>JAKSZP010014465.1:0-352460 GCA_022478985.1 Massospora cicadina
TGTCAATGATAGCCCTAACCTGAACTCCATTGACAATGATCTCCACTTTGGTTAAGATTTCACCAAAGTTGGGGAAAAGAGTGAGGACCCCCTTTAGATGGAGAGTAGAGGCAAATAGTTTGGCCATTTCAGGACATTTTTCTTGGATAGTATGTAGGGTATGAACACACAAGGTGGATCAGATCAGGGTGGCAATGAGCTGATCAGCGTCACTGGCAGTGTCAAGGACCTCAAAACCCCTCAACACTTGACAAAGATAAGTTTTATGGGGGATTATAGACATATACACTCTCTCCAGTTTCAACCTGTAGGTAACTCAACTTCACCTAGAGCTCCTAAAACATAATGAGCCACATCTTCAAAACCTCTTCAGATTCATCATTGGAGGGGTTATTGATGCATTTTAGGGAGCTCATAGGGGGTGAGGTAGGTTCAGGTCTTTCTTATGTCAGGATAGGTCCTGGGGTTGCTCCTCCACCTTAATAACTTTAGGGAGGAGTTGAAATTGCTACAGCCCAATTTTCGACCTTCAAAGTAGAGGGTTTGTGCTGCTTCATGAGTACAGGTTTCAGACTAGTGTCAGCCGGATGAGAGGTCAAGGGAGATAGCGTCGTGGAGGTGGATGCTTTTTTATGCTAGCTTTAAATTAATCAGCAGCTATGTTCTTTTCAAAACAGGCGGTTTAGCTTTTGTGACCTGGTCATTTAACCCATTGCTAGTGGGGGTAAAAGGCACCCAAGAAATGGGTTTAGGCTTAGGAGCAGGATTTGGAACCAATTGGAGGGGCTTATTGGCTGAAAAAAGATGATCTTGGTGGCAAGGTGAAGGCAGGGAGTGCTGCCTATTGATGATGGTGCGCTCTGTCTTACTAGCTTGAGAGCCTCAGGATGGCTGGGCGGAGGAAGATCAGGTTTGAGATGCGCTGCAGATGCTGGGCTCATAGTAGTAATCAGCATAGGGGGGCCCATAGATATCACCATAGCCTCCTTTTGCAGGTCTACAGTTGTGTAATCCTCAACAGTCAGAACCTGGGGGTTTGCCTCAACACCTGAAGTAGCTTCAGCGTTAAAAATATCTGCAACCTCCATCTGTGCCTCCTTAATAACACGGAAAGTCTGGATGTGACGTTTAATGGAGATAATATGCTCTACTAGAAGAGGTTGAGAAGTTAAGTCAGTGTTAATGCCGCAAGAGAAACATCATGATGTAGCATTTTTGCAAGTAATAGTGGCTGAGCTTCCCTATGCAACTGTTCAACAAAAAGAAGAAATTGATACTCCCTCTGCATGCTAAGCAACATAAGAAGCCTGTTTCCTCTGACATAAACTTTGGGTTGAACCAAATTCTTTAACAAGGGCTTCCTTCACCTCCGCCCAGGTGCTGAGCGTGGTCATATTTGGAACCATTATCTCTTTGGCCAGGCGACTGTTATGGCTTAAAGATGACATCATAATGGAGAAAAACGTTAAGTACAAAGCTACATGTCAGGAGGCCAAGAAGGTGAAGTTGGAAGGCCTACATGACCTCAGGCATACCTTAGATCAACGCTTGGTTAAGGTGAGGTATGCCCAGGTTGGTCCTATAGATGCAAGAGAAGTTCAGCCCTGTATAACAGCAAGTGCGTTAGAATGAGCTAGATTTGCATTAATAAAAACGCTTCTATTTGGTTTATTGGTGAATAAGGTCTTGGAACCCGTTCACTTTTAAAATTTTTCAGATCAGGTCAGCCTCTCCTATAATCAATAACCCAAGTTCAGGCAATTACCAAGTATAGTTATCTGCCCAATGAAAGTGTGCACTTATTGGTGCACCTCAGCTTAGACCTGCTTTTATCAATTTGATTTCTTTCCTAAATTCCCTTAAACCCTTTTCTTCAATACTAATCTCTCTCATTGGCTGACTTCCATCATAATAAAGCCTTTTGCTAGTCGCCTTTTTATATGTTATCTTAGACAAACATGTGCGCAAACATCTTTAAGAAGGTTTCATGCAACGTTAGCCATTTAATTTTAGCTATAAGTCTCTCCGCCCATGCACCATTGAGCCTCCCATGTTCCTTCCAACCTGGGTCGCCTATACACTCTCACTATAAGCACCTCTTTGTTCAAGTCTGGTTTTTCCCTTTAAAAATAACTCTTCTCGACTTAAGTTATTACAGCTCAAGCGCCCTCTATGGGGATTTAGTAGCTTTACTCCTAACGACTAGTTTCCTGGCGTTGGGCCTATGCACTATGCACTACCACTCTGGGAACAGGAGAGTTATAGAAACTCTCCTTACATTAGTTGACCAACCTCTTTCTTTTACGTGCATGAACTTTTTCTATGGGGGACTTTCACAAAGTGCAAACAGTGTGTGACGGCTGTTGGCCACGGCTGTGGTGAGGCTCACCACTGTTTACTCTTTTCCCGAAGGTTGGGGCATCTTGGCTTTATTTTGCTACCTCCAACTGGAAAGTACCCACCCTTCATGCTCATACTCAGTGGATACAAACACTTCACAGTCTAAAAAGCAGGATTCCACAATCTTCCACTGAAAAAATAAAATAAATTCAAATAAACGTGGTTTTCTTTGGCAACACGTTTGGTTGGTGCAGGCGGTGTCCTTGATGGTGGGCCTGGGGTGATGACCTTTGATGACGTCAGAAAACCCATTGCTAAAATGGGAATAGGGTTGTTCATGACTATAAACGCGTTTTATAACGGCGTTGCCATATATACAACCAAATCATATTATTCTCTTATGGCTCAGATGTGAAACTCGGATCTATGTATTAAATTACCAGAGAACCCACGCTTGACCACCACAATGATCTGCGGAACCCAGGAGGTGGAGAAGGAGTTCCAATTACAATATAAAAATGTTTTTGCAGTTGCTGAAGATATGGTGGGATATGTGGCTTCAGTAGTAAGAGTGGCCAAATATCTCTCTCCATTCTTTGATGCAGAAATGTACCCTGGGAGCATGTTAGAACCTGAAGAAGAGTTTAGTTGTGAAGTGTTGGTGTTGTCTGCTAACAATAAAGATCATATGTGATATTTTTTGTTAACTGCTACCCTTTCATTCCCTTTAAGTAAAATTAACACTACTATCCTGGTGGATACTGGAGCCTCTGATAATTTTATTGACCAAGACCTAGCTGACTAACTTGAGCTTAGTTACTTTCCAGGTGTTATAGTTAGGGGATGGGCTTCCCAAGGTATTCCCAACCTGAAGGTATTAGGGTTAGTGGATTATCAAGTGGGCAAGTATCATTTGTCGGACCATTTCCAAGAAATCAAAAACCTTTTATACCCCATTATCTTGGGAGTGGAATGGTGGCAAACGTTTGACGTCAGGACCGACTGAGAGACAATACCCTATCCCTAACATTAAACATTGGTCGTACATTTTTTGTTCCTTTGTCTGAGGCTAAATTCCAGGGCTATTTAATCCACTGACCCAATGCCCACACCCTCAGTCTCGCTCCATTGTTGAAGCCCTCACTGGAGGTACCCTTACCTTCTTGTATGGAAGGTCTGGAATCCTTGTTTGATGCGGCTTTAGCCAATGAATAACCTACTCGTTCATAGTTTGATTGCGAGTTTAAGATCACATTTGATCTGGTGAATATATCTTTCCCAATTTACCCTTTGACCGTATGGGTGGAAGCGGCATTAGATGTATGGGTTAAGGAGCAGTTAGCCAAAGGCGCGATTTTTCAGCATACCTCCCCAGTATGCTCCCCACTTCTCTTTGTGGAGAAAGCTGATGGAACTTTACGCCCATGCGTAGATTATGGGAATCTCAACAACGTCACAGTACCAGACTTGCATCCCATCCCACTGGACTCACAGATTGCACGTTATGTGGAGAAGGTGAGAGTCTTCTCCAAACTGGATTGCCTAAACGTGTTCAATCAGATCTATATCAAGAAGGGCAGGAGTGATTAACCACATTTCGTACCAGAAAAGGGATTTTCCAGTTTCAGGTCATGCTCTTTGGGCTTAAAAAAGCCCCTGCTATTTTTCAAAGCTGATTGATGTGACTTTAGGACCTTCTGGGGGTATGCATGGTTGCCTACATGAATGATATTCTGGTGTTTTACCCTGTTAATGAGGCCCATGAAGTATAGCTTCGTCAAGTGGTGGAGAGGTTAAAGGCAGCCAGCCTTACGCTGAAGATCAGCAAGTGTGAATTTTTCAAGTCCCAGGTCACCTTTTTGGGCAAAGTCATGTTTGACCAAGGACACACTATAACTCAAGACAAGGAGAAGGCAATTCGTGAGTGAGCCACCCCAACTTCAGTCTTGGAATTAAGGAGTTTTTTGGGGACGTGTACGTTCCTCAAGAAGTTCACGCCAAATCTTTCTGAGGTGATGGCTCCCTTGTATAGGGCAAGTGTGGCAAGTGCTTAGTGGTCTCCATTTAGGAGGATGCTTTCCAAGCAGTAAAGTGCACCTTGTTGTCCACGTACATCCTTCGCCATGTAGATCCTGGAAAGAAGTTCATTGTGTTACTGATCCCTACAACTTCGCCATTTCAGCTGCCTTATTACAAGTGAGCAAATATGGTATAAAGCATCCAGTAGGATATTTTTTAGGAAGATGTCTCTTCCTGAGTTAAACTACGCCGTTTATATCAAAGAGTTATTAGCAGTGATGGGGGCTTTGACTTATTGGCATTATCACTTACATGTCTCTTCCCAACCTTTCCACGTACTTACAGATCACCATGACTTGCTTTACTACCGCTCAACTCATATCTTAACTGTATGGCAGACCTATTGATATGAGATTCTTGCCCAATTTGCATTTTCTTATGAGTTTACTAAGGGCAAGGAGAATGGTTTGCGGATGCTTTGAGCCACAATCCTGCATTAGCTCCCAATCAAAAGGAGGTAGAGGTTTATAATACCCAGTTGATGATTCCACCAGATAACATTGTCTCTCAACTTCCCTCTTTCACGACCAACTGGCCAGCACTCGCCCCTCTGGAAAATGCAGAGGAATACAGTATGTTCAGAAAGGTAGTCCTTTCTCAGTTGTTGTTGGCCAGATATACTATGGTCATTGCTAAGAGCGCACTAAATCAGGAGGATCTAACCAGGGGTTATCATGTAAAGGATGAAATGGTGTGGTTTCAGGGGCGCCTATGGGTTCCTGCTGGACCACTTCGGGTGTAAATCATCTGGGACCATCATGACAAAATCACCGTTGGTCATCCTGGGAAAGCGAAGAACTTGGAGTTAATTTGTTGCACCTACAATTGAAAGGGCTTACCCGCTTGAGTGGGTAGGTATTGTAAAGAGTGCCTGATCTGAAATCAAATGAAACCAAATTGACAACCTCTAGCGGGGTTGTTAGTATTAGTTCAAAAGGCTGAAGGGCCTTGGACTTCCCTATTGGTGTATTTCATTGTGGAATTACCTGTTTCTGATGGTTATGATGCAATCATGGTAGTGTTAGACCATTTTATGAAATTTTCCCACTTTATTCCTTGCAGAACGACAATAACAGCGGCAGAGATGGCTAAGCTCTTCGTCACTCATGTGTTTGTGCTTTATGGGGTTCACCAAGAATTATTAGTGATCAAGGACTCCATTTTACCTCTGTCTTTTGGGAAGAGTTGTGTAAGACTCTTCATATTTGCCCCTGACGTTCAAATGCCTATCACCTACAATCAGATGGGCAGACCAAACGAGGGAACCAGTGCTTAGAACAGTTTCTGTTGTGTTACACTGCCATAGATCATTTTTTAGTACTAGATGGCTGCCACAGATCATTCAGATTGGGTTTCTCACCTTCCTATAGCTCAGTTTAGCTACAACAACACTTATCATGCTTCTATCAGTTTTTCTCCATTTTTCAACCATGGATTTAAACCCGCCTGCAACATGGAGCCCAGCTGTGAATCTAAAGTTGAAACGGTGGTGGATCTTGCTAAGACTATCAATAAAGTACATCAGGGGGTTTCCACAATTTTGGAGGCGGCAATGTAGGTATATAAGGGAAACGCTGATGGTAAGGGATGAGTGGGTCCAGCGTACAAAGAAAGGGATCTCATGATGCTTGATGCTCAAATCAATTCTATCAAGCAGCCATGCAAAAAGCTGGAACCAAAGAATATTGGTCCTTACCACATTGTTAGAAAGGTGGTCCACGCTTCATACCAGTTAGATCTTCCCTCTTTGTATTGGATCTTTTATGTCTTTCATGAGAGCAAATTGACGCTGTTTGAGGGCCTCCCTCCAGAGACTAATGAGGCTTATTTCGTGGATGGGGCACTGGAGTGGGAAGTGGAGGAAATAGTAGCCTCCCGCCGAGTTAAAAGAAGTCTTGATTACTGGTATCCTGAAAGGGATTTGATGCAACGGAAAACAGTTGGGTACCAGCGCACAACTGCGCACATGCCCAAGACCTGATCAATGTTTTCCACAAGCCTTTTCCACAGGCTGGTGGATCTCAGTCAAAGCAAACCATTGTCATGATGAAGTTGGCTCCAGCTCACAAGAATTTTTCCTTGGCGCAAGCCCCTGGAGGGGGGTGGAGCCCTAAAGTGACAAGAGGGCAATTTCATGGCTAAAGATGACATCATAACGGGACAAAAGTTAAGTACAAAGCTGCATGTTAGGAGGCCAAGAAGGTGAGTTGGCAGGCCTCATGACCTCAAGCATACCTTAGATCAAAACTGGGTTAAGATGAGGTATGGCCAGGTTGGTCCTAGGGATGCAAGAGAAATTTGGCCCTGTATAACAGCAGGTGTGTTAAAACGAACTAGCTTTGCAATTAATGAAAACAGTTTGCTTCAGTTTCTCGGTGAACAGGGCCTTGGAACCCGTTCACTTTTCAAATTTTCCAAATCAGGTCAGCCTCTCCTACAATCAATAACCCAAGTTCAGTCAATTACCAATTATAGTTTAAGCCCAATGGAAGTGTGTGCTTACTGGAGAACCTCAGCTTAGACCTGCTTCCATCAATTTAATTGTTTCCCAATTTTAAGAAATCCTTTTCCTTGAGACCAATCTCTATCATTAGTTGACTTCCCTCATAATAAAACCCTTCGCTATTACACCATTTCATATAT
Source organism: Massospora cicadina (assembly GCA_022478985.1). Classification (NCBI taxonomy): domain Eukaryota; kingdom Fungi; phylum Entomophthoromycota; class Entomophthoromycetes; order Entomophthorales; family Entomophthoraceae; genus Massospora; species Massospora cicadina. Next base: position 7,063 of record JAKSZP010014465.1, read on the forward strand.
GTTATCTTAGACAAACCTGTGAAGGGATCTCTTTGAGGAGGTCTTGCACAACGTTGACCATTTAAAATTAACAACTATAAGTCTCTCCGCCAGTGCACCTGTGGGCCTCCCAGGTTCCCTCCAACCTAAGTCGCCTATGCACTCTCACTATAAGCACCTCTTTGTTCAAGTTTGGTTTTTCTATAATGATAACCCTCCTCAACTTATGTTTTTACAGCCCAAGCACCCTCTGTGGGGCTTTGGTAACTTTACTACTAATTACTAGTTTCCTGACGTTGGGCCTGTGCACCATGCACTACCACGCTGGGAACAGGAGAGTTATAGACACTATACTTATAGTGACTCAAAAAAGGAAGGAGGTAATTAATTTTCTGATTATTGGGGGTTCCTTCCATAACAAATCATATAATTTAGAGGCCAACGCAATGCTACCATCACCTTAGGTAAACTTGTCTTGTAAAGGTGGTTTTTATTTCACTGGAGGGGTCCCATGAAAAGGGTGCTTTACAAGATTTTTGGGTCATGGTAGAGCATTTGCTAGATGTTGTTATACAGTGACTAACCTGGGTTCAGAAGCTGCGCGGAGGTTGTAATGGTGGCTTACCCAACCGCCTCCATTATTAACAAAGGTTTGTGGTGTACTGGATCTCCTGTAGTTAGCTCTTTTGTGGGACCCAGGGGATTTTGATGCTTGCGGTGCTATTCTTCACTGAATTTCCACAATAATTTCGCAGGATAAGGTTCACTCTCTATAGCTTGATTGAATATTTTCAGAGGAGTTCTTATACCACTTATAGTTTATACTTAATAGTAATAATAAAATAACTTAAAGTATTGATTTTTTAAGATTTTAATAGTTAATGTGGTGGGGGTTAAGAAGCAAACCCTATTAAAAAAGTCAATGCTTATTAGGTAAAATGTCAAGGCTCAAAATTTGGAGTAGCTTAGTAATGTCTAAATTAAGGTATATTGGGATTTGACCTATCAGAGCTCTTGAAACTCGACTCACTTGGACAGAATGGCCAATGGAGGGTCAGTAACAGGTAGGGCTAGTCCATTAGGTAAAGATTTTATATATTTGAATAATCAATGGGCTAGAAAATAATTTCATTTGATGGAACCTCCATCAGGCCTATAATAAGGGCCAGTATCCACGTGAGAGCTTGAACTAATTGGAGGTAAGACGTGGCGGGACCTCCAAATGGCTCCCAATTTCTGCTGCACGGTTGGTGCAATCTGACTTCCCAAACTTGTGCTATTTGCCTGAGTTTTATTCTTAAAAGTGTTACCACAATTTGAGGGGTTCCACTGAGATGACCAGGGTCTTTTGGCTGATTTTATCACTTATCTCATTCAAAACACTCTTTTCACAATATTGGACTTGTAATTGTCCAACACCACCAAACATCTTACCAGACACCAAATGAGCTTATTGAATTAACATAAACACCACCCAATTAGCCAAAATCAACCTAATTTATCAACAACTAAATCTAAAAGATGTATATAAGTGACAAGAAAAAAGTTTTGTAATTTATAATTGTATTTCGTTATCAAAAGCTTCACTATTTGATTACTATGTATAGTATAACAATGAATAAAAAATTGTTTAATACTTTATAAACATATGAGAAATTTTAATATATAGTGGTATCTTATTAATTAACCGAGGTAAGCTGACCAGGGGACAGATATTACAGAATATATGTGAAACTAAGAGAATAACTAAGAAATATATAAATTGGTACCCCAGGGTACTCAAGTTACCCCTGTTGCCAGCGGGACTGCCAGGTATGGGGGGTTGGTGCACTACTCCGAGGGGGGTTCCCCTGCTATGGAGCAGGTGTGAAGGAAAGGGTCTGTGTGGAGGAACCAGAGTGGGAACCATGATTCTATGAGCGCTTTTTGTCTTGGTCTCATATATCCATAGAGCCAGGCTTGGAAGTGCTCTAGTTTGTGGACATGGAATCTGTTAATAATCCCATGAATGGTTGGGACCGTGCCCTTGAACGCATCAAATGCAATTGTGTGTATTGTCCACATTGCAATGGGTATTATTAGGGAGCGGAGTGTAGATGGGATTGGTGACTTGATCTGGAGCGCGAAGATACTCTTTGATATCAAGAATTCCTGTTCGTTTTGAATCTTGAGCAGGCGTGCGACTTCCTGCCATATAGCTTTGGATGGGGGCATGTTTCTAGGCGGTGATGTAGGGATCCCTCCCCTCCACATACTGCACATGCTTTGTGGAGGGAGATGGAGCAGTCCGCCATCCTATAGGTCCTTCTCAAACAGCGCCAGGCGTTTGCTCTTATCCTTGGTTGTAGGAGTGGGTGGTGTGTAATTTTCCACATTGCTTTCTGTGTGGTTAAATCATAGGGAATGTCCAGCATATCTAGGTATTCTATCCTAGCTATGCTTGGGGTTGTTGCGAGCATATCCCTCTGGGGGTGGTTTTCTGGGTTTCTTAATTTGAATTGGGGGCTGGGTCGTCCCCTTCCCTGTATAGTATCCATGTTCTCTATAGTCCATCCCATATGGCGGATAGTTCAGAGAATATGTTTGAAATTAGGGGAGTTTCCATGTGGACCCGTTGCAGTAGGGTGCTTGGCAAGGTATGAAAGTAGTCTGGGTGGACTATGTGGGTTGGTTAATTTGAGCGCCTGTGCAAAGTTAGTCCTTGCTGCTCTGGACCAATGTTGTTGCGGGAGGTCTGGGGCAAGGATTTCCTTTATCCAGGTATCTAGGATGTGATTGGCATGGCTCTCAAAATCTATTAGTCCCATGCCTCCGCTTGAGCGTGGGCCAAATAGTGTTTCCATCCGTATAGGAGGGTGAGCCAGGCCACAGCCAGCCCTGGATAAGCGCGCGAATTGAGGTTATAAAGGTAGGTGAGAAGGCTATCACATGGGCCTGGTACCACAGTATTGGGAGGATGAGCGAGTTAGCAACTGTAACTCGTCCTGTTAATCCTGGGGTTCTTCCCTTGAGGAAGCGACGCGTTTGGATACCCGTTGTAACAGGTTACTTTCCATTGTCTCATTAGCATATCCCCTGATTCTAGCCAGATTCAAGGTGTCAGACAGGAGTGGTGGTGGGAGGTGTTGCAAAGGGTTATATAATTGGGTTTTTCTTCGAGTGTTGGTGTGAGGTTCTGATGTTGTGGCCCAATTGTTTGTGTATTTGCCTAAGAGGATGATTTCTGTCTTCCTTTTGTTGAGCGATGCATTGATCACCTTGGATATTCCTCTAGAGTGTGTTCCAGCTGTTGGGCATCTTCATTGTTTGCTATACCTGCTACACAATTATCTGCAAAGGCCAGTATCTTGACTGTTGGTTGTCCTTGTGCGGTTATCCCCGTGAGACGTGAGTCAGTAACTCAGAGGAGCGGGTCAAAGCTGAAATTGTATAGCAGTGGCTGAGGGGTTCCCCTTGTTTGAGCCTTCTGTGTGGTTTAATCTTGTTTGTTAGGAATCCAGGGCCACATACAGCCATGGTTGCAGATTCTGTTAGGAGCATCGCCCATTTTATGAATCTTGGTGGGAGTTTGAAGGCATGTAGACATTCTTTTAGGTATGGCAAGCTAACACGGTCATACGCCTTTTCCTGATCCAAGAAGACCAGGGCACCAGTTGCTTTGGATTGGCAAATATTTGCAACAGGGTGAATGTTGTTCCATATTAAACGCCCTGGTATAAACCCAAACTTGTTGGGTGATAGGACGTCTGATGCAATTGCGCCTAATCTAGCTGCTAGAATTTTTGTTAGAATTTTTGTGTCAGTGTTGGAGAGTGCAATTAGACGCCCAGTTGTCCAGGTCCAACTTGTCACCCTTTTTATACAAGGTTATAACGTAGGATTCATGGCCTCCTGGTAATAGGCGTATTTTCAACAAACTCTGGTTCATTGACGCCAATAGGAGGGCGATTTGTTGAAAAATTTTTTGTAAAACTCGTAGGGTATCCCATCAGGCCCTGGGCATTTCCTACATGGTGCACCGCGAATTGTTTCCCAAAGATCCTCCCATGTGATAAGGGATAGTATATTGTAATTTGGTGGTGTACTTTGTATCTTGGCAGTTTGAATAAATTCTTTAATTTTTGTGGATCTGTTGGCATATTGTGATATAATTTGGTGTAATAGCGGTGTACTTCCGCCTTGACCTCCTCAAGGTCAGTTGCCACAGTGCCGTTGGTCTTGCGGACCTGTGTGCACGTGGGCTGGTTTCTGCAGGAGTGGAATTGGCGGAAAAAGTATGTAAAACAGGTTTCACCTTCCTTTATGAACTTACCTTTGATCAATACTTTGATTCTGTGTTGGTGTTTAAAGATGAGATTGTTAAGTCAGGCTGAAATTTCTGCCCATTTGCGTCCCCAATTAGGGCTATAGCAAGATCTTGGAGTATTTATTTCCAAGTGATCTAGTTCTGCCAAGGTACACTTGGATGTGGCTGTGTCCGCGGTGTGCTTGCGTGATGCAATATGTCAGTTTTTGTTGATTAAATATTTTTAAAATTTTCCCATGTTCCGATGGGATCTGAAGTGAATGGGGCTGTGAATTCTGGGTTTGTAGCCTTATTTTCAACCCAGTCAGATATCTCAGGCAATCTTATATTTTCTGGGTGAAGCTTTCTCCAAGGCGACACCTGTGTGTGGGATTGGGTTGGCGCTAACTGCACCGTAACTAATTGGTGATTAGAAAAATTGATCTTTTTTGTTGTAAATTTGGAGATTCTTGAGTGGTGGGATTGTGGGATGAAGATGTGGTCAATACGACTCGTTGATATGAGCAGTCCCTCTCATATGTTGGGCCATATCATATGGTAAGGATTGGTGAATTGGGGGAAGAGCATCCTGTAAGCCAAGAGATGCCTTCATTGTGCGATATTCAATGTGTCCAGGTGGGTATCCCCTGGGATTAGGCCATTGATCTGTATTGGGGTTATCCCAGCAGTTGAAATCGCCTAACATGATGAATCTGGTGGGAGGGTGAGAGTAGAAATTTTTTTGAATTTTTTTTCTTGGTTGCAGTGCACGGTGCTTAGATACATGGTAACAAAATTATTTCATCTTGGCATGTGATTGTTGCTACCAGGACTTGACCGTGCAAGTGTGATGATGACTTTGTAATTTTAAATTTTTTGTTGTTTTGGACTATTACCCCACAGTGAGATGTCTATACTGATTGTGATGGTGCAACCCTGGTTGACCAGGATTCTTCTTCCCCTTGTAGGCAGTGGGTTTCTTGGATGGCCAAGATGTCTACAAGAGGTTTTCATGAGAATGCCAGCTTTTTGGCTTGGGATGTATGAGCCCTGGCTCCCGCGATATTTAACATCCCTATTGACACTGAGGTGCCCGTGGCGCCTCAGGAGCGGTGGGAGGACCCTCTGGTCCTATCCCACCGCGGCTCATTTTGGCCATGCTCCACGTCTGTACTCCAACTCTTTCACTGCCATGTTGGTTCCCTTGATCTGACCCAATGATTCAAGGGAATTGAGGTTTTGCATTTGCATCAACTTTTCCTGCACAGGTCTCATGTTGATTTGATGCGGGTTGTTGATTGGATTTTATATTTTTGAGGTTCAACTTTGTTGCATTGTGCACTGCATTTTCACCCAAATTGCGGTTGCATTGTTCCTCAGTATGTGCATGACTGATGACGCTTTGTGGCTTAGTCTGGTTACTGTGAAAATTTTTGACCTGGGCATATTGTTCTGATTGGTTGGTTCAGTGAATATCTGAAATATCCTCCTGAATTTGTCCATGGTTAATGGCGGATTCCGCATGTGCCACCGCTTCAGCCACTGCTCTCTTGCGGGCTTTTTGTGCTGCTTTACGCTGTTTACTTGTTACTTGGTACACAATGGAGTATAGTCCATCTTCACCCCAGCGGAATGGATGGTGGCCATCAGTCATTTTGGCGAAGTTTTCATTATCTTCATCCATAGCTTCTTCACAAAAATCATTTTCTATTAAGCCCTCTTTCACAGGGCATGCATGTTCCTTGTGGCCCAGTGAGCCACAGTGGTTGCAAATGGGTGGTGCATGTTCTGGTGTAACTCGGAATGCAGCCAACTGGCCCCCATCTTCAAAGTGAAATTCTGCTGCGCAGGGAATTCTGGATAAATCCTCTTCCACTTCTGGGAAGGGGTTGATTACAGTGATAGCTTTGCCCGTGCACAGGTCGGGCATTAAGTGAAATTGCTGTAATTCAAGTTGTTGGATTTCTCCGTAGGCCACAAGACCTTTGTGGAGCTCCTCCTTGATTACCTTATGAGGAAGGTTGGTTGGGAGCGAGTCAAAGGAGATGAACAAAGTTTTTGCTTTGTTCCATCTGGTGCGCGCAGTGCACACAATTTTGCCCTCAGGGAGGGCAATTTCCACACAGATTTTTGCTGCGGCATTGGCTTCATTGGCTGTTTAAAACCAATATCAATCCAGCTGCAGCCCATGTTGTTGGTGGCTACATACACCGCGTGAGGGAAAAGTGAGGGCTGTGCCTCACATGTTTTCTCCCACAGGGTTGGTGACTCATCCCCAAGGAAGAGTCTGATCCCGTGTTCCACCTTTGACAAAGGTTGGTTGAATTGAACGTACATGTATTGCGCGTGCTTTACAGTAAATACCATAAACCCAGATGGTGTCTGAGTTTGCAATTTCTTTGCAGATTGAGTTCCCGGTCCCCCTCCAGGGCGTTTCTTGCCCTTAGTTGCACCATTAAGTGCACCGCTTGCTGCAACGCTCGCCCATGTTGTATTATTTTTGTTATTAAAGTCGCCCATCTTTCCTGTGTGTGATTATCCAAATTTGCTGTTCAAATCGAATTGTAGTATCTAAAGTGATTGTTACAAGAAAAAAAAAACTCATATAGTGGTATCTTTAAAATCCAGATTACCCTACTAAAGTTAACTTATGCAATGTATAATAATAATAATTTAATTAAAGTATGACTAAAAAGTAGAAAATAAGTTAATAAAAATAATATTTTTTAAAAATTGCTTTTCTTAAAGAAAGAAAATAATATAAAAGTTAAAAAAACATAAAGTAAAAAATATAAATAGAATAACACAAATCAACCAAAAAAGTTATATTAAAAAGTAAAAAATAATTTTTTTTGCCAAATAAATTTTTTAAAAAATTTTCATGTACAACAGCAAGAAAAGAAAGGCACACATTTATATACAATCATACATACAATTTACATTTCTTAATATATTATATTATATTGTAAGTATATATATGTATACTTGTAATATGTATACAACATATTTTATTTATTTGAGGATGGCTGACCAGGGGAAAAAGTTATTTGAGTTGGGTCAACCTTGGGACAGATATACCAGACCAAGAATATTTTCTAGCTAGTACAGGTTTCAAACAGAAAACCTGCAATAGGGGTGGAAGCAGTTTCACCCACTTGGCTAACAACCCTTGTATACAACATATATATTATATATGTGTTGTATACATACTGTAAAACTAAGTTATATATATATATATATAAAAATGAATGTCTGTGTCTGTCTGTGTGTATGTCCCAAATGCATTCAAATCCGTTAATCCAAACGTGATGAAAATTTGGTGAGTTGTTGTGTGCATGCCTGAGAAGGTTTATGAATTTTAAAAAATATTATTTTAATAGTAAAATAAAAAGTTTTATATTTAACAAGTAAAAATCATATATATACTTTGATGGTATTTGCTATATTGTTACAGCTGAGCAGTTTAAATTTGTTTGATTTGATATTTTATATGGTTTTGTTAAGTGGTTAGTGGTCATTTGGCAAATTAGTAAGTTAATTCAAATCAAGACTTTGAATCCAAAATCCAATTGATCATAAAAATACCTCCTCTAGCATAATTGGCCCATATTTTTGGCTCTAAAACTTATATTGTAAAAAAGTCAATTGTTCGCTTTTCTTTCTTGTAACAATCACTTTAGTTACTACAATTCGATTTAAACAGCAAATTTGGATAATCACACACAGGAAAGATGGGCGACTTTAATAACAAAAATAATACAACATGGGCGAGCGTTGCAGCAAGCGGTGCACTTAATGGTGCAACTAAGGGCAAGAAACGCCCTGGAGGGGGACCGGGAACTCAATCTGCAAAGAAATTGCAAACTCAGACACCATCTGGGTTTATGGTATTTACTGTAAAGCACGCGCAATACATGTACATTCAATTCAACCAACCTTTGTCAAAGGTGGAACACGGGATCAGACTCTTCCTTGGGGATGAGTCACCAACCCTGTGGGAGAAAACATGTGAGGCACAGCCCTCACTTTTCCCTCACGCGGTGTATGTAGCCACCAACAACATGGGCTGCAGCTGGATTGATATTGGTTTTAAACAGCCAATGAAGCCAATGCCGCAGCAAAAATCTGTGTGGAAATTGCCCTCCCTGAGGGCAAAAAAATTGTGTGCACTGCGCGCACCAGATGGAACAAAGCAAAAACTTTGTTCATCTCCTTTGACTCGCTCCCAACCAACCTTCCTCATAAGGTAATCAAGGAGGAGCTCCACAAAGGTCTTGTGGCCTACGGAGAAATCCAACAACTTGAATTACAGCAATTTTACTTAATGCCCGACCTGTGCACGGGCAAAGCTATCACTGTAATCAACCCCTTCCCAGAAGTGGAAGAGGATTTATCCAGAATTCCCTGCGCAGCAGAATTTCACTTTGAAGATGGGGGCCAGTTGGCTGCATTCCGAGTTACACCAGAACATGCACCACCCATTTGCAACCACTGTGGCTCACTGGGCCACAAGGAACATGCATGCCCTGTGAAAGAGGGCTTAATAGAAAATGATTTTTGTGAAGAAGCTATGGATGAAGATAATGAAAACTTCGCCAAAATGACTGATGGCCACCATCCATTCCGCTGGGGTGAAGATGGACTATACTCCATTGTGTACCAAGTAACAAGTAAACAGCGTAAAGCAGCACAAAAAGCCCGCAAGAGAGCAGTGGCTGAAGCGGTGGCACATGCGGAATCCGCCATTAACCATGGACAAATTCAGGAGGATATTTCAGATATTCACTGAACCAACCAATCAGAACAATATGCCCAGGTCAAAAATTTTCACAGTAACCAGACTGAGCCACAAAGCGTCATCAGTCATGCACATAATGAGGAACAATGCAACCGCAATTTGGGTGAAAATGCAGTGCACAATGCAACAAAGTTGAACCTCAAAAATATAAAATCCAATCAACAACCCGCATCAAATCAACATGAGACCTGTGCAGGAAAAGTTGATGCAAATGCAAAAAACCTCAATTCCCTTGAATCATTGGGTCAGATCAAGGGAACCAACATGGCAGTGAAAGAGTTGGAGTACAGACGTGGAGCATGGCCAAAATGAGCCGCGGTGGGATAGGACCAGAGGGTCCTCCCCACCGCTCCTGAGGCGCCACGGGCACCTCAGTGTCAATAGGGATGTTAAATATCGCGGGAGCCAGGGCTCATATATCCCAAGCCAAAAAGCTGGCATTCTCGCGAAAACCTCTTGTAGACATCTTGGCCATCCAAGAAACCCACTGCCTACAAGGGGAAGAAGAATCCTGGTCAACCAGGGTTGCACCATCACAACCAGTATAGACATCTCACTGTGGGGTAATAGTCCAAAACAACAAAAAATTTAAAATTACAAAGTCATCATCACACTTGCACGGTCAAGTCCTGGTAGCAACAATCACATGCCAAGATGAAATAATTTTGTTAGCATTTATCTAAGCACCGTGCACTGCAACCAAGAAAAAAAAATATAAAAAATTTCTACTCTCACCCTCCCACCAGATATCATCATGTTAGGCGATTTCAACTGCTGGGATAACCCCAATACAGATTAATGGCCTAATCCCAGGGGATACCCACCTGGACACATTGAATATCGCACAATGAAGGCATCTCTTGGCTTACAGGATGCTCTTCCCCCCAATTCACCAATCCTTATCTATATGATATGGCCCAACATATGCGAGGGACTGCTCATATCAATGAGTCGTATTGACCACATCTTCATCCCACAATCCCACCACTCAAGAATCTCCAAATTTACAACAAAAAAGATCAATTTTTCTAATCACCAATTAGTTACGGTGCAGTTAGCGCCAACCCAATCCCACACACAGGTGTCGCCTTGGAGAAAGCTTCACCCAGAAAATATAAGATTGCCTGAGATATCTGACTGGGTTGAAAACAAGGCTACAAACCCAGAATTCACAGCCCCATTCACTTCAGATCCCATCGGAACATGGGAAAATTTTAAAAAATATTTAATCAACAAAATCTGACATATTGCATCACGCAAGCACACCGCGGACACAGCCACATCCAAGCGTACCTTGGCAGAACTAGACTACCTGGAAATAAATACTCTGAGATCTGGCTATAGCCCTAATTGGGGATGCAAATGGGCAGAAATTTCAGCCTGACTTAACAATCTCATCTTTGAACACCAACACAGAATCAAAGTATTGATCAAAGGTAAGTTCATAAAGGAAGGTGAAACCTGTTTGACATACTTTTTCCGCCAATTCCACTCCTACAGAAACCAGCCCACGTGCACACAGGTCCGCAAGACCAACGGCACTGTGGCAACTGACCTTGAGGAGGTCAAGGCGGAAGTACACCGCTATTACACCAAATTATATCACAATATGCCAACAGATCCACAAAAATTAAAGAATTTATTCAAACTGCCAAGATACAAAGTACACCACCAAATTACAATATACTATCCCTTATCACATGGGAGGATTTTTGGGAAACAATTCGCGGTGCACCATGTAGGAAATGCCCAGGGCCTGATGGGATACCCTACGAGTTTTACAAAAAATATTTTCAACAAATCGCCCCCTCCTATTGGCGTCAATGAACCAGAGTTTGTTGAAAACACGCCTATTACCAGGAGGCCATGAATCCTACGTTATAACCTTGTATAAAAAGGGTGACAAGTTGGACCTGGACAACTGGCGTCTAATTGCACTCTCCAACACTGACACAAAAATTCTAACAAAAATTCTAGCAGCTAGATTAGGCGCAATTGCATCTGACGTCCTATCACCCAACCAGTTTGGGTTTATACCAGGGCGTTTAATATGGAACAACATTCACCCTGTTGCAAATATTTGCCAATCCAAAGCAACTGGTGCCCTGGTCTTCTTGGATCAGGAAAAGGCGTATGACCGTGTTAGCTTGCCATACCTAAAAGAATGTCTACATGCCTTCAAACTCCCACCAAGATTCATAAAATGGGCGATGCTCCTAACAGAATCTGCAACCATGGCTGTATGTGGCCCTGGATTCCTAACAAACAAGATTAAACCACACAGAAGGCTCAAACAAGGGGAACCCCTCAGCCACTGCTATACAATTTCAGCTTTGACCCGCTCCTCTGAGTTACTGACTCACGTCTCACGGGGATAACCGCACAAGGACAACCAACAGTCAAGATACTGGCCTTTGCAGATAATTGTGTAGCAGGTATAGCAAACAATGAAGATGCCCAACAGCTGGAACACACTCTAGAGGAATACTCCAAGGTGATCAATGCATCGCTCAACAAAAGGAAGACAGAAATCATCCTCTTAGGCAAATACACAAACAATTGGGCCACAACATCAGAACCTCACACCAACACTCGAAGAAAAACCCAATTATATAACCCTTTGCAACACCTCCCACCACCACTCCTGTCTGACACCTTGGAATCTGGCTAGAATCAGGGGGATATGCTAATGAGACAATGGAAAGTAACCTGTTACAACGGGTATCCAAACGCGTCGCTTCCTCAAGGGAAGAACCCCAGGATTAACAGGACGAGTTACAGTTGCTAACTCGCTCATCCTCCCAATAAAGTGGTACCAGGCCCATGTGATAGCCTTCTCACCTACCTTTATAACCTCAATTCGCGCGCTTATCCAGGGCTGGCTGTGGCCTGGCTCTCACCCTCCTATACGGATGGAAACACTATTTGGCCCACGCTCAAGCGAAGGCATGGGACTAATAGATTTTGAGAGCCATGCCAATCACATCCTAGATACCTGGATAGAGGAAATCCTTTCCCCAGACCTCCCGCAACAACATTGGTCCAGAGCAGCAAGGACTAACTTTTCACAGGCGCTCAAATTAACCAACCCACATAGTCCACCCAGACTACTTTCATACCTTGCCAAGCACCCTACTGCAACGGGTCCACATGGAACCTCCCCTAATTTCAAACATATTCTCTGAACTATCCGCCATATTGTATGGACCATAGAGAACATGGATACTATACAGGGAAGGGGACGACCCAGCCCCCAATTCAAATTAAGAAACCCAGAAAACCACCCCCAGAGGGATATGCTCGCAACAACCACAAGCATAGCTAGGATAGAATACCTAGATATGCTGGACATTCCCTATGATTTAACCACACAGAAAGCAATGTGGAAAATTACACACCACCCACTCCTACAACCAAGGATAAGAGCAAACGCCTGGCGCTGTTTGAGAAGGACCTATAGGATGGCGGACTGCTCCATCTCCCTCCACAAAGCATGTGCAGTATGTGGAGGGAGGGATCCCTACATCACCGCCTAGAAACATGCCCCCATCCAAAGCTATATGGCAGGAAGTCGCACGCCTGCTCAAGATTCAAAACGAACAGGAATTCTCGATATCAAAGAGTATCTTCGCGCTCCAGATCAAGTCACCAATCCCATCTACACTCCGCTCCCTAATAATACTCATTGCAATGTGGAAAATACACACAATTGCATTTGATGCGTTCAAGGGCACGGTCCCAACCATTCATGGGATTATTAACAGATTCCATGTCCACAAACTAGAGCACTTCCAAGCCTGGCTCTATGGATATATGAGACCAAGACAAAAAACGCTCATAGAATCATGGTTCCCACTCTGGTTCCTCCACACAGACCCTTTCCTTCACACCTGCTCCATAGCAGGGGAACCCCCCTCGGAGTAGTGCACCAACCCCCCATACCTGGCAGTCCCGCTGGCAACAGGGGTAACTTGAGTACCCTGGGGTACCAATTTATATATTTCTTAGTTATTCTCTTAGTTTTACATATATTCTGTAATATCTGTCCCCTGGTCAGCTTACCTCAGTTAAATAAAAAAGTCAGTTGTTCAAATCCTAGCGCATTCACTTATGATAGATGTCCTAAGGCTGGGGGTTTGTTAGGATTCAGGCAGTATGAGATCCTAGCGGATGAGATTAGATCATTATAGATGTCTATCATTTTTGCATAATTTGACCAATAAACTCATCTAAATGTGATAAATGAATTCTTTTAGATAGTAATCAAAAGAATTAACCATAGATTGACTAATAAAAGCAGCCACATCTAATAAAATGAATTATTGTAGATGATGATAAGTAAATTTAGCATACGTTGTCCAATTATTATCGTTTTTATATAATTTGAGGCAAGCTGATCAGGGGATAGGCATTATCAAGTATGTGTGGAAAACAAAGATATATAAAATTGGGCACCCCAGTGTACTCAGGTTACCCCTGTTGCCAGCGGACTTCCAGGTATGGGGGTTGGTGTGCTACTCTGAGGGGGTTTCCCCCATTATGGAGCAGGTGTGAAGGAAGGGGTCTGTTCAGAGGAACCAAAGTGAGAACCACGATTCTATGAGCGCCTGTTTCCTTGGCTTCATATATCCATAGAGCCAGGCTTGGAAGTGCTCCAGTGAGTGGACGTGGAACCTATTGATACCCCATGGATGGTTGAGACTGTGCCCCTGAATGCATCTAAGGCAATGGTGTGGATTGTCCACATTGCAATGGGTATCATTAGGGAGCGGAGGGTAGATGGGATTGGTGACTCAACATGGAGCTTGATGAGGCTCTTTGATATAGAAAATTCCTGCTCGTTTTAGATCTTAAGCAGGCGCGCGACTTCCTGCCATATGGCTTTGGTTGGGGGCATGTTACTAGGAGGTGATGTAGGGAACCCTCCCCTCTACATAATGCGCAGGTTGCATGGAGGGAATTGGAGTGGTCCGCCGTCCTATAGGTCCTTCTCAGACAGTGCCAGGCTTGGCTCTTACCCTTTGCTGTAGGAGTGGGTGGTGCATCATTCTCCACACTGTCTTCTGTGTGGTTAAGTCATAGGGGATTTCCAACGCAATTAGGTATTCGATTCAAGCAGTGGTTGGGGTTATAGCAAGCATGTCTCTCTGGGGAGGTTTTCTGAATTCTTAATTTAAAGTGGGGGCTGGGTCGTCCCCTTCCCTGCACAGTGCCAGTGTTCTCTATGGTCCATCCCATGCGGTTGATGGTTTGGAGAATGCGTTTGAAGTAAGGGGGGTTCCATGCAGGCCCATTGTGGTAGGGTGATTAGCAAGGTATGGTGGTAGTCTGGGTGGTCTATGTAAGTTGGTTAATCTGAGCGCCTGTGCGAAGTTAGTCCTCGCTGCCCTGGACCAGTGTTGTTGCGGGAGATCTGGGGCAAGGACTTCCTTTATCCAGGTACCCAGGATGCAGTTGGCGTGGCTCTCAAAATCTATAAGTCCCATGCCTCAGCTTGAGCGTGGGCCAAAGAGTGTTTACATCCATATGGAAGGATGGGATCTGGGCCACAGCCAGCCCTGGATGAGCGCGCAGATTGAAGTTATAAAGGTGGGTGAGAAGGCGATCACGTGGGCAGGGTACCACAGTATTAGGAGGATGAGTGAGTTAGCAACTGTTACTCACCCCGTTAGTCCTGAGGATCTTCCATTGTGGGAGGCTACGCTGTTGGATACCCGCTGTAGTAGGTTGCTTTCCATTGTCTCATTGGCATATCCCCCTGTTTCCCGCCATATCCTAAGGTGGCGGACAGGAGTGGTGGTGGGAGGTGATGCAAAAGGTAAGATGAGTGGGTTTTTCCTTCGTATGTGAGTATGAGGTTCTGGTAATGTAGCCCAGTTGTTAGTGTACTTGCCCAAGAGAATGATTTCTGTTTTACTTTTGTTGAGCGATGCGTTGCTCACCATGGAGTATTCCTCTAGGGTGCATTCCAGCTGTCAAGCATCATTGATGTTAGCTATACCTGCCACACAGTCATCCGCGAAGGCCAGTATCTTGACTGTTGGCTGGCCTTGTGCAGTTATGCCCATGAGATATGAGTCAGTTATGCAGAGGAGTGTATCAAAACTGAAATTATACAGCAGTAGGCTGAGGGGGTCCCCTTGTTTGAGCCCTCTGTGTGGTGTGATCTTGTTAGTTAGGAAGCCAGGGCCGCATACAGCCATGGTTGCAGATTCTGTAAGGAGCATCGCCCAGTTTATAAATCTGGGTGGGAGCTTGAAAGCTTGTAGGCATTCATTTAGGTATGGCCAACTGACGCGGTCATATGCCTTTTCCTGGTCTAAGAAGACCAGGGCTCCAGTTGCTTTGGATTGACATATGTTTGCAACAGGGTGTATGTTATTCCAAATTAAGCACCCTGGTATAAACCCAAACTGGTTGTGTGATAGGACGTCAGAGGCAATTGCGCCTAATCTGGCTGTTAAAAATTTTGTTGAATTTTTTGTGTCAGTATTAGAGAGTGCGATTGGACGCCAGATGGCCAGGTCCAACTTGTCACCCTTTTTATACAAGGTTATGACATATGATTCATGGCCACCAGGTAGGAGGCGTGTTTCCAGAAAGCACTGGTTCATAGACGCCAATAGGAGGGGGGCAATTTGCTAATAATATTTTTTGTAAAATTTGAAGGGTATCCCATCATGCCTTGGGCATTTCCTACGTGGTGCACCGCGGATTGTATCCCAAAGCTCCTCCCATGTAATTAGATTTAGAATATTGTAGTTCGGCGGTGTGCTTTATATTCTTGTGGTTTGTATAATTTTGTGATTTTTTGTGGGTCTGTCGGCATATCATGGTATAATTTGGTATAATAGCAGTGTACTTCCGCCTTGACCTCTTCAGGGTCAGTTGCCACGGTGCCGTCAGTCTTGCAGACCTGTGTTCACGTGAGCTGGTTGCTGTGGGAGTGGAATTGGTGGAAGAAATATGTTAAACATGTTTCGCCTTCCATTATGAACTTACCTTTGTTTAATACTTTGATTCTGTATTGGTGCTTGAAGATTAGGGTGTTTAGGCGGGTGGATACCTACGCCCATTTGCATCCCCAGTTGGGGCTATAGCCAGGTCTCAGGGTGTTAAGCTCAAGGTTGTCCAGTTCCATCAAGGTATGCCTGATTGTGGCTGTATTGGCGGTGAACTTACATGATGCTAGTGTCAGGTTTTGTTGATTAGTTCCTTTTTGAAATTTGCCCATGTTACAATGGGATCTAATGTGAATGGGGCTGTAGTTTTTGGTTTGTGGCCTCGTGTTTAACCCAGTTAATATTTTGGATAATTTTATGTTTTCTGGGTGTAACTTTCTTAGAGCGACACCTGTGCATGGGTTCAGGTTGGCAATAACTGCACCAAAACAAATCAGTGGTAGAAATTGACTTTGTTTGTTGTAAACTTGGAAATTCTTGATCATTGGATTTGCAGAATGAGGATGTAATCGATGCAGCTCATTGATATGAGTGCTCCCTCGCATATGTTGGGACATATCATGTGGGGAAGGAGTGGTGATCCAGGGGCGAGGGCATCCTGTAGGCCAAGGGATGCCTTCATTGTGTGGAATTCAATGTGTCCTGGTGGGTATCCCCTGGGGTTCGGCCATCAGTCCATGTCAGGGTTATCCCAGCAGTTAAAGTTACCCAACAGGATGGTATCTGGTGGGAGGGTGAGTGTTGGGACAGTTTTGAGAAATTGTTTTCTCTTGGCTGTGATGCACGGTGCATAGATGCATGGTGCATAGTTGCATGCTATCGAGACTGTTTCCTCCTGGAATGTGATTGTTGCTACCAGGATGCAGCTGTGAAGGTATGATGAGGAGTTTGTAATTTTAAATTTTTTGTTGTTTTAAACTATCACCCCACAGTGAGACATCCATACTGATTGTGATGGTGAGACCCTGGTTGACCAAGATTCTTCTTCCCCATGTAGGCATTGGGTTATTTGGATGGCCAAGATGTCTACAAGGGATTTTCGCAGGAAGTCCAGCTTTTTGACTTGGGACATTTGAGCCCTGGCTCCCGCGATGTTTAGCATCCCTATTGACACTGAGATTCCCGTGGCGCCTCAGGAGCAGTTGGGAGGGCCCATTGGCCCTAACCCACCGCGGCTCATTTTGGCCATGCTCTGCATCTATACTCCAACTCTTTTAGTGACAATGTCAGTTCCCTTGATCTGACTCAATTTTTTGCAGGAATTGCAGTTTTTGGAATTTGCATTATCTTTTCCTGCACGTATCTCATGATGGTTCAATGCAGGGTGCTAATTGTGTTCTGTAATTTTTGGGGTTCAAATTTGGAGAATTGTGCACCGCATTTTCGCCCATATTGCAGCCTGATTTGTTCCTCAAAGTGTGCATGATTGATGTCACTTGGTGACTCAGTCAAGTTGCTGTGAAAATTTTCAACCTGAGCATATTGTTCTGTTTGGGTGGCTCAGTGTATATCCAAAATATCATCTTGAATTTGTCCAGGGTTAATGGCGGATTCCACATGCGCTGCCACCTCAGTTGCTGCCCGCTTGTGGGCTTTTTGTGCCACTTTGCATTGTTTATGTGTAACTGGGTCCACGATGGAGTAAAGTCCATCTTCACCCCAGCGGAATGGGTGGTGGCCATTGGTCATTCTGGCGAAGTTTCCATTAATTTTGTCCATGGCTTCCCCACAGTAGTCTGCATCCATTAAGCCCTCCTTCACGGGGCATGCATGTTCCTTCTATCCCAATGATCTTCAGTGGTTGCATATAGGCGGTGTGCACACCGTTGTAACTTGAATGTGGATGACTGTCCCCCATCTGCAAAGTGAAACTCTGCTGTGCAGGGATTCTTGATAAGTCATCTTCCACTTTGGGGAATGGGTTGATCACGGCGATATCTTTGCCTGTGCACAGGGTTGGCATCAGGCGAAATTGTTGTAGTTCAAGTTGCATAACTTCTCCATAGGATACAAGCCCTTTGCGGAGCTCCTCCTTGATTACCTTACAAGGAAGGTTGGTAGGGAGCAAGTCAAAGGAGATGAACAAAGTTTTCTCTTTGTTACATCTGGCGCACGTGGTGCACACTATTTTTTTGCTCTTGGGAAGAGCAATCTTGATGCAGACTTTTGCTGCAGCATCTACTTCTTTGGCCATTTCGAAACCAATATCAATCCAGCCATAGCCCATGTTGTTGGTGGTGACATATACCACGTGGGGGAAAATAAGGACTCTGCCTCGCATGTTTTTTCCCACAGGGTTGAGGACTCATCCCCAAGGAAGAGTTGGAGCCCATGTTAGACCTTTGAAAGGGGTTGGTTACATTATATATACATGTATTGATCTTGTTTTATAGTAAGTACCATAAACCCAAATGGTGTCTGAGTTTGTGGCATCTTGGCGGCTTGGGTTCCTGGTCCCCACCAGGGCGTTTCTTGCCCTTGTGTGCACCATTTTGCACACCCTTGATGTGACTCTCACCCAGGTTGTATTAGGTTTAATATTAAAATCACCCATCTCTCCTGTGTGATTATCAAAAATTGCTGTTCAAATCAAATTGTAGTAACTAAAGTGATTGTTATGGGAAAGAAAAATCCATCAGTAAATTTAATATAATTTTTTCAATAAAATCAACAAAATTTAAAAAAAATGTTTTATTAGTATATTTGTTTATTAGATACTATATATAATATATATGCAATAGGTTTTAATTTTTAAAGAGAAATAGCAAGGGGAAAAAGGATATATAGAGATAGTAATGTTCAATAAAAGTAGGAAAAAGAGCATCTTTTAAAGATGCATTGATTTTTTTAGGGAGAAAAATTAGGGTAAAGCTTTTTGAGAAAAAAAGAACCTTCTTGAAAAATTTTGGGAAAAAATAACCTCATTTGAAAAAGCTCTAAAAATGTATGAAATAATTAAGAAATTATGCCTCCTCAATAAAACCCTTTTAAAAGTTGGCACCATTTTTTAAACTGAATTATAGAATATTGCTCACAATTACAAACTATATCTTATGTCTGAATTGGGTCCTAGTGTAAACTATAAGCAACTTAGAATATATATTACTGAGTATATGAATTATAAATGCCTATTATAAGTCAGTTAAAATATGGCACCAATTTTAAAAAAGGGTCTTATTGAGGAGGTATAATTTCTCAATTGTTTCATAATTTTTAGTGCCTTTTTAAAGGAAAATCATTTTTTCCAAATTTTTCTGAAGAAGGTTTTTCCCAAAACATTTTTGACCCCAGTTACTTTTTCCCCAAAAATTAGTATATTTTTAGAAGTAGATCTTGCTTTTCTTTCTCATAACAATCACTTTAGTTACTACAAATTGATTTGAACAGCAATTTTTGGTAATCACACAGGAGAGATGGGTGATTTTAATAACAAAATTAATACAACATGGGTGAGCGTCGTGGCAAGTGGTGCGCTTTACGGTGCAACTAAGGGCAAGAAACGCCCTGGAGGGGGACCAGGAACCCAATCTGCAAAGAAATCGCAAACTCAGACACCATCTGGGTTTTGGTATTTATTGTAAAGCACGCGCAATACATGTACATTCAATTCAACCAACCTTTTCTAAGGTGGAACATGGGATCAGACTCTTCCTTGGGGATGAGTCACCAACCCTGTGGGAGAAAACATGTGAGGCACAGCCCTCACTTTTCCCTCATGTGGTGTATGTAGCCACCAACAACATGGGCCACAGCTGGATTGATATTGGTTTTAAAACAGCCAATGAAGCCGATGCCGCAGCAAAAATCTGTGTGGAAATTGCCCTCCCTGAGGGCAAAAAAATTGTGTGCACTGCGCGCACCAGATGGAACAAAGCAAAAACTTTGTTCATCTCCTTTGACTCGCTCCCCACCAACCTTCCTCATAAGGCAATCAAGGAGGAGCTCTGCAAAGGTCTTGTGGCCTACAGAGAAATCCAACAACTTGAATTACAGCAATTTCGCTTAATGCCCGACCTGTGCATGGGCAAAGCTATTACTGTAATCAACCCCTTCCTAGAAGTGGAGAGGATTTATCCAGAATTCCCCATGAAGCAGAATTTCACTTCACAGATGGGGGCCAGTCAGCTGCATTCTGAGTTACACGGGAATGTGCACCACCCATTTGCAACCACTGTGGCTCACTGGGCCACAAGGAACATGCATGCCCTGTGAAAGAGGGCTTAATGGATAATGATTTTTGTGAAGAAGCTATGGATGAAGATAATGAAAACTTCGCCAAAATGACTGATGGCCACCACCCATTCCGCTGAAGTGAAGATGGACTATACTCCATCGTGGACCCAGTTACAAGTAAACAGCGTAAAGCAGCACAAAAAGCCCGCAAGAGAGCCAGCTGAAGTGGTGGCACACACGGAGTCTGCCATTAACCACGGACAAATTTGGGAGAATATTTCAGATATTCACTGAACCAATCAATCAGAACAATATGCCCAGGTCAAAAATTTTCACAGTAACCAGACTGAGCCACAAAGCGTCATCAGTCATGCACATACTGAGGAACAATGCAACCGCAATTTGGGTGAAAATGCGGTGCACAATGCAACAAAGTTGAACCTCAAAAATATAAAATCCAATCAACAACCCGCATCAAATCAACATGAGACCTGTGCAGGAAAAGTTGACGCAATTGGAAAAAACCACAATTCCCTTGAATCATTGGGTCTAATCAAGGTTAACCAACAATGGCAGTGAAAGAGTTGGAGTACAGATGCGGAGCATGGCCAAAATGATAAGCAGTGGGATAGGGCCAGAGGGTCCTCCCAACTGCTCCTGAGGCGCCATGGGCACCTCAGTGTCTATAGGGATGTTAAATATCGCGGGAGCCAGAGCTCATACATCCCAAGCCTAAAAGCTGGCATTTCTGCGAAAACCTCTTGTAGACATCTTGGCCATCCAAGAAACCCACTGCCTATAAGGAAAAGAAGAATCCTGGTCAACCAGGGTTGCACCATCACAATCAGTATGGACATCTCACTGTGGGGTGATAGTCTAAAACAACAAAAAATTTAAAATTACAGATTCATCACACTTGCATGGTTGAATCCTGGTAGCAACAATCACATGCCAAGATGAATTAATTTTGTTAGCATGTATCTATGCACCATGCACTGCAACTGAGAAAAAAAAATTTTGAAAAAATTTCTAATCTCACCCTCCCACCAGATATCATCATGTTAGGCGATTTCAACTGCTGGGATAACCCCAATACAGATCAATGGCCTAATCCCAGGGGATACCCACCTGGACACATTGAATATCGCACAATGAAGGCATCTCTTGGCTTACAGGATGCTCTTCTCCCCAATTCACCAATCCTTCCCCACATGACGAGACCCAACATACGTGAGGGACTGCTCATATTGATGAGTCGTATTGACCACATCCTCATCCCACAATCCCATTACTCAAGAATCTCCAAATTTACAACAAAAAAGATCAATTTTTCTGATTACCAATTAGTTACGGTGCAGTTAGTGCCAACCCAATCCCACGCACAGGTGTCGCCTTGGAGAAAGCTTCACCCAGAAAATATAAGATTGCCTGAGATATCTGACTGGGTTGAAAACAAGGCTACAAACCCAGGATTCACAGCCTCATTCACTTATGATCCCATCGAAACATGGGAAAATTTCAAAAAATATTTAATCAACAAAACCTGACATATTGCATCACGCAAGCACACCGCGGA
Organism: Massospora cicadina; assembly: GCA_022478985.1. NCBI lineage: Eukaryota > Fungi > Entomophthoromycota > Entomophthoromycetes > Entomophthorales > Entomophthoraceae > Massospora > Massospora cicadina. The sequence goes on from JAKSZP010014465.1 coordinate 28,836, forward strand.
CACAGCCACATCCAAGTGTACCTTGGCAGAACTAGACCACTTGGAAATAAATACTCCAAGATCTTGCTATAGCCCTAATTGGGGACGCAAATGGGCAGAAATTTCAGCCTGACTTAACAATCTCATCTTCTAAACCAACACAGAAACAAAGTATCAAACTTAGGTAAGTTCATAAAGGAAGGCGAAACCTGTTCAACATACTTTTTCTGCCAATTACACTCCCGCAGAAACCAGCTCATGTGCACACAGGTCCGCAAGACCAATGGCACTGTGGCAACTGACCCTGAGGAGGTCAAGGCAGAAGTAAACCGCTATTACGCCAGATTATATCACAATATGCCAATAGATCCACAAAAAATTAAAGAATTTATTTAAACTGCCAAGATACAAAGTACACCACCAAATTACAATATACTATCCCTTATCACATGGGATGATCTTTGGGAAACAATTCGCGGTGCACCATGTAGGAAATGCCCAGGGCCTGATGGGATACCCTACGAGTTTTACAAAAAACATTTTCAACAAATCGCCCCCCTCCTATTGGCGTCAATGAACCAGAGTTTGTTGGAAACACGCCTATTACCAGGAGGCCATGAATCCTACGTTATAACCTTGTATAAAAAGGGTGACAAGTTGGACCTCAACTGGCGCCCAATTGCACTCTCCAACACTGAAACAAAAATTCAAACATAAATTCTAGCAGCTAGATTAGGCGCAATTGCATCTGACGTCCTATCACCCAACCAATTTGGGTTTATACCAGGGCGTTTAATCTGGAACAACATACACCCTGTTGCAAACATTTTCCAATCCAAAGCAACTGGTGCCCTGGTCTTCTTGGTCAGGAAAAGGCGTATGACCGTGTTAGCTGGCCATACCTAAAAAATGTCTTCATGCCTTCTTAATCCCACTAAGATGCATAAAATGGGCGATGCTCCTAACAGAATCTGCAACCATGGCTGTATGTGGCCCTGGATTCCTAACAAACAAGATTAACCACACAGAGGGCTCAAACAAGGGGAACCCCTCAGCCCACTGCTATACAATTTCAGCTTTGACCCGCTCCTCTGAGTTACTGACTCACGTCTCATGGGGATAACTGCACAAGGACAACCAACAGTCAAGATACTGGCCTTTGCAGATGATTGTGTAGCAGGTATAGCAAATAATGAAGATGCCCAACAGCTGGAACACACTCTAGAGGAATACTCCAAGGTGAGCAATGCATCGCTCAACAAAGGGAAGACAGAAATCATCCTCTTTGGCAAATACACAAACAATTGGGCCACAACATCAGAACCTCACATAATGCTCGAAGAAAAAACCCAATTATATTACCCTTTGCAACACCTCCCACCACCACTCCTGTCTGACACCTTGGAATCTGGCTAGAATCAGGGGGATATGCTAATGAGACAATGGAAAGTAACCTGTTACAACGAGTATCCAAACGCGTCGCTTCCTCAAGGGGAGAACCCCAGGACTAACAGGACGAGTTACAGTTGCTAACTCGCTCATCCTCCCAATACTGTGGTACCAGGCCCATGTGATAGCCTTCTCACCTACCTTTATAACCTTAATTCGCGCGCTTATCCAGAGCTGGCTGTGGCCTGGCTCTCACCCTCCTATACGGATGGAAACACTATTTGGCCCACGCTCAAGCGGAGGCATGGGACTAATAGATTTTGAGAGCCATGCCAATCACATCCTAGATACCTGGATAAAGGAAATCCTTTCCCCAGACCTCCCACAATAACATTGGTCCAGAGCAGCAAGGACTAACTTTGCACAGGTGTTCAAATTAACCAACCCACATAGTCCACCCAGACTATTTTCATACCTTGCCAAGCACCCTACTGCAATAGGTCCGCATGGAACCTCCCCTCATTTCAAACATATCCTCCAAAACTATCCGCCATATGGGATGGACCATAGAGAACATGGGTACTATACAGGGAAGGGGACGACCCAGCCCCCAATTCAAATTAATCAACTCAGAAAACCACCCCCAGAGGGATATGCTCGCAACAACCCCAAGCATAGCTAGGATAGAATACCTAGATATGCTGGACATTCCCTATGATTTAACCACACAGAAAGCAATGTGGAAAATGACACACCACCCACGCCTACAACCAAGGATAAGAGCAAACGCCTGGCGCTGTTTGAGAAGGACCTATAGGACGGCGGACTGCTCCAACTCCCTCCACAAAACATGTGCAGTATGTGGAGGGGAGGGATCCCTACATCACCACCTAGAACATGCCCCCCAACCAAAGCTATATGGTAGTAAGTCGCACGCCTGCTCAAGATTCAAAACAAACAGGAATTTTTGATGTCAAAAAGTATTTTTGCGCTCCAGATCAATCACCAATCCATATACCCTCCGCTCCCTAATAATACCCATTGCAATGTGGAAAATACACACAATTACATTAGATGCGTTCAAGAATATGGTCCCAACCATTCATGGGATTATCAACAGATTCCATGTCCACTTACTAGAGCACTTCCAAGCCTGGCTCTATGGATATATGAGACCAAGACAAAAAGCGCTCATAGAATCATGGTTCCCACTCTGGTTCCTCCACACAGACCCTTTCCTTCACACCTGCTCCATAGCAGGGGAAACCCCTTGGAGTATTGCACCAACCCCCCATACCTGGCAGTCCCGCTGGCAACAGGGGTAACTTGAGTACCCTGGGGTGCCCAAATTTATATTTGTTAGTTATTCTCTTAGTTTTACATATATTCAGTAATGTCCATCCCCTGGTCGGCTTACCTTGGTTAAATAAAATAAAAGTAGATCTTTTTTCTAATTTTATTAAAAGCCCTATATTATATATCATTTTTGAACCCTCACTATCTCTCTATAAAAATAAAATCATTTTATATATCATATACAGTATCTCATAAACAAATATATAAGTAGGCATTTTATTAAATTTAATTGATTTTATTGCTCAACTTATGCTAAATTTACTAATTGCCATCTACAGTAGTTAATATAATAAATTTTTCCGATTTTATTGGTCAATTCATGCTAAATTTACTGATCACCATCTACAATAATTCATTTTAATAAAGTTAGGTGATTTTATTAGACATATGCTATATTTACTGATTGCCAACTAAAGTAATTATTTTTATTAGGTTTAGTTAATTTTAATGGCTAATCTAAGGTAAATTTACTATTTGACATCAAAACAAAACAGTTCAATAAATTTAGTTGATTTTATTTATCAAATTATGAAAAACAATAGACAACTATAATGGTTTAAACTTATCCCACTGTTGAGTAATTGACTGGCCCTAATCATCAGATATTTGATCATATCAGATATCAGCGATTATGGATCAGGTATATTCTAAGTATATCTGAACTTGGAATTTGTGGCCTAGAAATTTTACTTAATAATGTACAACTATGATGATATGGGCTTAAGGGCTTTGTTGGTTAGGTTGGACTTAAATTAAGTTTCGACCTAATGACTCGGCACATGGCTTTTTTGGTCTATGTCAAAATTAGTTTTTAATGTCAGTCAAGTTTTTGATTGAATTAATTATTAATTAGTGATATTAATTGCCTTGGTATATGCTGCCAATTACATGTGAAAGAGAATCAGTTCAGCTATTTGCAGATGCATCCAAAACACCATCTTGAGAATGATGACGGTGTTTACATTGACCCTGAGGCTGAGCATGATGCCCTGAATCAAAGTATACATAGACGTTCAAACAAACTTTTTATGTGGCCAAGTGCCACTGAAAATAAGACGTCATGGGTAAGATGTGGTGAACATTGAACCCTATAAATAGCCCTTAAGTTGACACTAATAAAATACATTCAACTACTGGATTTGTTTATAATTTAACTTATAAACTTTTGCGTTTAGTATTTTACTTTGTATTAGTTGGTATTTACTTGGGATCAGTAAGATCAGGGCGGTGTGCCATTGTCCAAGTAAACTACAGGGTATACAATTTGAGTACTACCAAGAAGCTATATCTTAAATTATAATCACCATCCTGTCTATTGTCATCCCAAAATAGATGCATGAAACTGCATTCCACGCCTGAAGAAGAACCAGCCCTCTGAAGCAGAAACTAAAATTCAACATCCGCTATGATCTCATACTTGCCTGGATTTTGAATATACCCTCAGCCCTAGGACATATGTTAAAATTGCATTGAAGTTATTGCTTCACCAATGCAGGAATAAAGTTTGTCCAGCAATGAACTGGTTTCACAATTAGTTCCATTGCTTCCAGGCCCATTTTGATATAATTACTAAATTAATGGTTAGATACTTGACCAATACTTACAAAAGTAAAATAGGGACCTAAGTTAGAGCATTCTTCTTTTTCGAGAAATTTAGGTATCCAATTTTGGTCCTGTAGCTTCAGAGTTATGCATGAACAAATAGAAAAAATATAAATACAGGTTAAATAGAGAATCTCCTTCTTTTACAAATTTGGTTAAAATTTTTATAAGAAAAAAGAACCTTCTTTAGAAAAAGCTCTAAAAAGTATGAAATAATTGAGAAACTATGCTTTTCAATAAAACCCTTTTTTAGGTTGGCACCATCTTCCAACCTGATTTATAAAATTTTGCTTACAATAAATCTATACCTTATGTCTGGATTGGATACAAATGTAAACTATAAGCAACTTAGAATACACAGTGCTGAGTATATATATTATAAATGCCTATTATAATTTAGTTAAAACATGGCACCAACTTCAAAAATGGTTTTATTGAGGATGCATAATTTCTCAATTATTTTTATAATTTTTAGAGTTTTTTTAAGGGAGGGTCTTTTTTCAAAAAAAATTTTTGAAGAAGGTTTTTTACCCAATAATTTTTTACCCCTAATCATTTTTTCCCCCAAAAAATTAGTGCATTTTTAAAGTGGCTCACTTTCCTACTTATATTAAATATTACTATCTCTATATATCCTTTTTGATCTCTTACTATTTCTCTATAAAATTCAACTCATTTTATATTATATATAGTATCTTATAGACAAATATACTAATTCCATTTTATTAACCTTAATTGATTTTATTGAACAAATATAATGAATTTACTGATGGCCATCTACAATACTTCATTTTATTAAATTTAGATGATTTTATTGGGCAACGTATACTGAATTTACTGACCATCATCTACAGTAATTCATTTTATTAGATTTGGTTGCTTTTATTAGTTAATTTATGGTTAGTTCTTTTGATCACTATCTAAAATAATTCATCTTATCAAATTTAGATGAGTTTACTGGTCAAATCATGCAAAAACGATAGCCATCTATAGTGATTTAAGCTCATCCCTCTAGGATCTCATACTGCATGAATTTTTAAAATACTCCAGCCATAGGACATATATCCTAATTGTTTGTGCTAAGATTTGAACAACTGACTTTTTTAAAATTTAAGTTTCAGAGACAAAGGTCAGGCTAATTATGCTAGATTTTTATAAAACTCCATACTTTATTTTAAAATAAATTTTAAGGGAAAGTAAGAGGGGAGGGCGGAATACAGGTGATTTGGACGAGGTTAAAAAGGATGGGAGTTTGGTCCACTAGAATTCTAGCACCTCTGACCAAAGCTGATTAGCAATTGCCATCACTAGCCAAGGTTCTAGCATTGGTGGGCTTACAGGCCATTTGATTCTCAGTTGATTAGTTGCCTTATCACATACAACAAGCAATCCAGCGGGGAAAGCCAAATGAGTGGCTTTGTAACACCTGGTAATTATGCGTGAAATTTTTGAGATCTAATGGAGCTGATTGGAGATAATCTGAATGGTCTTCAATACCAGAACTTTGTGGTGGGGGCGCTTGTTGCTCAAAATCTTGGCAACAAGTGCACAGTGAATTACCCATTAACAATAATGGTAGATGAAGGCTTATAGTTGAATCAGAGCCATTCTCAAGCATTTTGTGAAAAAAAGATCCTGCAATGGATGTATTACTGCCAGCGATTGTTTGCCTGATAGGATGTGTCATAAAGTAGACCAGTTTTTTTGAACATGGCGCATTTGTAATAATGGTGGGTGATGTATGCTTCCAGTTCAGCGCATATGGGGCATTCTTTGTGCTGGTAGTCTGGCCCGCTGTGCTTGCCTAATTTAAATGCCCAGTTTAGGATCTTCCAGGTTACCTAACCCTATTTTGTCATTAACAAATGGGAGTTCAAGCCCAAAATCAACTCCTTCGTTGAGTAGTTGGTGTTGTGGCCTTTGGTATTCCCGTCGTTTAAAATTTGTGGATGGGTGGGCATATTGCATCCTAGTTTCTGGAGTGGATCCCCATATTCTATCAGTGTCAATTTGTACCTTATTTTGATTGACTTAGTTGCATATTTGGCAGCAATTTGGCTAGCTCCTCCCAGCTCATTGCGGAAATCATTGCGAAATTATGGGATTTGACATCCCTTAGAATTTGGTTGGCATCTCAGGCCAATCGCTCAAATGACCATCCGCCCTGGTATACAGCCCAATTACATAGTCACCAGTAGTGTGGAGTACCCTTTTTGGAGGTTATCCGCGGGTGGTGCACCATCTGTTCACATATTGAGTGGGTTTAGACTGGCTCTCAAAGTCCTTGGGCTCTTGCCCAGTTCACGCCCCATGCTAGGGTCAGGCAGCGCATGTGCATCTGTGTTAGCTTAAGGAATGACTTCCCCCATATATGCTGGATGTGAGACTCAAAGTCCAGGAGGCCCAAGCCTCCTTCGTTCTTTGGTTTTGACAGGGCTTCCAGTGGTATTGGTGCCGCCTTCGCCTTGGACCACAGGAAGGTTCAGAGCATTGTCCTGATTTTCTTCTCTAAGTTCGGGCTCATTGGCAGCACATGAGCGACATATCACAACTTTGAGAAGATGAAAACGTTTATTGCCTGCACTTTCTCCTTGAGGCATAGTTTGGCACTCTTAAAGCATGCCATTTGGATTGATAAGCTTGACAATACTTCCTGTTCAGTCTCCAGTAACACTGGCCCTTATCGTTGAATAGTATCCTAAGGTATTGGATTGCTTGGGAGTTCATGATTGGCATTGTGTCAGTCAGTGGGCTGAAGTTCAGGTTGCTGATCCTCATCAATGAGGTTTTGCCAAGTTGATTTTTGCGTTTGAAGCTAGCTGGTAGAGGTTTAATAGTTCCTTGGCGCCCCGGAGGTTAGTTGGTGAGCTTATGCCTACTACTGTATCACTAGTACTTCTAGCATCCTCAGTGGCATTTGATTAGAATGTACTAGGCCCTGGAGTTTCACATCAACTGCCGCCAGCAGAATGTTGGCTGCAAAATTAAAGAGTATTAGTGACATAGGGTCGCTTTGTTGGAGACCCTGCCCAACAGGGATTTTGTTGGTTACGGCATCTGTGACAATAACCTTCATTACCAGGCTCAAGTACAGCATCGTTATCCATGCTCAAAAAATGTCAGGGATAATGACTTTCTTTAGTGCCACATGTAGGAATGACCACGCTACTCAGTCATATGCCTTTTCCATGTTGAGGAATTAAGGTACCCCTGTTTGATACCCCTCACATCCTTGAGTACGCTCTGGACTGAACCAATGCTGTCCCATATACTACAGCCTTTTGTGAAGCCGTTATGGGCATTATGGAGTGTGTGTGGAGCTGTTGCCATCAGCCAAAAAGATTATATGCGCGTGAGCACTTTATAATCAGCGTTTGATAGTGCCATTGGGTGCCAGTTTTGAAGTTGGCGTTAGAGGCCCTTTATGTACAAAAGTAGATTTGGGTCTCTTGGCCTCCCAGAATTTGCTGGCCATTTTGTAAACAGTGTTTAAAGAGGGCTTTGAGCTCTGGCGCATTGCAGTCATGGAATATGCTGAATATTTCTTCACACATATTGTCAGGGCCTGGTGCTTTCATTCTTGGAAACTCCTTTAGCGCCCTCTTAACTTCATTGATGGAGATTTTGGCGGATAGTTTGGTGACATCTTCCAGCGTACAGCCCCCCAGTGCCATCTTGGCCAGGTCAATAAGGGCTTTTTTAGCTGATTCACTCATTTCTCGTTGTCAGAAAAGATCACTGTAGAATTGCTCAACCTCGCGCTTGATCATTTCAGGGCCTGTTGATACTCCCCTTCCGCTGTTTCCACTTCCTGTACCATAGCCTTGATCCGAATTTCCTTGAGGTGCTTCAGGCCCTCTTTGGTCATGGTCCCCAATAAGCTCTGATATCGGTAAGTCACATTGGTCTATCTCTCTGAGTCTTGCTTTATCATTATGGCCCAATTGTTTTTGTGTGTTGTTTGGTACTCGCTCCACCAGTCCTCGCTGTCCCACTGGGTGAGCCTCAGTCTTTCTAATTTAGACTTCAGCTGTTTTGTGGTGGCAGTTCGCTTGTAGGAGGTCGCTTTTTCAAACTTCATACTATTGTGCTTCAGTTTCGCTTTGATCTGAGTCCATCATCCTAGCATGTTCAACTCTGGGTGTCTTTCCAGATATGCTACCAGTTGATCCAGTCCAGCGTCAATCTTTCAGCGCCATTCCCCATCCCTCAGCTTGGCTGGTGCAGTTGCCATTCACAGTTCCTTGGGGGTTCATCAAGATCAATATCCACATAGATGACCATGTGGTCACTTTTGGCATTTATGCTAACCTCACTGTTGGACGTCATCAGCTTGAGATCCAATGACACTAGGATGTAGTCTAAACGTGATCCCAACAGTGGGGATCCAGCGGCGTCATATGAACATCACATTAAGTCGGCCAGGTCATCGTCCTCTTTGTCAATTGTTAGGCACATCCCCAATTTGACTACGTAATCCAGCATCTCGTCAGCCTTTGTGTTTGGACGTTCTCTCATAGGAAACATATCACTGCTTGCATTTATCCAACAGTTCAGGTCTCCTGCTATTATGGTCATAACTTTGGATGGCACCTCCACTAAGGATTCCCAATTAATATGGTTTTTGTGGAGCTTCAGTGGGGTATAAACTGCTACTGCTCATATGTTCTTGCCAGTTTCTCTGTTTGTAGCCATCACTATCAAGATCCTTATAGCGTGAGTTTCCTCCACAAATTCCAGGTCTATTTTATTGTCCATTGCGATGATCACCACATGGTCCATCCAGAGGGCTTGGTAGCCTATTTGGAGGGACCACAGGTGGTTCTTCATGTCGCAGTTTGAGCTTGGCACCATTTCCTTTTGGTTACCAGCTTGTGTTTCTGAAATAAAAAAATAGTCAATATTATCATTAGTTTTTAAATGGTGCATCTTCCTCCTTCTCATTTGTATACTTGCCATCCCCCAAGCATTTGTGGTCACAATCCTCATTTCTCGCTGTCCAACCCATGGGTATGAGGATTAGTGTTATCTGGGTTATGGAATGAGTTACGTAATGAGGTCTGGTTGGTAGATGATGATGGCGTCAATGGTTGGCGAAGTGTTTTGTTCAGTTTTTGGGGTCAGTTAGTTGGGACTGGGATTATATTCCCGGGCATCCTGTGTACTGGTAATTGGTCGCCATCCCCATCTCCATATCAATGGAAAATGGGGATGGTTTTATGATCAGGTCTGGGTGCCCCTTGTCCCCTGCTGGCGGAGCGGCGGATTCCCCATCATCCATCATTCAGATTCTCACCCCTTCATTTGATTTAGTGGGTGAGATTTGATTTTTTAGTTGGTGATTGTCCGGCAAACTTTGTCAATTTTGTCACATCTGCTGATTTTTGCCGGTCATCTTGGGTTTGTTTGGTGATGACTTCCGATTCAATTTAGTATTTGCTTCAGCTTGTCAGTCTTCAATTTCAATTTGTTGGCTTCCTGAATCCTTCCTTTCTTGGGGGATTTCTTCAAGTTTGCCTTCTGCCATCTTTCCTCTTCACGGACCATCCATTCTGCTTGGGTTGGACGTTGCTCTGCTGGTCTGGGGTCCGTTCCTTTGTTCATTGTGTACAATTCAGGGTTTGGATATATAAACAGCTCATCATCCGCTTCAGGTCGCTTGGCCGCTTCTTATTCCCATGCTTCCTTATGTGCCAGGTCCAATTCTTGTTGTTGGCGTTTCATGTCTGCTAACTCCATTAGGTTGCATGGGATCCATTCTCTGGCTTTCAGGCGGAGGAAAGTCTTGGTACCAACCTTGGTGATCCCCCAATGGGGTCATATTTGTACTCCCAAGTAGTTTTACCTTTATGGTGATGGCAATGAGCCATTGTGTGGCCGGTCTGGTAACAAAAACTGGCACAATTGTTTGGCATCTTCCTGTTTATTGTATAATACACTGTCGAGGCAGGCAGGCAGATGAATTGGGATAGGGATATTTTGTTTATCTTTATCCAGGGTGCTAGTTTGTAAAGCGCTTCCACTGTCCAGGGGTAGAGGCACTTCATGATGTAATCACCACCAGCTTGCTAAAATTCTTGTACTTCCCCATAGTAGATATTCCGGTCTGGATCACTTTGTGCACCCACTCTCATTTGTAATCAGTAGGGAGATTATGGAAGGTTACCCACCTTGCGGTATGGTTGGCATATATGGTCACCTCCATTTGCAGGTAAATCCCCTTGTATTTGATGCCAATTTCAAGGAGTTTCTTGCGGTCCAATTCGTCTGGAATTGCTATATCTATATATCCTCGTTTGGGTACCCAGTGGTGATCAAAGTCAACTCCAGCTATGACTTCATTAAGTTCCTGATAAATTGACATTATCAATTTGGACCATTCCTCCTCCACTAGCTGCAGGTGGATTCAGATAAGACCTTTAGGTACGTATTTGGTGCCTGGTGGTCTGTTAAGCCCCCACTGATCAACTGGCAGATGTACTCAATGTGGCTCCCTGCTCCATTCCAGGTGTTGTTGTCAATATGCGCTGCTGCTGCGCTGTAGGGCTTGGTTTTTGCGCTTGGTTTGGGAACTTCAGCGGGGGTCTTCCCCTTCAAAATTCAGCTTACCAACTCATTGGGGCTGAATCCCCAATTGAGAAATGCTTCGATTTGATGAATGCTGATACCTTGGCAGCTGATATTTTTAGCCATTTGTGCTCCGATCCTGAGGCTTTGCCACTCAAGGGCATCCGTCGGTGGAAACCCAGTAAGTGCCACTTGAGGGTGGATTCTGGGCTGCACCTTGGGTGATGATATTTTTGAAGTACCTCCAGCATAACTGAGCTACACTGGCACCAGTCCCTAACTGTGACACTATTCCAGCCCCCATCTGTAAATATTTGTGCCATGGCTGCTGGAACTCCCACCTCACTCCATTGGAATGCTTCAGAGGGGGTGATACCTTTGGCGGTGTATGTGGCAGCTAGCATTGGTTCTGGCAAGGATTGCTTCCAATCTTGGATGGTTTTAATGTGGATCCCCACTTTAAGTCATTTTCAGCCCAGGTCCAAAGTCGTGACCCCTTTTATTGCCATTGCTGCCTGTGGTGAAATCTCGTGTTCCATCCACAGTTGGGCTGACTCAGGGGTGAACCCTGCTGCATCCCAGTCTGCAGCTTCGGGGATTGTTGTGATATCACACCAGATTTTCCACTTTTTGATTGGGAAGGGCTGGCCTCTAAGGGTTTTGTGAATCAGTTTAGTTACCCTCAGCTCCACCCATTCGCGCACTAGTTCCATACTGGCCCCCGCTTGGAACCGGTATTTCATTTCCATCAGTTTGAATCCATTGGCAGACCAATTGATGGCCTCTTCCAGCGACATTTCCCAGAATGGTCCCCACTCCACCACTTTTTCCTTTGTCCATCCCGCTTTCATCATGTCTGATGCAGTGGCTGGTGGGATTTGGGTGTACAACCAGTGTGGGGCCTCGGTGGCCTTGAAGCCAGCTGTGATCCATTATAGTGCTTCCTCTGGGGAGAATGTGGTATTATACCATTCCAGTGCCGTGTCTACTGGAATGGTGTGTCTGGCCCATTCAAGGGCAGTTGAGGAATTTAGGAATTGTTTTGCATATTCAGCTAATTCTGTTGGGTTGAGGCTTGAGCTTTCAACAGCTTAGGCATATCATTCTGTAATGCCTGCCTTGTTAGACTCCAATTTATTTAAAAGGTCAATGCCACATCCATCCAGACCTTTGCATCCACCAGTTATAAACCTTCGCGGATTGCAGCCTTGATCACCTTGTTCTCCATGGGGATTTTCATCCATTCCAGGGCATCTTCAGTCCAAACTTGTGATGCTTTGAATAGTATCACCATGTTGATCAAGATTTGGGTATCAAGCCATCATTTAGCCGCTCTAACAGAAAATTTGTGGTCTTGCCACATAGCCACAATGGCTGGTTTGATATTTTTAGAGACCCACTGAGTCACCGTAGAGTATGTAAACTGGAAGGCCTCCCATTTTATGACTTTGCGGGCAGACATGCCTCAACACGCCAACATGTCTGACTGGATTGGGTATATTTCACCAGGGCCCTGACCACCAACTTGACCGCTGTTGGGATTTTCAACCCCATCTGGTAGTACTTTTAGTTTTTGCCAAATTTTCTCAAGTGTCTGATCCCTCAGATGCATCCTGACATAGCTTCACCTCCATTGGGGGTTGGTCCCCAATGGTTCATATTGGCTCAGCAATTAGCTTTGTGCTAATCTAATCCTCTCTGATGGCTTGAAAATTTTTGGGGTTTGTTCCCAATGGTTTATTCAGGATCAGCCGTCAATTCTTGGTTGAGCCAAACCCCCTGTCAACATGAATTTGCTGGGGATTGCACCCAATGGGGTAATGGGGATCATGCCCAACGATTTTCTCAGGTTGGCTGATCAATTTTGGTTGGGGACTGTTCTCCCCCTGACTGGGCCTTGTCAGAACTGGTGCCCAACTTCTTCTTTACTTGAATAATTTTGAGTGGATTTGGTAAGTTTCTCCATATTGGCAAAAACTTATTATGTCATTGCTCTGTTGGTTTGAGCTGCTGATTTTTGTCAATCAAATCTGAGTCAGTTTCAGATCTAACCAATACTTTATCCAGGATTTTTGTTTTTTTCCAAAATTTTCTTACCCTGTGAGGCCCCAATCCCCTCTACTGGTTGAGGTTCAGTGGGATATACCCAACACCGCTGTTCTCAGCATCAGGTCTCACTCCTCAAGGGTATCCCCTGTCATCTGATTGTTGGCGGCCACAGATCCTGGGGAGTTGGCCCCATTATCCATGCTAATCGTGAGGGCACTGTGACCCTTTGACATGTTCATGCATTTTGTTGTCGTTTGTGTCACCAAATCATTATTTGATGTATATGGGTTGTTCATCCCTTCCCCATTATTAGTCATGTGGGGGCCTGGGCCAGCGGGAAGTTCATCAGATGGTACGTCAATCTTGGCGTCCTTCATTTTATTATTTGATATTTGCGCAGGCAAGTCAACCATTTCTATATGCTACACACAGATGGACAGATTGACTTCCCTACACTTGGGTGGTTGGCTGTGGATCACTGCTCTATAGTTTCAGTATGCACTGGCAGTTGGATGCTCTCTCAATTCTTGTTCAGTTTACTTTTTGATTTAAAAGTGATGCTTGCAGGCCAATTATGCTAGAGAAAATATCTGTATAAATAAATAAAAATTTGATTCGAAGCTGTTACTTCACTAATGCCCAAATTAAGTTTATCTGGAGTTGTATTAGTCCCACAAGTATCCATCACTTCTGAGCCCATTTTTGATATACTTACTAAATCAATGGTCATATACTTGACCAATATATACAAGAGTAAAATGAGACCTAAGTTGGAGCATACTCTATTTTCTGAAGAAGATGATCATCCAAATTGGTCCAGTATCTTCAGAGATATACATGGACAAACATTGAAAAAAAACATAAAGGTCAAATTGATAACCTTCTCCTTTTTCAAAGTCAGCTAATAATTTTTGGGAAAAAGGAATTCCTTTAAAAAAAGCTCTAAAAAGTATGAAATAATTGAGAAATTATGCCTCCTCAATAAAACCCTTCTTGAAATTGGTGCCATATTTTAACTGACTTATAATAGGTATTTATAATATATATACTCAGCACTGTATATTCTAAGTTGCTTATAGTTTACATTTGGACCCAATCCAGACATAAGATAAAAATTTTATTTGTGAGCAAAATTTTATAAGGCAAGTTGAAAGATGGTGCTGATTTTAAAAAGGGTTTTATTGAGGAAGCATAATTACTTAATTATTTCATACTTTTTAGAGATTTTTTAAGGAGGTTCTTTTTTCACAAATAATTTTTTAAAGATAAAAGTGATTATGCCAGGATATGAACAACAGTCCTTTTATAGAATTTAAGTCTAGAGCCAAAAGCTGAGAAGATTATGCTAGAGGAGGTATCTTTAAAATCAATTGGACTTTTTTTAAAAAATTAAAAAATTTTATTTGAGGCACGTCAACCAGGGGACAGTCAATTGGACTTTTGATTCAAAGTTTTGATTTAGATTAATTTACTAATTACCCAAATGACCACTAACCACTTGACAAAATCATTTAAAATATCAATTTAACTGAGTTTTAAACTGATCAGCTACACAGTGCATTCAAAAAGTTCTGGGACTAACGTTTTAAAGACACAACTTTACAGATAAATAAACCTTCTTTAATCATAATTTAACATACAACCTTTCCCTCTTTATACATATTTATATTGCTAAAACAATTGTTAAAAGCTATGCACATAGTTCCTATTTTGTATAACCATGTCTAATCCAGCTGTCACATTCTTCTGAATTGTCTCTACTTTATCAAAAGGATGAACCTTCAGTGCCACCTTCAGATTAGAGAACAGAAAGAAGTCAGAAAGAGCCAAATCTGGTGAATAGGGTGGATAATTATAATCTGAAGGTGGCACTGAAGGTTCGTCCTTTTGATGAAGTAGAGACAATTCAGAAGAATATGACAGCTGGTTTAAACATGGTTATACAGATTAGGAACTATGTCCATACCTTTTAACAATTGTTTTAGCAAAATAAATATGTATAGAGAGGGAAAGGTTGTATGTTAAATTATGATAAAAGAAAGTTTATTTATTTGTAAAGTTGTGTCTTTAAACCGTTAGTCCCAGAACTTTTTGAATGCACTGTGTATAACTACATACCAACTACCATTGAAAATATGTAGGATTTTCAATTGATACATATAAAACTTTATATTTTAAACATAAAAATTAATTTTTGATGAATTATTGTATTGTCATCCAAGACCAAAATCTTTTAAAGGTTAAGGATTTTTTACTACAATAATTTTCTAAAATAGGGCTTGTAAAATTTGTTTACAGACAGACAGACATACAGACAGATGTGACAGTGAGTTATAAAAAAGTGTAAAAAGTGTATAGTAAAGCAAAGCGTCTTACTTCAAATTTAAGCTTATTCATACATTTAAAAAAATATGGGAAAAAATAACCTCCTTTTGAAAAGCTCTAAAAAGTATGAAATAATCAAGAAAGTATGCCTCCTCAATAAAACCCTTTTAAAATTGGCGCCATCTTCCAACCTAAATTATAGAATTTTGCTCACAAATAAAATTTTTATCTTATGTCTGGATAGGGTCCAAATGTAAACTATCAACTTAAAATACACAGTGATTAGTACTTATATTATAAATTCCTATTATAAGTCAGTTAAGATATGGCATTAACTTCAAAAAGGGTTTTATTGATGATGCATAATTTCTAGGTTATTTCATTCTTATTTTAGCTTTTTTTAAAGGATGTTCTTTTTTTCCCAAAAAAATTATTAAATCATTTCCATAATATTGCTTGCTTATTATATGACTTCAATGCCTGGAGACACATATATGTGACAATCTTTAAAGTGGTAAAAGAGCGAACTAGTTGAAATAATATACATATGCTGCACTTACTGTTGTAAGTAGCCTAGTATTAATTTAAAAATAGTTTTTATCAGTTTAGTTAATATAATTAAGCCTATTTTATAGCTAAAAAGGTAAAATTAACATTTTTTATTACTACCCAACCTAACAAAGGCTTAAATAAATTATATGTTATTGATGGTTAGTAGGGGATGCTGACATAATGGGATGAGCGTCCTGCTATTGTCCCTTCACAATGCAGATTTGAATCCTGTCATGGCAGAAATTGTATTTCTGTGCCAAGAGGATAGCATTACATGTGGATTCATGCACCATGCCTTGGTCTGACCAGGCAAATTAATGAAGTTAGATCATGCAATCTTAGCCCATCAGAACACATTCAGGAATGTTTTACCCTAGCAGTACTTGAATTTTGTCCTCCACTCCTATATTTTTGTTTCCTACTCCCTATCCCTCCTATTGGTATGGTATATTTGTCCCAAGGTTGACCCACCTTAAATACAAAAGCTATCAATGATTAGTTAAATTAAAAAGAGGTAACATAAAGTTTATTGATGATAAAACATCTACTTTAAATGAAAAATTAAAATTATGTTGGCCTAAACCATAATTTTGTTTGGTACTTCTTATATTTTATATCCAGTTGATTGTAATACTACACCAAAGTTTATTAAACGGGGTTAGTTCTAAACATAATTTGCTTTACTAGCATTTATTTAAAAGATGATATCTAATTTAGGGTTCAAATTAGTGAATAACATAATAAAACATGCTAAGATTCTGGTATCTTTAAGCTTCAATTAAATAATAGTTTCTCTTACTGTTTCAAAATTATTTATATTAATTAAAATTCAATATTTAATTTTCAAGAAACAGATATGTAATAATGAGTTTTCAGTAAATCTGATTTTACATAGATATTAGTTAGCAGAAGCTCTCACTAGTCTTTGCTTAGCTATCACCATGTAATCTCTCAGCTTCCAAAATTACTTTAAGCAACTATTGAGAATTTATATATATAAGACTATACTATCCAGCTTTGATTAGATACTTTATCATGTTAAACTTATTACTTTACCTAGCTTGATAATGAGCTAAAATATATTATTAGTAAAAATTATCAATTGACTAGATGGTCAATGATTACACAGGGAACAAGATTTCTGTTGTATTGATAAAAAACTTGTTCTTAACTAATTTGGGTGCACTGATTTTATATCTGAAGTTAGAGTTTCTCAGCTCTACTGTTTTTTTGCAAATTATTTTTTAAACTCTCATTTTTTATAGACTTTTCAAATTTTTCAACATTTATCTAAGCTTACAGATATGGGGTTTTAACTTAATCACCTTCATGGTGATAATATAAGTCAATTTAAACAACAAAACATACAATGGAATACAATTATTCATATAATTTTGAGAACTTCAGAGAAATAAAATCATTTATTTTGAGCATAAATATGACATAAAATACTAAAAAATAAACATAATTTTTTCCAACTATAGCATTGATATGTACATATAGATGAAAGGTTTGAATTAATTAAATATCTTTCCGCTCAAACTCTTTTTGGGATAAATTAAAACCATAAAAATATTAAAAACTAATTAGCTGCAACACTGACCCACAGTTGTCCATGGCCCCACAGCCTGCTGCTCCCCATGTGGGACAGCAGTGAAACCCCACCTAGCGTCTTTCATCCAGTGGGAAAACGTGCTTGGACTGTTTCATCCAGTCCTAAAAAACATTGGGTTAGTTCAATCCACCCAAGGATCTCGCCATCCACTTCGCACACTCCCAGGTGGTACCCCAATGCACTCTCATGATCCCCCAATTTCATATGCATTTTGGCCTTTGGGTCAAATATGGGAAATTTTTCTCATACGCAGACAAAGCCATAATTGAACTTGCACAAGCGGTGATGCAACCCGATGGGTTTATTAATTTCCACCCCTATAAAGGGGCTTTGCCCTTGGTTTCACATGCAAAGCTGATGCTTCCATTGCAGCAACTGTGCCCCTTCTCTTTGAAGGCACCTCAATTCCCAACATGTTCACCTAGCTCCCCACTGACTCCACGTTGGTGAATCAGTTTTCTAGATTGCCACTCACCTTCTCCCTGTGGTGCTCCATCAGGAGCTTATGGAAGGTTTGGCTGTCTATGGCACTGACCTCATCCTTCAAGTTGTGATCCCCAATGAAGCCACATGCCTCGATGGGCTTTGGGTATTTGCCACAATTAGCCTTAAATTACTAATATCACCAAGAAGATTCACCTTGCTTCTTTGTTAATTCTTCCCCTGGCCACCCATTTTGGACCTGCATTGAGGGCAGGCAGACCATCTGCCCATCTTGCTTTGAGTTGGACCACTTAAAGCATAGTTGTCCCTACCTCGCTGCTTCTGCCACCTCTACAGTCTTAGCCACTAGCTGCCCATCCGCTGACCACCCTGGCAGCCATCTGGGAATAGAGTGCAATCCTTCCACCCCCTCCTCCAAAACCTGCTGCTAATTCTACATCCACAGTAGCCAATCAGTCCCCTCCTAAGCCTGGTGCCACCGATTCTCCCACTAATCATGAAGCAGCTTAAACAACATTTTGCTCCCAAGCCTTAATCCAATTGCCTGCCTCAGCCATCCATATTGAGGAGAACGCATCCTTTTATGACATGAATCCCTGGTCCTCATTGGATGAAACCAACAAATCAGGTAATGTGATTGAAGACTATGAAGTTGACATGAGAGAATTTATTATACACAAACCCCTTTTGAGATCCATCAGCATTTTTCCACCTTGGCTGCATGACAATCTGTTATGAACCCAACACCATTTTGCTGTGGCAATTGATGCCCAACCTGAACCATGTTTCCTCTCGCAACGCTGTTGCCCACACAGCAAAGATGCTTGCCAAAGGTCTCCCCCTCCCATTCTTACCCTGACCTACCACCCACAGAGCAAAAAACCATTTTCCAGCTTCATAAACATGCCGCAGATGCCATTTATAAAGCAATTGCCACTTCAATATCCAAAGCAAAGGTAACCTGCAATGGCACCGCTTTACTTATACAACTTCCTGCCATCCACATTTAAGCAGAGAAATGCTTGTCCCTTACCTGAGCGCGATTTACAATGATGATAATTCCTACAACCAATCAGTCCGCTGTGATATTGTATCACATATTACTGATAACCCCACGCCCTTGCTATCTGCCTTGGCCTGCGCTTTGTATGATGAGGAACCCACGGATAAGCCCCCTGACCCCCCTTCCCCTTCTGCCATAGTGGGATAAGCGACTTGCCGCTATGCCATCTGGTTGGTTGTATTCTCATTTTGTGTGTTTTGCTGCTCATTTGGACAGTCAATTCGGGTTGTTTAAGTTTGGTTTGTTTTGGTATTTCTGTTAGGTAATGTTCATCCCCTGGTCAGCGTACCTCTAATTAAATTTTAAAATTAATTTAATTATCTTAATTAATTAATGCAGCAATGTGACATAAAGGTATGCAAAATTCATTCAGGCAAGGGTTTGTACCTGTAGATCTTGTGTTTGTGGACTTTCTCAAGATGGTCTCATTTGATGCCCCAGCAGCAGTCTGCCATCATATGCATGTCCCATCACCCCATGATAACTCTTTTTCATTGTCTTCAAGTCTTGATGGAAGCGTTTCCCCTACTCATTAATAACATCATCATGTTTTCAGGAAATTGATCAAGATGTTTATTTAAGAAGTGCATTTTAATACTTATGTTACATCCAAGATTGCAAAACACCTTTAGCATCCTTTGAACCAGAAGTAAATGGTTTTCTGCCTTCTTGTTACAAAAAAAGTTGTTCATAACCGCTACAAAAGACAATCTTGCTGCTCTCTCCTGTTGATCCATATTCCTGACAAATTCCTTGTCACATATATAAGATTGGATTTGAGGACCATCAAACACACCTGCTTTTATTTTGTCAAATCATAGACCAGGAAAAACAGAAACAATAATTTAAAAACATTCATTTTCAGTGTTAAGAGCCTTTACAAATTGCTTTATCAATCTAAACTTGATATGAATCAGGGGAAGGTAATTCTGTCTTGGCTGCTACCCTGTAGTTATTCTCAATATATGAGGAGTATTAATTTTTTTGCAGTTGTTGTTGTCCCATAAATTCAGTGTAAAAAAATTTATAACAATAATAAAATTGTATTGTATGAAAATTAAAACATTTAACATCAAAACAAAATCTGCATAAGTAATTAAAACTCATATTGCATGAAAACTAGAGCATGAACAGGAAAATTGAGTTCATATCTGGAATCAATGATGCTAAAATACATAGAAACAGCTAAACTCTCATGCAACAGACAATTATTTGTTCCCTTGTGATATTGATTAGTGAAAATTACCTATTAATTAGCTAGTTAAAAGTCTGGATCTGATCCTAAAATTTATGATAATTAATGTTTAATCAGGAACATATTCTGAAGATTTTGTAAGTAGATTAATTGATAGTTTTATATAAAATTTTAAATCCATAATGAGGTTCAAATTTAGCTGATATGCTGTTCAAAGGTATCTTTGGAGTTTCCCAAAGTGTATATGGCTTTTCTCGATAGTAGCTGGTAGAATTTATGGGAAATACAGCCTGACATTACTGGTTTAATTATTCTATTACCTAAAAAGAATTGCTAGCTTGATATTCTTAATTTAAAGGGAATGTCTATTGATTTTGAACCACTAATTTATAATACCTCATAAGGATCATAATCTGATTGCCAATGGATGACAATTAGATAGATGATAATAGAAGCGTTATTCATTGATAAATTTTTTGAGGATTAAGATATCATGTTGAATGCCATTTTTGAAAGTGGTGCAGCTTATAAGTTGATGTATAAACTTCCCTAATAAAACCCTTTGCTATTTTTTATAATTACGCATTTAGACGCTCAAGATATTTGTTGGGTCTGCCTCTGTTGAATTTGTGGCTTAGTTCAGCTCACTATTTGAAAATACCCTAAGTGAAGTTGTATTTCTTGGTTGTAAGAAAATACCCAATTAAAAAATAATTTAAAGAAGACTAACTGGCTGACTGTTGTCATACACTAGCTTTTTTAATTCTTTTATAAGTCAATCACTTGTTGCAAGAAGATAAATGATTGCTTTAGAATAGAAATATAAAAGAGATTGACTGACTAGCTGTTATCAAACACTAGCACATATTTAAAACTTACTTCAGTCGATCACTTGGCACTAAGAATATACCCAATTGAGATAAAAATATATTAGAGAAGACTGACAGGCTAGCTTTTTTCACAAAAAAGCACTTCTTTATTTTTTATATTAGTCAAATGAACTTGTAACCTTTAGTTTGTATACCCTAATGACTGTTTATATAGAAGTTTTAGACATTTCAATTATTTAATATACAACTTCTTTGGAAGAGTTCAGGAGTGTAGATACTCTTGTTTATTGCCTAATAATTCAAAGTGAGATAGATATCACTTTCCTCTAAGAGAATACCTTAGTGGAATTGAAACAACTTATATGAAATTGACTGGCTAGTTGTATTTATACAACTAACTTCTACTTTATTAAAGCATTAATTATAAACCTGTGAAATAAATTTACCATAAAACTTATATTATTGCTCATTACAGAAGATAGGTGTGTCTTTTTAAACAATAGTGAATCAGGATTTCAAATAATATGTTGTCCATACTAGTGAGATTAAGAATATATGTAATGAGTTAGAAATTTTCAAAAAAGATTCTCTGTTATCAGAAACGCTGGCCAAATTGAAAAATGGAAGAACAAGTTTCAAAGACGGAGGAATAATTTGATCTAGTCACCAAAGCAAAAATGACTTATATGATAAAATTTCCATCCTAGAAATTACAGTATAGGAGACCTATTAGTGCTAATGGTTTTCTTTAAAGTTGAAGTAGGAAAATCCTCTAACTATTTGTAAAATGAGGATCAGAACTTATAAATGACTACAAGAAGCTATATATCAAGTTGTCCTGCTTTTAATTGGACACAGAATTATCCAATAACACCTTTTATTACTTATAAGAAGTTGGTAATATGGGAAGCATCAAGCCTATTAGAACATGACTGGAGCCTTTGACATAATATTGGCGATGGCACCTGACAACACTCCAATTACTGAAAGGATTTTGATTATGCAACTTATAGAATGGTTAACAAGTGATCATGGAGATATATTGGAATATTGTGAAACTATGTCATTTTACTGGGATAAAGCCTTAGTGTCTTTAGACTATACTTTTGAGCATGTTTAGGTATAGTGAATACCAGAAAGTATGTACCAATATTATTTGCATAGAAACCTAATGTTAGAATCTGGTGCTGACAAAATTACATGGAGAGAGTTAGGCATGTACTATGCAAAAATGTGATCATGAAAGATTTTGGTTGCCATGAATGGATGGATCCCCAAAAGCAAGAAGAATTGAATTTCAATTTAGGAGGGATGAAACTTTGTGAGCATTTTATCAATTGGTTTTACCAGGAAGCCTAAATCCTGGCTGGCAAAAATGCAATGAGAAGCCTTTTATTCTTGTATTGCCAAGTAAGTGGCTCTATGATCTTACCAAGGTTTACAGAGAGCAATGATGGCATTATCAGTAACCAACACTTCTAATTCTCAAATGGTATATACCTTAAGATCTGGGTACAACATTCAATACATTAAAAAAACTTCAAATTCAGCTAATTAAATTTGAACTAACATTCAGGAGAGTTTTCTAACACAAAAAAGTATTTTACAGGTTTTGTGAAGTTAGGTAAAAATCTGAAGGACTAAGTTGTCCTGATAAATCTTTCTACAATGCCACAAATGAAGAGGTACAAATCATTAAGACTCTCAGTGCTGAAGCAAGAAAGGCAATAATAAAATGAACCTTGTCCAGCCTTTGTAAAGGAAATCAATTGAGAATTGTAAAAGGACCTGCTTTCTAGATCAGGAACAATTTAATAATATGGTTGCATAAATCCCTATGACATTATAGAGAAATAGATATTTCTTAACTGACAGTGGGTTGAAACCACGGTAGATCATTTTTATCAAATTAGATATATCAAAATGTCCTTGTGATCACAAGGGCATGATAAAAAGGGGATTGACCTTAAGATTGTAAATGAAGTTGTTTAAACATAAATTGTCAGTTTTTGGAGAAAAAAGATAGCTCTGAATATAAGGAAGAATAATTGTAAAATAAAATTAGATGAAATCAACCCTAACCCAATAAATACTTTCAATGAATTATCTTCCAATTTTTTGTGTAAAACTATCAAACTTTACATTTGCAACTAATGCTACTATTCACTCAGTAAACATCAACTCAAAATAATATGATTGTAAAAATGTAGATATTTTATTAAATTGAGTGTAGTGAGGGCTATTCATTGATAGTGGCTCCCTCAATATATATTGACTTGAAAAAGCTGGTAGAAATATGACAGTCTTGCTAGGTCTGGAACATTTTAAATAATAATGGAAAGCAGAAAAAATTAACAACTCATTGTAATGCCCACAGCACATTAGCATATTGATGTGAAGTTCTGGTCATCTCAGCACCAGCCATTGTGTTACTCAACCAGAACTAGGATATCCTATTTGTACTGAGTTTTTGAGGAGTATGATGTCAAATGCAATTTTAAGAAAAAACCTTAATAATTCTTGGCCAAACTGAACTGTTAACCTTAAACATAAAGGGTTGTTTTAATAAACAGCAGAATATTTTTATAAATATGCTTTACAACAACAGCTGTCATGGTTAAATGACTTAATAGTAGGCACCACCCCATGGTAAGGCTGGGCGGCAGGAGGCCCAGAAGGTGAAACTTCAGGCTTTCCCTGACCTCAAGCTCACTTTAGACCAACTCTGGGTACAAGCCTAATATGCCCAGGTTGGTACTAGTGAGGTGTTTAAAGCCCAGCCCCTTGTATTGGCTCAGGCATTAAAACATATGAGTTATTCAATTAACAAAGACAGTTTGATTCAGTTGATTGAGGAATGAGGTTTTGAAACCCGTTCCATTTATAAAATTATGCATTTAGGTAGGGTACAACTTCAATCAATTACATGAGTGAAGTCAGTTTCGGTGTATTCTACCAATTTGGATGGGAGTGTTTGCCTATTGGTGAATTGGTGCTTAGGACTGCTTCAGCAGACCCAGAGTTACCCCAAAATAGTTTATATTTGATTTTTGTGACCAACATTCCTTGTTGGTCGACTTTTTATAATAAATTTCCCATTTTCTCGTTTTACTTATGTTATCTCAGACAATCCTGTGTGCAGACCTCTTCAAGGAGGTCCCACTCTATGTTATTCATTCCAATTTAAATATGATTAGGTTATTCCCTAGTGCATCATTAGTTCGCCCAAGTTCCCTCCAAGAGGGGCATTTACCCCTTCTCCCTCTGTGTACCACATTATTTTTGGTTGGTTATTCACTCTAAAGATTGCACTCCTATACGTAAGTTATTATTGCTTAAGCACCCTCTGCTGGGGTCTAATAACTTTCTTACTAACAACTAGTTCCCTGGTGTAAAAACTGCAGGGTTTTCACTGGTGTAGAGGTTCGCATAACTACTGACTCTGGGAATAAATACAAATTTTCTAATTGTATGAAGACAATTAGCTTAGTCAAGTTTGGATAAATGGGTAGCTTCGGCCCTACTCTGGCAATATAAAGGTTCAAGTGACTTCAGCCTCACTCTGACAATATATAAGGATTCAAGTGACTTCAGCCTCACTCTGGAAATATATAAGGATACAAGTGACTTCAGCCTCACTCTGGCGTTGACACTTAGAAAGGAAGTACCTCTTCGCAACTTTACTTTGAAGTAAACAATCAACAATTGAAAACAATAAAGTATTCACAGTACTAAGGTGTTTATTATTATTAAAGTGAGGGAATATTTATAGGGGTAAAATGGTGAAGGACATGTGTTAGGGGTATTTGTGGTAACCATGATATTCTTGGCATGCCTAGCCAAAAAAAAGGATATCCATAATGGTCTCAGCACGCCTAGCTGACAGAAAAGAGATATTCACAATGGTCTCGGCACACTAGCCGATGAAAAGAGATACTCATGTTGGTCTTGGCACACCTAGCTGACAAAAAGGGATACTCATGATGGTTTTAGCAACCCTAGCCGACAAAAAGAGATACTGGTTCATTTTTGGGAAAGATTCCAGCTGATTTCCACGAGAAATAGCATATTTAAATCACCATTCATATCAGACCACATGTTGGCTACTGAACCCAACAATTTCCCATGAGTAATTGCTCATTTTGAGCCAATTTACTCATATCCATGTTGTCAGCAACAATCCCTGATGAAATAGGAATTATAATTCTCATCAGATTTAATCCTCTGTGAATTACAATTAACCATTTAATCATTGATTATCACCAATGAGACAGCATAATTGATCATCATCTTAAAGCTTAATCAATATGATAAATTAAATAAATGAACTAGTTATTTTAAATTGGGAGAAGCTTAAATAATTTTTAAGCTGGATAATGTGGTCATATAAATTCTTACAAATCCCCCCGCTTGACCAGATTATCAGTTAAGAATGTCTTCATCAAATAATTCCTTCTACAAATGAATCTTATCTAGTCTGAACAAAGCGGACGCCTCCCATTTTTGAGAGATGTCACGAACTCCCCAAAAGGGGTATCCTTTCTGATCCAGCTAGATCCAGCCCCCTGAGTCAACTTGATTTGTCAATCCCCTCTTCTGCTCTTCCCACAATAGTGCCAATTTATGAAGAGGGGACAGGATTGGCTGTTTCATCATTAAACTCTCATTCATTCATTCCTTGTTCTCTTGACACCGAGCTCAATTTCAAGGCATTACTGTATTTGGCTCCCATTGTTCTAAATCAAGTAATTGCCCTTGAGCCTAACGAAGCAATTTCTTCCAACTTGGATCAATCTTTCCTAGTTGAGTCAGATCTTCTTCCCAAGTTCCTTTTTTGAATTGGCCAATTTTATCAACTAACTATCTTGTCTACCATATTGATAATTGGTAACAATGAGCATATTGAACTTCCTTACTATGAACTTCATTTAATTGACTGAGGCACTTAATATCTTTTTGTGCCTCATGACCTTGATAATTTACTTGATCAGGATTCTTCCTCCTTTGCATTTCAATTTTCAGGGCAAGTACATCGCACATGGGCAGCTTCACTCCCAGCATCGCCAAATTTTCATTGTTCCTTTCCCTTCCAGTTTCAGGAGGCCCACAGTTGCCACCTTCAAGATGCTGTTCACTGCCTGCATGATTACATCATGGCTGGGACTATCCGGCGATATCTTCCATTAAAGGTGATAATCAGTGGTATGGTTTGGCAGCCACCCGCGCATTTCCCTTGTTCGCTGTTTTCTCATATTCCAAGTGTTCTTGATGAAGTCCATCATCAAGCACTCCAGACACAGCTTCCAGCGCCGGTGCCATATCGAGATTACATGCACCTGTTTGCAAATTGCATGTTCTTGCATTGCTGTTTTCCTCCCCAATCCAGGGTTTTCCAACCTTCAAAACTGGACGTCCCCTGTAGTGAGCACCACGTGTAAAAACTGCAGGGTTTTCACTGGTGCACAAGTTCGCTTAACTACTGACTCTGGGAATAAATATGAATTTGCTAATTGTATGAAGACAATTAGCCTAGTCAAGTTTGGATAAATGGGTAGCTTTGGTCCTACTCTGGCAATATAAAGGTTCAAGTAACTTCAGCCTCACTCTGGCAATATATAAGGATTCAAGTGACTTCAGCCTCACTATGGCGTTGACACTTAGACAGAAAGTACTTCTTCACAACTTCACTTTGAAGTAAACAATCTACAATTGAAAAAAATAAAGAATTCACAGTACTAAGGTGCTTATTATTATTAAAGTGAGGGAATATTTATAGGTTAAGATGGTGAAGGACATGTGTTAGGGGTATTTTTGATAACCACGATATTCTCAGCACGCCTAGCTGACAGAAAAGAGATATTCACTAGGGTCTCAGCACACCTAGCCAACGAAAAGAGATACTAATGTTGGTCTTGGCACACCTAGATGATGAAAAGAGATACTCACAATGGTCTCAGCAAACCTAGCTGACAGAAAAGAGATATTTATGATGGTCTTGGCACACCTAGCTGACAGAAAAGAGATATTCACAATGGTCTTGGCACACCTAGCTAATGAAAAGAGATACTGGTTTGTTTTCAGGAAAGATTATAGCTGATTTCCACAAGGAATAGCCTATTTAAACCACCATTTATATCAGCCCATATGTTGGCTACTGAACCTGATAATTTCCCATGAGTAATTGCTCATTTCGAGCCAATTTACTTATATCCATGTTGTCATCAACAATCCCCAATGAAATAGGAATTATAATTCTCATCAGATTCAATCCTCTGTGAATTACAATTAACCATTTAATTGGTGATTATTGCTGAAGAGACAACATAAATAATCATTGTTTAAAAGCTTAATTAAATAAGCTAAATTAAATAAATGAACCAATTATTTTAAATTAATTGAAGCTTAAATATTTTCAAGCTGGATAATGTGGGCATATAAATTCCCACACCTGGAGTTGTCCCTTTGCACCATGCACTACCAAATTGGGATCTGGAGAGTTATAGAAACTCTTCTTACAACAGCATTATCCCTATTCAGTATCAGATGATTAGTAAAAAAGCCCAAAGTTCGCCATGCAAAATGAGAAAAATTGTAGAATTAAAATTAAAGGCCAATGTGCCAGTATTTCTTCACCCTGGAACTTAAAGAGTGAATGATTTGGAGTTAATTCTGGAGATTACAGAGCAATCACACATTAAAGTCAAAGATCTATGGCAAAAATTAAAAATTGAACCTTGATAAACGCCAAGGATTTTATTTCATGCTGTGAAAAAAGAGTTTGGGTTGTCAATCTCAGCAAAAACCCAATTTGAGTGAAGAAAAAAATCAAACTAAAATATTTGTCCACATATCCATATAACAAAATTTAGGCCTTTCCAACATTTAGTAATCTAACATGGGATTATTGGAAAAATACGCTAACAGCTTTATGAGATATACAAGAATTTTGGTATGGTTAGTTATCATTGCAATTTACTATGGAATTTGTAACCATAGCCAAGCACTTTTCCTTCTGTTGAATGATTAAAAAGAAATCATATGGAATGAAGGGGTCCAAGACTCATTTGAAGAGCATCAAATGTATTAAATGACAAATACTGTCTTGAAGTAGCCTGACTTTAAATGTAAATCCATTATTAAATTGATGCGTTTCTTATGACATTTGGGGACAAACTAAGTCAAGTTGAAAATATTTAGGAAGAATAGCCAACTGCTTATATGAGCCAAACTTTTCTCAAGATGACATGAATTACACCATCATGGAGCAGGAATGTATTTTCAGTTACAAAATTTTGAAAGCAATTTAAGTCTATCTTCATGAGATGTATTATAAGTCACCACTGACCATGCTTCCATACATTGGCAGCATGATCTTAAAAAACCAGAGGGGAGATTGGCCCAATGGGCTTTATTTAAAAGCCTATGAATTTGAGATGAAGAACAGAGAGAGCTCTAATCATCAAAATGCTTATGGACTATCAATATTGCATGCTAACCATATTGTGCATCAACAAATGGATGAGCATTTTTTATATGATCAATTATAATTTAGAGGATGAACCCCAAGATCCTAAAAACACGTTGACAAAAGCCATGGAAGTTCTGAATTGAAAAGGGGCTATTTTTTTGATAAATGAAGAGAAATGTTATTGATTTTCAAAGCTTATGATACATTTTAAATTTTATCTAAGCTGCCCACAAATCGTCTGGCATGTCAGACTAATAACTTTTAAAACATCTTTGACAATACAACTACTTGTAGTTGCAGAAATAAAAATGTAGACAAAATTATATCCTTTATATCAAGAGTAGCTACACAAATTCCATATTGATAGGATGAAATATTGGCTGGTGCGCCAAGATTTGTGTGGCATACTGTATCATTTGATGTCATGGGCCCACTTAGTGTAATTACTAGAGGTGTAAATAAATCATTGTTGTAAAAGAACATTTAACCAGATGGGTAAAACAAGAGCCTTGAGTTTAGTAAATGCCTCAAATGCCTCTAAGTATGCCTTAATGAAAGTGGTAAATTTGGCATGGCTGCCCTCAAGTTAGTTTTACCAAAAATGGAACATATTTTAATTCCTTTGTCATACCCAATGTAAAACGCTAGTAGTTTTACAGGTGCAAAAGTTTCATTAAGTGAGTTTAATTTGATAGATTCTGATAGCGTATAAAGACAAATATCCTAGTCAAGCTCTTGAGATGAGTGACTGACCTCATCTGGTAATTTTTGTAAGCAAGTGATTCTGACCTCACTTAAGGTAATTTTAAAAGTGATTTTGATCTTACTAAGGTAAATGGTACTGAAAAGGTGAATAAGTGGAAAAACTTTAAATTGAAGTAAACAAAATAATTAGTCTAAAATCCAAGGTAATCCTTACTATTAAAATTAGGGTCATTACATAGGGGTGAGAATACTGAAAACATGTGTAAAATTTTTCGTGGCCATCACAATTATGTCAGCACGCTTAACCAACAGTAGTTGATTAAACTTAATATCAAAACTGACCTACTAGAAAAGTGTTTTGAATACTTAGCTAGACCCATAAGATCAATCACAGGAGTAGTGTGCCAAAATGCCCTAATAACCACCTACAAATTTGGTCATTGCAACTGTACAAAACTAAATATATAATTTTATATTCCATGAGCTAACTTATAATATTCACATTGTCAGTAAGAGTCACTAAATATCTATAATCATAAGTGACATTTGATTTTCATCCCCTGTGAAATACAGTTGATCACTTATTTGACGACTTACCAATAAATAGACTGTAGGAAAATTCTTTTTAAGGTTAAAATATAAGCTTAAATATAAATGAACTAATCAATAGAATATAAATCAAAGCCTAATTTAGGCAAAGCAGGACAAAGTGGTCATAGAAAAATTCTAACACATCCCTTGGATTAACCAGATTTTAAAGCTCTCAGTCACAGTCTTCTAACAACTTTTTAGTACCAATGCTTTGAGGACAGTCTTTCATAAATGGATGTCATCCTCTTCCAAACAATGAGCTGTACCGCCCAAATGAATTTAATTTATGGCCCAATCAGATCCCATGCCACGTGACAAGTGAAAAATTTAGTAATTCCGTTAATTTCCACTAATGATTCTTATTTCATTAAAAGAAACAGTGCTGGCGACTATCTTTACCAAGTCTTGGACAATTCTCCCTCATTTAAATATTTAAGGAATGGAACTTCAAAATTATTTACTAAACTCAGCTCTGTTCTTTTTTACACAACAAACCTCACTAGCCTATCAAATCCATTGCTATCAAATTTAAGCAAGCCTTTCTTATCAAATTCAATTGCTCCTAAATTTTCAGTTTTGTATAGTTCAATATCTAAACCAGTGGTCTTATCATTTGAGATAACTATTAAAAATCTAAAACATTCTAAGCTTCTATTGAGATCTCTAAAAGTAAAGTTTCCTTATTTCTTTAGTGCTGCATTTAATCCCACCGCTATTAAACTTATCTTATATTGTGAAACTGCGACTTATGCTCTTTGTTTTAATGGCCAAGTTATTCATAGTTGTGCCACAAAGTCCCCACATTTCCTAATTTCCATCATTTTTATGCTTCAGTTTCAATAAGCTTGTGGCCCTCACCTAGATGATGCTGCACTATCTTTACACAACTTTCTCGCAACTGGTGCATCTCAACAATATTCAACTTTAATGACCATAGATGGAGGCATGATCCAACAACCACCTTCATATGTCCCTTGCATAATGCCAGCCCACTTTAAATCATGATTAACAAAGCCCATCAGCAAGCACTCAAGACTCATCTTCTGGAGCCTGTGCCTTATAGGAATTTCATGGAGTTGTTTACTGATTGCCTCTTTCTCTACTTATATTTTTCACCTCAGTCCAGAGCACTGCATTTACTAAATTCTGTTATCCTAATTTTTCTTCCCATAGTTGCTCTTATTTAAAGCTCACTTCTCATCCAAAGATCTTGGCTTTGTATTGGGTTGGTTCTCACATGTATTTGATCCAAATCAACTTTTATGACATGTAAAATTAGATGTTATCTGACCTCCCTCCACCAATTGGCACCAAAGGTGATTTGTACCCTCGATGTGTGGTTTCTGAATAAATTAAAATAATAGAATACATAATAATATTTAAAACAATATTTATTCTCTCATTTCCTTTTTTTGTAAAATTGTATTTAACCTCTTATTAATTAAATATTTCTGTTTTTATTCTTTTTATCTATAATTTTTCACTTTTATCTTTATTTTATTCAATAATTTTAACTTTATTTAATCCAAACCTTTTAGGAATCTGTACCTTACTTTATTAATGATATGACCATTGTTAACATTTTTAATCATATAGGCATCCCTTGTCAATTTCTTTTAATCACTTTGAATACACCAGACTTAAGCTACCAATCTGTTGTGGTGATTAAACCTGTGCATATTACAATAAAGCAACTCAATCACTAAAGATTAATTCCCTAAGAGAAGCCTACTTGTGTTATCATACTTATTTGCCTATATCTTCTGTCATATTATAGTATCATAAGCCTACAATTGTAGGTCAATAATTACATATGCTAATTTATATAAGTACATCTCTGGACTCATTCACATTTTAGGTTCCACAGCTGAACATAAAACTGGTGCAACGCAGATCATTTTCCGTATAGCAATAAATACAGCCTTTTACTGCAGCAGAGTGGAAGCTGATGTTGTATGCAAAGGTCACCAAGCCTAAGTAAGACGCACATGAAGACGCTTTACCCAAGTTCAGCTTTCTAATAATAGCATCCAGTATATTATCTTTACTCTATTATTTTATTTTCTTCATGACATTGAGGGATAGAAACAGCCTTTGATGCCCATAAGCTCATTTAACTAGGGATTAACAAAAGATGGGAAATTTTTTCTACATCTCTCAGATTCACCTGAGGGAAGCCATTCCTGTAAATTACTTTTTCCAGAATAAACTTCAAGGTACTCATGGCATTGACTCAACTCATAGCTTTTGTTTTGAACCACCTTGTAAGGTGGCCAATTTAAACAATGATGTATTGCAATCTTCCAGTAGGTGTGCTAAAGGATCTTCTAAAATCTAGAGATACCACTTGGCATGCAAACTCTGGCCACAGTAATTGGTATCCCATTTCAATTTTTGTGGCTTATAATTTGGTATTCCACATAATGTGAAAGGAAATTTGCTACATAATAGTTAAAAAATTTCCAAAAGTAGTTTTATAGAATGTGCTCTAAGGTTTATAAGTTGACTGTGCCCACCGGCCTTATGAGCTACAAAAAATTATCTTGGTTCTCTCTGACAGCTTTGGAAATAGGAACCTCTTATTATTTACTATTTTAATAACTGGCATTCTTCTATTACATTTTTTAAATTGCTTTTTAATGTAGTTTGACCTTCCAATGTCTCTTTATCCAATTTCCTCTTTCATCAAATGTTTTAATAGCTCATCAGCACAAACTTAGAGTGTAAGCACTGCCAGTAATATAGATAGTCTGTTAGCATTCAGATTTTTCCTCCCATCATGACGTTTAATTTAAAAATCATAGGCTTTCAATTTTAGGTTTGATGACTAATATTCCTTCTGTTGTTAAGTTATGAATTTATTAGAGAGAAATTGTTAATAACGGCCTTAAAATGCATCACATGAATAGACACATGAAACTTATTATAAGCATATATTACTGTAAGGCATTTAAGCTCAGTCACCATATGGTTTCATTTTTCCTTTGTCAATGTGCAACTAACATAGACATC
The DNA here is from genome assembly GCA_022478985.1 of Massospora cicadina. Lineage (NCBI taxonomy): Eukaryota > Fungi > Entomophthoromycota > Entomophthoromycetes > Entomophthorales > Entomophthoraceae > Massospora > Massospora cicadina. Next base: position 61,578 of record JAKSZP010014465.1, read on the forward strand.
AGATGTTATTCCTCATTTTCTTTAAAAGACTAAGTATGGCAACTTATTGTCTGAAGCAACGCATCTGACTGTATGATGAACTATCAATCAAAATTTGGGTACTTGATTTTTAAGCTCACTGTCAAATATCACCATAGTTTCATTAAATGCATTCTTTGCCTCCTCATTCAATTTGAAAACATTTTTGGTTTTTTTAGAAGAAATAAAAATGGATCTTCTATCTTTTTAGGATTCTTATTGAATTAGAAATAATAATTGACCATTCCCAGAGAACCTTGAACATTATGAACACTTTTCAAAGATGAAATCTATTCAATGGCTTCAACTTTATGCTTCTGAGGCTTCTATCCCTCCGTGGTTAAAATGAACCCCAAATACTCCAACTTATTCTTTAAAATTGACACTTCCAGGGCTAAATTTGAGTTTTTCTGAGGCCTGCCACTTAAAAAGTTCCTCTAAGTGTTGTAAGTAATCCATGAAATTCTAACTAAATACATTGAAGCTGTCTAGATAAACCAAAAGCAGCATAATTTGATGTCATAAAAGACTTGACCCATTGCCCATTGTAAAGTTACAAATGCATTACACAGGCCTTAAGGCATTCTTGTAGTCTGATATTTCCCTGTGCCTTTATTATGGCTCACTTTTCTAATTCTCAGGTGGCATTTCTATTTGCCAATATCCTAAAACAGATATATACCAAAGTTCTTTTTTGCCCCCAACCAATATAATGCATCATCAATCCTTGGCAAGGAACAAAGGCCCAATCTGTAATTTTATTCAGGAGGCAATAGACAGTATAAAATGTTTTGAACCATCTTTATTCCTTAACTATCAAAATCAGACTGATCCAACACCTGGATGAAGGCATGAGCATCCCATGATCTAACGACTTCTCAATTTCCTCAGCAACAAATGCCTCAGCTACAATTGACCTTCAAATAGGACACATCCTATTTGGATCCAAATCACTTTGGTTCAACTCTGTGCAGTAAGTTTCTCACGCACCCAAGATCATTACATCTTGCATAAAAAGATTATATATTTAAAATAAGGCTAATACCTCTTATTGTTGGTCTTTTGCCATTCTGGTTGATTAATCTCAATCAAAAAACATATGAAAATTTCCAGAAGATTTTTCAGATAAGCCCTTTTTTATTATTATTTTATTTATGAAGAGAATTGATCTCCATTATAAAAATAATCTTTTATTGTAACTGCCTTATCTTGTTTAGCCTCAATTGTTATTTTTACCAGATTATCCAGTAGGATACAAATTCTCCATGATAGGAATTAAAAATCTCTGGAGATACCCAAGGTTAATTTCTTGATTTTTTCTATGGTGCCTCAATCTCAACATAATGCTGCTCTGGGATTCCTAGAGTTATATAAGTATTGTCCACTTTCTGCATTACAGGCAGAATAATTACTTGTTCTTTTAAGCAGATCAAAATTTACTCAGTTTTTTTTCACATGAATAGGTATCCTATCTTTTTCCTGACCATTTTGTAACTAATCAGAACAGCACCATTATTATTCCAGATTTAGAATTGTTTATAGATTCTTAGTGGAGCATCCTTCTTCTGATTGTATATCAACAGCAGCATCTGGCCTATGATCATTATAGTATTCTCTTCAGAATCTCACTACACTTAATACTTTCACATAAATTCAGTACAAATGAGAATCTCATGATACTGGTTGAGGTAATACAATTACTAGAGTGGATACAACCTAGAAGCCAAATAAAAAGACAAAGCACTTTAAACTCACATGAAGTAATATAATTGGGACCATATGTCCCATACTGCTTATGGTGTTCTAGATCTGGCTTGATTCGTATTCTCTTGACCAATTTGGTAGATACAATATTGACTAGCGCACCACAATAGACGATTTTCCTCACTTCCACTTGGTTTACAATATCTCCCTATATGCACACTCAGAAGAAGGAAATTTTTTATTTTACCGTAGAAAATCAAGTTTTGTAGGCCTTATCAAGTTTATGAATCAAACAGGCTTAACTAATAAAATAACTTAATAATACCAATTGGAGTCACTATGTTGACATCTGTCACAGATTTGGCACACCAGAACCATTAAATCCTTAACTCTGGTAGAATTAGTGAAATACTGAATGAAGCACAAGAATTATTAAACCAATAGGAGTCTAGCTCCGAAAATAGTAGTATTCCAAATCAAATTGGCTGAAAAAATGGTAATATTTTAAATCAAATTGGCCACAAAAATGGTGATAGCAATAATGTCATGGACGAAATAATAAACAATCAAATCTGCAAAGAAATGAAAAACAGCAATCATGAAACTCCAAATAAGATATGATCCCAAAATGGAAATATTTGTTCAGGTAACTCCAAAAAGGAAAAGAACAATTTAGGTGCAGAACGGTGCACCAAAAAGGAAATCAAACGAAATGAAAAGAAAATGGTGCCACCAAACATACTATAAATTAAGTCACCAATGATAATTAAAAATTTGGCCTCCACTGAAGCGCACAGGAGCCACAGAGATGATGAACCTGATGCCAAAGGCTCCACACACCGCCGCAATGCACAAATTCAGGAATTGTAAAAAATGAGTGTCCAAGAGAGAGATCAGTTGAAGAGGAGACTGCACCGAGGTTCCTGAAGAAGATACAATTTTTCCCAATCTACTATTTAATTTATCTCACAATTTTTATTTACATTCTGATTTTTAGTATTTAGTATAAAAGTACAAGTTTATATCTAAAATAGACAGCCTATTTCACAGAATCTTAAGTTTTGTCCTTTATTTGGTAGAGACTACAAGTAACCAGTCTTGAGTGCACTACAGTTGAAGACACTCGTTTTGAGAAGGACTCCTTGTAAGGTGAGGCTTGCAAGGAAAGAGGTTGAGATAAGCTCCTATGGATCAAGGGAATATTCTTACTTACACAGGAATAATTGTAAAGAAGACGCACAGTTGGCATGCAAGTGTCAAGCTTACAGCTCTCTCAGGAAGTTTAAGCCAAGCTGGTTAGTGTCAAACCTGTGCAACATATTACCCCTTTTGACGCCCCAAGTTCAAAATCCCAAAAGTTAAGCAAGCAGAGCCCAAGGCGGCAAGAACATCCTCTAGTTTATTAACTAACAGTTATGCTTCATCTTTTGTAGTCCAAATTTTATCTACTATCTAATGGAAATATGGACGAGCTACTTTTTTTATTATTCTGAAAACAATCCAGTTTTTATCTGTTTACCACATTTACAACCTGTATATACATGATGAAAAAAAGTCAATCTCTAGCTCATCCAGAAACAACTTTAGCTTTATTAATATCTCTAAAGATCTATATTGGAGAACTTCACTACATGCAGTTCTAGGATATTCTACATCTAAACGCATAGTTTTCCCTGGTTTTTAAAAATCTCATTTTCTTTGAAATGCACCAGATTGAACTGATCCTTTGGATTTCTATGCTCACATTAATTTGCAAATTGCTCTGCTTGTCCACCTCTATGACAAATTAGGCATAGCTTGTTTGATTGATCTGGCCCATCCTGTAAATTTATCTTAGTTCCTTTAATTAACATATTCTTTATGCTTTTCAATAAATCGGCCCATATTATTAATAAAAGATTTGCTTAAAAGTTTAGTTTATAGTTTCTTTTAGACGTTTATGATGTTGATCATAACATCTTCAAGTACTCCACCATTTGAAAAATAGCGTTTTTTTCTAAAGAGTGCTGAAACCATTGTTAAATGAAGGTCTCAATAAGGTTATAGCACATTTTTCATGGTAATTCAGGCATAAAATTTCTCATAGCATTTGCCTTGAAAGTATATAGGCCTCTTGGTAAAATTAATTGGCAATGTTCCCACTATCTTATCTTTATTGAACTGGATGACAATAAATTTTAGCTTACTGACAGCCATTCATTCCAGGCTTCCATGTTTCACATTATGTCTTCTTTAGCCTCTCTATAACACCATTTTTCCCTTGAAGACATGGCAATACCAAACTTTTACATTCCAAATTGTGATAATTTATTATTTTAACAGCTTTTTGTTGATTTCTGTAAGTTTAAATCTTTATTTGAAACGAACAGAAGAAGTCAGTCATGTTATCCTAATAAAAAGTGGGCAATTTAAGTGTGGTTATAAAGTCTTTAATGATATTTGTGTGGTTAGAACTGGTAACCAAATAGACATGTGAGTAGCCTCATGAGTCACCTATGGGTTTTCTGCAAAGGTATCCATCATTTTTCTAATGGGGTGAATTGGACTTTTAACATAATTTTACCTCATTTATGACCAATTCTTCTTCAAACAATTACGTTTAATGGTATTCTTCCCAAGTGCAATTGCACTTGTATGCTTCAATTTCATCTAGACATTTAAGAATCTGTTCCGCCCAAAAATTGCACCTTTAACTTCTCCTTTTGTAGCCAATTTTTCCCAATTTCACTTTCAAAGGTCATTATTAGTGTTTCCTAATCCTTTTAAAAGGGAGACCTCGCTTTTTCTGAGATATCATATAAATGATCATAAAATTCTCCGTTATTTTATCATTACTGTACATTTATTGTCAAGCTTGATCACCTTAAGCTTTAGAAAAATCTTAAATTTTATGATATGCCAACTCCAATGCATACTTGCTAAAATTTAAAACTTCTTCTAAATTAAACAATTTCTTCCTTAGGTTCCTTCCTCATTTTTTATTTCTTATTATTATCAAAAACCGTTTTTTATATTTCCTGTTGACCTTTTACTAATTTAAGAATAACAATATCTGCTTATATAGTCGAATATATCATTTGTTCAGTGGAAGTTTGAGTTCAGATCAATTCAGCAATATTCACCTTAGCAACTCTGCAAAGCTTAATGACTTCATATAACCATTGATTCTTGAGTCCAAGCTGGCTAATATCTCTTCAATTCTCCAAAGACTTGTATTCAGCTCTGTTAATAGGTTTTATCTAGGTATTTGAGTGCTGTACACAATGAGAGTTAATTTTTGACCCTAAGCAATTTTGCTGAGAATTGGCGTCAAGTTGTTGCGTTAGCTGTTATGTGTGCTTATATTCTGAGTATAAGCAACTAGATCTACAATCACTTCTTCCTGTTTGTCCTGTATTATTCTTATATTTTAAGTAGTAGACTGCATATATTTAATAACATAATCTTCAATGTTGCTGATTATATGTAATCATCTGGCTAGATTAGAGAAAATATGTGTAGAAAGTTTTCACAGTGTCATCTTTTTTCTTACTAATTTGTTGTGTGATAAAATATTCCACAGATTCGGCCTAAATTGTCAGTGGGTAATATTTGAAGTCTCTACATCAGTACTTCACCTACTATATCTATGGTATATCTAATTTGTTCTTTAGGTGGCTTGTAAATGATAACATCCATCTCATTTATTCCAATGTTTGAAAAGTGAATTTATTTAGATCCATCAACATCCAGGCTATATGTAAATCTTAGTACCTTGACTAGTGGTATGAGATACTTCCTCCTGTCCAATTGTGTGCTCCATATAAGTCTATATATATGATTTTCATTTTTTGCAAAAACTTGACTTTCTTGTAGTGAGCAATGTAAAAACCTTGTGGTTTTATAAAAGTACAAGCCTGATAAACTGATAATTTAATTGATGGATAAAGGCTACAAGCTATAAAGACAACTAGACCAGTCAAGCTCTTAAGATGAATGACTTTGACCTCACTCTAGGGTTAATTTGTAGGCAAGAGATTTTGATCTAACTTAAATACAATTTTTATGATGAGTGATTTTGACCTCACTTAAGTTATGTCACTTAGAAAGGAGAACAAATCTAAAATTTTTAACTAGAATTAAACACAATATTCAGTCCAAAAATCCAAGGTAATCTTTATTAAAAAATAAGGGTCATTTTATAGGTCGAGAGTACTGGCTTCATGTGTAAATATTAATTGTGGCCTTCACAATTATCTCAGCAGGCCTAGCTAACAAAAGTTGGTAATGGTTCACAATCCATACTGACTTCCTAGCTAAATGCGTTTCCACACTTAGATAACCCTAGCAGATTATATATAGGTTTAGCATTCTAAAGCGCCACAATGATCAACAATCAAATTGGACTTTGCAACTGATCAATACAAGATAAATTGGTCAGTGCTCATTTACAAGCCAATTTACAAAGTATATGATGTTGTTGGAAATGGTCCCTTGTTAACATAAACATAACTGACACTGGATTTTTGTCTGTTAGAATTTAAACAGATTATGCTTTTTCCAAAAATGTTCTAATACTAGTGAATTAGCCAGAGTTAATCCCCAATATAATTTACTAATGTTGACTTGTAGGCTTTAGTGGAGGAAGCTCTGATGTAGCAATTGACGATTCAGATCTATGTCAATAATTATAGGCTCCCAAGGATAGAGCTTCAAAAAACATTAATGATTAATTTGATTAAGTAGATTTCTTTAGTTTACAAGGGATAATTCTCAGTAGTATATTTAGATCACCTGTTTGAGAGCAGGATCACCTAGCCTGGGAAATAAAGTCAAAGGAAGTTCTGAAAAATGGCATGCTAAAGCTGCAGGTCAAGAATAAAAAGCCATTTCCTGGAAGCTGATGCCAATGACTCTGATAGGAGGGTAATAATTTGCCATGACACCTATGTATATGAAATTATATCCCTAATAAAATAATTTTGTTCTTAGTTGTACTAGTCTTTACTAGTAATTTGTTTTGTTTATTGTATGACGGAAGCGCCTAAATACTATAGTGAATAAAGGTCAAGTTATATATGAACCTTTATTGGTTCAGATTCATGTTACCAGTCATCATACATGGAAGTTGTATTAGTTAATAAACCTTCTATGAACCTAAACAGTGACTACTTTTTAACATCATCCCTTGTGAATTAGAGCTAATTAATTTTTTTGACTATTACTAATCAACAGACTATAAATCAAAAATTTCCACAAAGCTTAAATTAAACATAAAAATAAATGAACTATTTATATATAGATTGATGCCTAATCTAAGTAAAACTAGATAATGTGGTCATTTAAAATATAATACCTCAATTAAGTGAGTTCATGAGGATTAAATGGGTAGTACTAGTCCCAAATATAGGCCAGAGACAAACATACTGATCAATGAAGTGAGTGCTACCTTAGCTGCAATTCTAGAAAATTGGTCATGTAAAAATGTCTGCTTGGGTACTGTAACTGTGCTTTGTGACCTTTGCATACAATAACAGCTATTATTTGGCCACATATAAATACCTTCTGAATTTCTCTATAGACGAATAATTTATTACAACAAATTTTATATTTGTTAATAGAACTGTCATGGATGAGCCCTGACCCAATGCTTAAATTAGGTATTAGATATTATGATTAATCTAAAATTCCAGTTTTTGATACACATCTAAAGGAAGAGTCTAGGACAAGGAGTATTATGATAGAAACTGACCTGCCATTAAAGTAAAATAAAATTGTAGGTAGAGTAACAAATGAAATATACATAATTTTGGTCTCTAAAAGAAGCGGAGGCCTTATGGACATGGTCATTCAAAGTATTTTTAAAGATTTGTTACAACTCGCCTATATGATCAAAAATATCATCAATTGTCATATAGTCAACAAATTCAATAGTAAAATTATAAATTTTTGAATATAAAGAAAAAAGAAAAAGAAATAGTGTAAAAGAAAATAGATAAAACTATAAATGAAAACAAAAAATGTACAATAAACTTTTATATCTTTTAGCTTTAAGTTTTGCAGATATTACTTCTAAGACTCACTGCAATCTATGACGTCTCTTGGTGAAGGGTTGAGTACTACTATGATAATAAAAAGATATATATTCAATTTAAGTGTGGACGCTTTCCAAGGCTAAACCCAGGAATATCCAAGACCTCTGCTGATGATTATAGACTTATACTCAGCAGTGATAGAAAACAGTAAATCTTATTCCATGCTTACCAACCACATAAGCACCAAAAATTCAAGTGAACCAAGAACATTAAATGTACACTTTGTGATTCATTTTAAGTAAATTATTATTTGGAGCCAGAGCAAGAAGGAGAATCTATAGCACCTGGTGCTGAGAGTCATCTATTAATGCACCTATATGAGCCGCACAGAGTAAAATTATGATGGCAGATTGCTGGACCATACTCTCAATGATCGCCATTAAGGTAGATATTTATCTGATACTCATCCTGAAGATAGCCACACAACAACCTAATTGACCTTGAAGACCCCAACTACGCGCCTTGAAAAACCTAAAAGAGAAGAAAAAAGATAATTAAGGGCTGCAGAAAGAGCTCATAGCAATTACAAATAAAATTTCCTGAAAACCTTAAATCAAACACCACTGTATGGTGGTCCAAAAGACGATTCATATTCATTGATTAATGTCAATGAAAGCGCTTCAGAGACTTTTGTTCTTAATTCATTGTATGGGAGCGCCTGATGTGGATCATAAATTATAATTATTTCAAAGGACATTTTATGGGTATATACATCTGTGAGAATTAGAAGTGAAATTCAGTTAGTGAATTCTAGTCAACTGTAAATATTTTTACAATAGGGATAAATACACTAATGGTTTTTAGGAATATTATAAATAAGTACAAGAGGGATAAGCATCAATCAAAAAAATTTGTCCAGCTCTGAGGTGGAAAGAGGAGGCAACTGTTGCACCGCTTCATTTAAACTGGTGGAAATCCTTTTATCCGTTTATAAAGCTACATACAGTGACAACTCTGCAAAATCATGGTAAATATCTGCCTGAATGATGGCATGAGAATTTTGCAGGCCATAAATCAAATTTCTACGAGCCAAAAAACCCATGGCTTAAAATAAGGCAGCATTATCTTCAAAAGAACTTCCAAGTATCATTAAATGTGTGAATCCTTTATTTGATGGGCTACCAATTTTTAGTTCAATGGTGTTATTCCAAGAAGCTTGACAGTCAATAGTTGAAGCTTCCCAAGTCACGTGACAAGTTTGTTTTGTATTTAAAATGGTACCAAGTCACCGCTTATGTCACATCAGTTAGATTATTCGTGCTATGGCAAGTATGGCTAAATGGAGTTATTAATGTCAAGTACCAAAAAGAGATATAAAAATAATGACGCAACATTATTAAAGTATAAAATAGGGGGCTTTATATGTTGCATTTAACTATAGATTAACCCCAAAAATTAAAGGATAATAATTAGTGGTGGAGAAATCTGGAAGGGAGGCTCTTGGTTAGGCAATGCATTCTGGATGGTATGATGCTTTTGTATCATATTTTTGATAGGGAAAATGGTGAGTTGAGTACCTAAGTCAGATAATACTGGTGGTCACTTACGATATAGCTTCTCCTTGCTTTTTACCCTTTTTGGGTTCATAGTAATCTTGTGCCTCAAGTGCCACCTTGATTTTGTAGCTGCCTGAACTTCTGATGATCCATTGTTTTGATGAAGAGGGACTTTATCACATGGTACTTAGGCTCAATTTGTTCCATCAGAATTTTTTAGAGTAATTTTGAGCTATGCTGAAAATCTATTTCTCCAGGTAATTTATTAAGGTAATTCTTTTTAATGCCCTTCTTGGGTCTAGCATTAATTTAGTTGATGGGGTCAAATGTTCAATATTCTTCCCATCAGGTCTAATATCCTGAGATCTAACATCACCCCTTCAATAATATTATCAGGAGATTATTGATTCAAGAATCAGCTATGTACATGGGTGATTGTTACTCCAGTTTTCATTGACTTGATTCAGTATTTGACTCCACGTTTATAAGTGATAGCATATATCTCATCCCCAATTTAATCTATTTTTTCTTTTAAAGATGTTACACAATTGTGACAGTATAGGATTAAGTCCAAAATTTCAAAGGCGGGTAAAAATTGGCTGGTGGCGTTTGATAATTGGCCTTCTTATGTGACTTTCATGGCTATATTCGTCATTGCCTCTGATGGAAGTTCTATAAGTTTCTGAGATAATTTTCTTAGCACTTTTCCAGGCTCTTTGGTATTATCGCTGGTGTTTTTGTGGGCTGATAGTGTCAAGATGCTAGGTTCTTTTATGTTTAAAACCTTGAAATGTGACATTTTATGATGCAGTGTAAACTTATATTTGTAAGCCATCAAAGCACTTGTGAGATATTGGTCCCAGTGTTGTGGATCGGTAGTATCCATCTATTATAGTACTGAAACTAGTATATCATCTGCTCTTTCAACATTCCCGTTAGTAATTGGATTGTAGGGTGCTAGAAATAGGTGTTGATCTCCCATGCTTGTAGCTAAGATTCTCACAACTCTTGAAGTAAGATTTTCCTATAGTTGCATAGTGATAACTGTGCGCAACTATTCCTAGTAAATATAGTGGTATATATCTTAGCGGTACCCTTGGCAGTCTTTGCATAAATGGATATTGCTTTGACCCACTTTATAAAATGATTGATCCCTACATGAGTATTAAAATTCTCCTGTAGATTTGGGCAGTGGACCTACAACATCTAAACTGATGGTATGGAATGGCTGCTAAGGGGTCATATGTTAATACCTGTACTTAGCCTTATGCACTTTTGCTTTCAAAAAGTTGTGTCTAAGACTTAAACTACAGAGCCCTGTATTCCTTCCCAATAAAATTAATACTTAATCCATTTGTAAGTTTTCTGTCTCCTCCATGTCCTAAGGTGTTGTGAGCTTCCATTATAGCTGGTGCCCAAAGGCCACAAGAAAGGTAACTAGCCAGTTATGAATTTTTATAGTAACAATTGAGAGCTTTAGTATTTTGTGAGGGTTGTATCACATTTTTTGAACTGGTTCATCTTCATCCTTCCAAGAGTATGGCTTCATGAGTAGGTCATGTATTTGTTCAGATTTGATATTTTTTAAGTGTAGTAAGGGCAATGGGGTTGTCCACCTACGTTCATGTGCTTTGTTCCAGCTCAATGGACAATGTTTATGTCATAACTTTGAAGTTTGAGAGCACATCAGGCTAGCCTTCTTTTCAGATCTTTCATACTATGCAGCTAATTTAGAGAATAGTGATCTGTATCAGCTGTGAAATTAGTACCGTACAAGAAGGTATGGTGTTAAAAGTTCATTATGCCCATATTATCCAGCCAATCAATTTATAATTCTGCTTGTTCACTAGGAGATTCATCCCACTAGTTGATGTGGGAATTTTTGATTATATATGATGATTATTGTTCAGAGTATTATCCTAAACGAGTATTTATCAATTTTCTGTCTTTTGATCTGCCAGATAATTAATGGTTTTTTGGGGAAGATCATCAACAATAAACAAGTAATTTGATGTCAATTTTACTATTGATAACTTAATAAACTTGTGGAGGTGATTGGGTTTAGTTGTCAATTGACTAAGAGGTTTATGAGTCGCTGGGAGAGTATTGCCATCTGTGATAAAGCAACTTGGAAGTTTACTTATTAGAGATCACAACCTGCTGTTTATGGTTGAGAGTCCCATTAACTAAGCAGGTTGTTACTAAAAAGGGTGACTTGATGAGGGTTGAAAGAAGGCGTTGATAGACGTTCTTCATTTAAAACTTAGAAGAGACAGATTGAGAGTCAATGGGAATAACCGCTTATAACCTAAAAGAAAGATTATAGTTTTGTGTGACCTTGTAAAGTTAATTTATTGGTAACAATTGAAGTTTCAAATTGGGGAATCAACAGAAGATTTGTGCGCCGAATTTTATTAATAATTACCCTGGTTTTTTCTAAATAAAGCAGATAAGATAAGTAGACAAATATTTATCAATAAAGATGCTTTCAGATTAAAGACTTGATAATTTATACTTTTTTGCTCTTGAGACTAGAGTTGGAAGGATAACATATCCTTTGTCTATATTATTGTTATCTCCGTGGACTCTGAGTGATGAAAAGAAGAACCTCTGAACCTAATCCTAGGTTAATTTTTACAGAAGAAAAAGAAGAACGCATAACCTAATCCTAGGTTATGTTCTATCAAAAAGCGAGGACGTCTTTATCAATATTCCAAACCATTAAAATTAGGACAAATCCAATTTTGGGTTGCACATAATAACCATCATGTCTATCAGAAACTCAACTAGAGTAATAATCTTCATACTATTACTGCTTAGTATAATTTATTATCAACATTTGAAACAACGCACATACAAAGAACCTATGTAGTTCAGCAAAGAAAGCTGGAGCGAGCTATTATCTGAAAATAGTAAACGGCTCCATGAAATTTTAAAATTTGGTGCTCACTACAGAGGGTAGTTTATTTTAGTACAGATTTAATAAAAGAGAATTGTATCAACCATGTCATATTAGAACGAACTAAAAAAGCTTTTGATGTAGCTAGAAACTGTCAAGAACGCGCTCAACTTATCATTACAGTCCAATTTCACTACAAAAGAAAAATGGGTGACAAAGGCTGAGGAGAGGTCAAGCAAGTTGGAAAAATCAACAAGGTTTTTGTGAAAAAGTTAACTCCCTTGACTGCAAGGAGGGTGAATTAATTATAGAAGTTTTAAATCAGAAGGCCAAGCGAGAAGTAGATAAAGAACGTTTATGTGGACTAGCAAAGAGGTAGAATGACTATTAAAATGCATAGAGGAACTGGATAATTACTATTGTAATTGCGCACAAATGTAGGCGGAAGAAGCTGACAACAACACACACAAAACTCCAGTCAGGAAGATTCCACCACCTAGAAATATGCCTGTGTCTTTTAGAGCATTTTCAGAAATGACCCTTAAAGTTACCCTTGTGGTTAATTGAGTTGTCAAGTAGGAATCCACTTCCAGTGATCCCACAGATAAATTAATAGTACAATGAATTACTTCGTTCCGTCAGGATAATGTCCCTGCGCTTTCCCAATAATTCAATGTGACAATGTTTAATTTGCAACTGACATAAGGCAGAACCTGTCATGAACTTCCTAAATACTGATTGTCTGATCTGTTATTACCCCATCTGAATGTGGACAATTGGTCTTAAAATAAAGACAAGGAAGACATTATGAAAGAATTCAGAAGCCCTACAAGGATTTAAAATTGCAAGAAAAAATTTATGGAATTCAATTCCAAAATGAGGAGGCTCTAGCAGCTTTTGCGGACTGATTCTACCAGGAATCACAGATCCTGGGCAGTGTAAAAGTTCTAACAGATTTTGATGCACAGTTTGCGATGCAATTGGTGATTTGGCCTTATTGTGACTTACACTGTACAATTGCTTCAAAACTAGTGACTAAGAAGTCCACATCTCAGGTAATGGATCGTATAAAAATGTTAGATGTGACCTCTGAAGCGCTGAAAATGAGCCTTCAAAGTTATCCAGACTTGGGCTCAATATACTATAAATTTTTCTGAGGCGGATAAGGAGCAACTAAATTGAGTCAAGACAGGAAATAAACTTGAAGCGAAAATGAGTGGACACAGTACAGATCTGCTGTCACCAAAGTGGGAGAACTGTACATCTAGTCACTCAATGTTGGAGCAAGAAAACCGAGAAGCACATTGCTCTAGTCCAGGAAAAGGAGAAGCAAAATTAGTCTAGAATTGAAAAAGGGCCCACAGTCTAGACAAGGAACATTCTGGCACTGCTGAAGAACCTGTTCCTCCCATTTTATTAAAATATGATATAGATTACCCAACCTATTTTGTAGATGATGAAACAACTAACCCACTCTATCAGATTGTCAATTAGGACGTGAATACCATAACCTGAGCCATATTGAAGGAAATTAACCCCAAAATTATGAAGGAAGTGGCTTAACCATACACTCACCAGCTAGTGGACAAGATTAGATCCACAGAAATTTGGATAAATTATCAAGATGAGATTAGATGAGGTGAACATATCTCTCCCCATTTTCACAATTAAGGAATTTTCACCTGATTTATCAGTGCAATTAATTCACACTCTTGATTTATAAAATAATGCGCTATCCACTCATTAAATACCTTACTACAATACTTTGAGTGTACCTATGTGGATATCATAGCCAACCAAGTGAGAATGAGGGTAATAATCGACAGTGGAGTGCCCATTATCATCATTTTGACCATATTTATGAAACAAATGAAGATTTAGCTGGATCTAGGATATTGGAAGGAATATAGAATTCTCATACCAAATATTAAAAATCTTGTGGAGCTTACAGTGTTCTTCCACTCCAGCTCATATTGCATGTGATATCAGCTCCTGCCATTGTGTTGGCTAAACAGAATTATTACATGCTTATTGCAACATAATTCTTGAGAAAATATGGAGTGAAATGCAATTTTAAAGAGAATACCCTGACCATTTTGGGGAAAACCCTGCCCTTGCTATATCATTGGGAAGGAAAGCTGCCTCTGACAAAGAAGAGCAATTTTAAACTTGATTTACAATAAAGGCATCATTCTCATCCAGTACAAATTGGTTGGATGAAGATTCAGGGTGTTTCCAAAGGAGATTTTAGAAAATCATGGGACACCCTTAAGAATAAAAATGATGAATACTATACTACCAGGTATGCAAATAAGTGTTAACATAGGGCTAACACTCAAAATCCAGAGCAATTATAAGGAGAAGTCATTAGCCAATGGAGGAAATTGAGAACTGAGCTATGGGTAGCACTGGAGTTTATATGCCAGGAGATGAAAAAATATTTGTGCTACTGGCTAATCTGGGAGAAAAACCGGTGAATATAAAGAAAAATAAAGTCATATTGTATTTACATCTAATCCCATTGGCAGAGATCAGTAAATTCCATGATTTTGGAACGTTAACTTTAATTAGATTACCAGTGGAAGTGAATAAAGGCGTTAATGTTTTAGTCAATTGAAAGCAGCTGGCCAATTTCAGAGTAGCAACAAAAAGATGTATTCCAATTATTTGATAAAAATGAGAAATATTCACCCAAGATGACAACGACATGGGGTGATTAAAAACGTGATCCACAAGGTTGATACAGGGAATACCTGTCAGAAAATTATGATACTGGTCCTCCAGTATAGAGCTGCTGAAGCTGTTGTCAGCAAAAAAATCAGCAAGCTAGTTAATCATGGGCTCCTAGTTATATTATTGAGACCACAGGAAGGTCAGATACTGATTGTGAAAAAGAAGTATAAATCAAATTTGAGTAGATTTGTTTTTCCAATTTAGCAAAATTATTAAGAAAGATTTTATCCAAGGCCAAGGATTGACGATGAGCTTGATTACCTAGGGAAAACCAAGTACTTTTCAGTGATATTCTTGATTTTGGAATATTGGCAAATTGATTTGTTAAAGGAAGATTAAGAAAAATGCGTGATAATTACCACACATAAGGACTTTACCAGACAACCTGAATGTTCCAGGGATTTTGTAACGTGCCAGTGACAAATCAGAGAGAAATGGACATACTTATAGTGATCTGATGCTTTCCTGTGTCTTTATTATATCTAGATGATATAAAGTACTCATCAGGACCTTCACAGACCATTTGAGCACTTAGAAGAAGCGTTAAAGCGTCTGAAGATAGCAAACTTGAAGATAAAGCCACGGAATTGTCATTTCTTTAATAAAGAGCTTGAGTACTTGGGGTTTGTGATAAACTCATATGGGCTCCAACTCCAGCCACAGAAGATTACAGCAACCAGATTTCAATTCCAAAGAGTGTTTAAAATATCAAAAGTTCTCTGGGGTGGTCTTCTACTATCGCCAATTCATAAAGGACTTCACTAGAATTGAGGAGCCATTTTTCCACTTACTGAAGGATATAAAAAATAAAATTTGTGGAATGATGAAGCTCAAAAGCTTTTAAATGTGTTATGCCGATATTTGATACCCAGTCCTGTCTTAAAATACTTGAATTTTTAAAAAAACTCATCATCCAAACTGATGCTTCATTGACAGCAATTGTGCCATTTTGAGTCAGGTGGATGATCATGAGAAGAACATCTGGTGGCCTATGTGATCAGACTCTAATGCTAGCGGAGAGAAATTATACCATGACAAAGCATAAATTCCTCACGATGATTTATGCATGCAAGCAATTCTGAGTGTATATCTATGGAACAAATTCTAAAGTGTTGACTGACCACTCATCTTTACGCTGGCTCCATACCCTGAAGGAACAAGAAGGGCGATTGGCCCAATGAGCTTTAGAAATTACAAACCTACAACTTTTAGATACTACACTGGGAAGAGCAGCACATCAAAATGATGATGAAACTTTAAGATTGCCTGCTGTCCAAATTGTTTATCATCAAGCAGATGAGTTAATACAGAGGATGATTGAAGGCATTATCAGTAATGAGCCCCAAGAAACTCAAAGTGCACTAAAAAACAATGGAAAACATGAAGATGAAAAATGGACAATTATATAAAATGATTTATGGAAAATGGTTTATATTCCCAAAGCCATTAGAATGAGCGAAAATTATCTGAGCTGCATTTAAAGTCGTTGGCCATGGTGGCCTAAGAAAAACCATGGACCATATTCACCAGTATTGCTACAGGGAAATGATCAACTATAATGTCACCAACTACCTGGCCTGTTTTGTGGAATGCCAACTCCACAAGCCTTATAAAAATATAACAGGATAAATGCTAGTATGCCCTGGTTTGCATGGCACATTGTGTCAATAGACATAACGGACCCCTCAGTATCAGAACATGAGGAGTTAAATACATCATAGTGGCAATAGACTATCTGACTAGATGGGTAGAAACCAAAGCCTTGAGCAAGGTGGATGCTACAAGAATGGCGAGATTATCCTGGACCAAGTGGTGTACCTTCATAATTTCTGCAATATCTACTGAATGACAATGAAACCTATTTTACCTCCTATGTGATCCTGAGGCTGAAAAGATTGATGGGTATCAGAAAAGTAATATTTGTTCCATATTGGCTAGAAACAAAATGGAATGGTGAAACGGGATAACGGATGCTAGCCACAACACTGAGAAAATTGATCTTGAAGAAAAATTCCGCCTGGGGAATTACCTAAGTTTGGTTACCTTCACCTACATTATCAGCCATTATATGGAAACAGGAAAAACGCCGTTCAAATTGTATATGGATGAGGGGCAGCATTACCACTGATTTTGTATTCTGCCATAGGACCAGCATCTGGGATGAGTACCAAACAATACTAAACTGACTGAAAAAATTATAATCAAAATGCAATTGCTAGAATTTGATACCACCTTAAAAAGGATTAAAGCAAAGATGACGGATGACAAGAACCAACCAGCATAACAATAGTACAATGTGGGGGATTTGCGTGACCACTTTGACACCCATAACTTTGGAGGAAGAAATAAGCTGGATGCTCGTGGTCAGGTTCATTTGAGATGATTGCCAAGATGGCGAATGAAGTCTTTATGATTAAGAACCTCATGGATGATTGTATAGTGAACTGGTTTATGCTGAATATCTCAAGCATTTGATCTAGGGGAATAATATTTTGCATTGTTTCCAAAGTACTATTGAACCTACTAAAATAGGTTATTTCCTGGTGTTGGTCAAGTCCCAAGGGGAACTTTGAACCATGAAAGCTGGTCAAGTTCAAAAGGTGAACTGCTTAACCAGAATATGGGAAACAAAAGGATGGACCTCTGAACCTACTCTATAGGTTAAGTATCATTGCAAAAAAGACAAAAACAAATAAGTAAAAAGTACAAAAAATAATATAAGATAAAAAACTCACAAAGAAAATATAAAATATAAAAATGTAAAAAATATATTAAGTATTGATTTTTATTTGTTATCATAGGGGAGGGTCCCCCAGTGGTAGAATATTTACTCACTACCACTGCCTCCCTGAGTTCAATCCCTGTAGATGAACATTGGGTAGGGGACAATTATGACTGTGTTGGCATTGCGCACCAATGCCACAAACTGAGATAGCGAATAGCAAGGCGGTCCATGGAGTTCCTGGCCCATCATATGCTGTATATGGAGGTTTTCCAGGGTTTATCCTCTTTTCCCATTTCTTTAATTCCCCTTAATCAGTGAGGTATCATCCCCTCAGGTCAGCCCACCTTAATAAAATTTAAATTAAATAAAATTTTAAATTTTAAAGATTTATTTGTAATCATTAAAAAAAACATATGTTGCTGTTCCCTTATCTTATTGGTAGGACCAACTAAGGTTGAAACTGGGTTTGCCATGAGTACTCCCAAGGCACTGGAAGAAACAAGCATATTGGCAGAATCAGGACTATTAAAACTGGATTCGCAGAGAAAAGCCCTAAGAAATGAAGCCCAGACTGGGGGAATACAGGGAACAAGAAGTTGGAGAAGCTGCCCAAGAAGATCCTTTAGATGATGAAGTGCCGTATATCCCAAACTGAGGGAAAACATATTTTCCAAACCTTTTATTATCAAGAACACCCAAACTAGGCTGGCACAGCATATGCCTTGGGAGCTACGCTCTGCAGAGGTGGCAGTGAGGAAGACATGAATGGAAATGCGCTAATAAGAAGGATTACCCAGAGACACACTGAGTAAGGAAAGGAGATGGACCAAGAGAACTCAAATCTATACTTTGCTGGTAGAATCATTAATAATTGAAGCGGTTATTCCTCTGGAAAATCTTCTTTGCTGGATAATCTGGTCAAGCGGGGGGATGTGTTGAGATTTCATTATGCCCACATTACCCAGATTAATTGATTATAATTAATCTTCTTGTCCACTAGGGGATTCATCCCACTAGTGGAAGTGGGAGTTATTGATTATATATAGCTATTGTCTAAAGCATAATACTGGATGATATCTAGCAATTTGCTAGGGTTTGATCAGCTGGATCGTTATTGTTTTGTTGGGGATGATCCTTAACAAAAACAAATGATTAGGTTGTCTATTTTATCACTGATAGCTTAATTAACTTGTGAGAGTCAATCAGATTTAGTTGCCAATGGAATAGGTTTTATGAGTTACTTGGCGAGTAATGCCACCTGCAATAAAGCAACTTGCAAGTTAAACTTATAGGTTTTTCCTTTTCCACTTGACATCAATTTAAGCAATTTTTGATTAAACAAGGTGATTTTCAACCACCATCTCACAGCACCAATTGCAAAATTTATGTCTTTAGATCCACCACCTGCTGCTCCAGTATAGGGCAGTGGTGCTCCACCCACTAGCATTTACCATCCAGCAGACAAACGCATGCAGACTGGCTGTCCAGCCCACCATATACATCTTGCCGCTATGTCCTTCCAAGGTACCTAGCACTGCACCTCTCATAAGCCCACCCAGACCACCCCCTAGCCCTACCCTAATCCAATACTTGCTTTTGCCTCCACATTAAGTATGAAAATCTCTACCCATAGACAAAGTAATAATTGAGCTGGCAACGGCCACCTTTGAGCCAGCAGGGTTAAAGACTTCTGACCTTACAAGGGCTACTTTGATATTGGATTCTCCACCAAAGAGGACGCAGCTGCTGCTGCAGCTACGCCCTTAATATACAAAAACACCCCCATTACAACCACCTGAACATGTCTCCCAGATGATACCACACTCATGGTGACCTTTGCAAACCTCCCCTAACACTTTCCTTCTCTAACACTTTAATGAGGAGTTGAAGTTGGGGCTGTCCACTTATGGAGAAAACTTTATTCTCCGATCTATTGTCTCAAGTGGTGCTGAACGCCTCATGGCACCATGGCCAATAGCCACCATTACCCCCACCAGCTGAACATAGCCTAGCACATCTCACCGCATGCCTATATCCCATCAGCACCAGGAAATTTTTTTGGGCTTTCACTGACAGTGGTTGCACAATCTGTCCCCTTTGCCATGAGTTGTACAACACAAAAAAGCATGTTGATATAATATAAACCCTGCAAACATGACCAACTCCACCCATATGGCCACACCAACAGCATTCAAGTAGGAATTTTGGCTTCCCCCACCCCCAGGGTGAGCGCTCAATGAATCAGCACCAAAATCACGCCATACAAATCCAAACCGACCAAATCCAAACTGGCTAAACCCAAACTGGCCAATGCACACCCAGGTCAACTAATTGGAAGCAGGTTTGGACATATGTTCAATTCAGTAATCTCCCTCCCCAAAACCTACCCAACCAAAGTCACCTACTACTGCTTATTCCTGAATCAACTAAAACCCTGGAACTTATTGGATTAAGTAACTGAATCTGGTGAAATTGTCCCACCACTGGGTTATCTAATTGAATAATACCTTATTATAATTCAGACTTTGATTCCCCAGCCCCAACCAACCGATATGTCCCAAAACCCAATGCTGCCCTTTTCAAAACGACCACAAGCTTTCCCAGGTTGCGGTGGCCCCACCCAATAATCCACGTTCTCACAAATTGTGTGCAAAATACATCATGGAATCTAAAAAATAGGGCTGCACTCCCTTGTTCCCCTCCAATTTTCCTCCTATCACAAAAGAGGAAATCCAACGTCTCTATAAAACTACCACCACCACTGTCAATAATGTCACTGAACTGGCAGATTATTTCCCATCCACAAGCACCACAAGAGCCAATACTGAGAAATTAGAAAAATTTCTTGACGCCTGTATCCAGGCCAATCACCATGTCGCTGAACTCAAAGAGGCTTTGATCCAGGAAAATATTGTCAATCTCAATAACTATCTACTACACCTCGACCCTCATCCTGCGGATGCCCCAACCCCCTTGCTCTCAGCACTGATCTGCCTCTACAATGCTGAGCCATATGATGATCCACCTGATCCTCCTCCCCCTCCACCATGATGGGATAAGCGGCTCACTGCTGTGCCACCTGGTAGGTTAATTTCCCATTTCTTTTGTGTTTTCCACTATTTGATAATGGCGGTCAGTTCACGATTTTTTTTTAGTACTAGATGGTCCCAACCCAAGGGGGATTCATCGATGTAGTTCACGATTTTTTTGGTTTGCTTAGTTTCAGAGTTTCAGTTTTATTATTGTTTATCCCCTGGTCAGCTTGCTCAGTTAAATAAAAGTTAAACTTTTAGGGATTGCAACCTACAGTTTACAAGTAAGAGTCCTATTACCTAAGCAGGTTGTTACCTAATAAGGGTGACTTAATGAGGGTTGAGCGAATACGTTGGGAAACATCCTTTGTTTCAACCCAGAGGAGTTGATTTGAGAGTCAGTGGGAGATTCTACATGAAAATGTTAAGGAAAATTATTTGTGAAACCCTGGAGGGTTAATTCATTGGTAATAACTGCTGTTTACAATTAGAGCACCAACAGAAGAGTTGGGCGCTGAATTCCCTTTGGGATTTTCTAGTTAAAGAAGATATGAAAAGCTCAAATACTTTTTAATGTTAGACTGTTTGCTCTTGAGACTAGAGTTGGAAGGGTAATAAGTCCTTTGTATATATTAATTTTATCTCTGCGGACTCTGTGTGACTAGAAGAAGAACCTATGAACCTAATCCTAGGCAAAAACCACAGCATAGAAAGAGTAACAGCTGAGATTAATCCTAGGTTAAGTTCTGAGAAGCGGGGAAGATGTCCCTAATATTCCCGACTACTAAATTTAGGACAAGCATCAGTTTTTGGTTGGACCTAATAACCACCTTGGCTATCAGAAGCCCAACAAAAGTAATAGTCTTTATACTACTACTACCCAATATAAATTACTATTAAGAATTTCAAACAACGCGCATACAAAGAACCTGTTTAGTTAAACAAAAGGAGCTGAGGTGAGCTAATATCTAAAAAGAAAAAAGGCTCTGAAAACATAACAGCTGGAAATGTTTCACCATGATAGAACTGCTAGGAATTTTTTCTACATAACACTGTAATTTTACTAAGATTTTTTAAGCGTTTTGATGTAATAGGATACCACATAGCCAATGCCATCTTCATCCAAGTGTGAGTCTCACCGCCTTGGGTTCTGCTCGCTTAACTCTGGGGATTTTAACTTGGGGCGTCAAAAGAGGTAATATGTTGCACAGATCTGGCACTAATCAGCTAGGCTCAAACTTCCTTAGAAAGCTGTAAACTTGACACTTGCATGCCAACTGAGAATCTTCTTTATGATTAATCCTGTGTACGTTGGAATCTTCCATTGTCCCAACAGAGCTTATACCAACCTCTTTCTTTGTAAGCCTAACCTTACAATGAGTCCTTCTCAAGACGAGTGTCTTCAAATGTATGTACTCAATATTGGTTACTTGTAGTCACTACTTTTCACTTAGACAAAGTGAAAAACCAAATAAAGGACAAACTTAAGATTCTGTGAAATAGACTGTTTATTTATAAAAACTTAGTATTTTTATACTTTATATTAAGAGTTGGGATGTAAAATAATAAACTAAATAGTGGATTTGGAAAATATTGAATCTTCCTCAGGAACTTCGGTACAGACTCTTCTTTAATTGATTTTTCACTTGGGCACTCATTTTCTCAAGGTCCTGAATTCATGCACTGCAGAGGTGTGTGGAGCCTGCAGTATCAGGGTCATCAGCTCCATGTTCCTGTGCGCTTTGGTGGAGTCCAAATTTTCATTGCCATTGGTGGACTTAATTTCCTGGTTGCTTGATGGAACCATTTTCTTTCATTTTTAATTCTTTGTTTTTTTACATTACTTAAATAACTATTTCCTTTTTAGGAGCATATCTCTTTTGAAGTTTTGTCATTCTTAAAGCTAGACTCATTTCATGTTATTAATTCTTATGCTTCAATCAGAATTCTCTGATTCTACCAGAGGTTGAGGACTTACAAATTTCTTGATGCACTGAATCCATGGCACCACCCCTTCCAAGATGAGACTGAGGGTAGGATCTGAGGTGTCTCATGCGGATTTTGTTGAACACAATGTTAATGGCATCATCTTAAATGGAGTATTCATGGCCCACTTGGCCAGTACAGTCGAAGGTCCTGTCCTTATGGCTTCAAGCTTCTCAGGCTGTGCTTCCACAGGCATGGTAAAAAATACTTATCATTGACTCCAAATTTCTGCCAGTTTGGCACATCTCTGACTGTCTTTCTGCCCTTTTGGAATACTGTGTTCAATGTTTTCCCAGCTTCTAGTTGTATGCATATAAGCTCATCAGCTAGCTCTTGCTGCTAGTTCCCAGGGGTAAGTTCTTATGATCCACAGCAATTATTGGAGCCAACAGGGTAGGTAAGGCGGCTTCTCTCCTGTAGAGCGCCTTGAAATAAGACATCCTAATGACCCTGTGGTAGCTAAGTCAGTAAGCAAACAGTGTGGATAGTAAGAGGATATCCCACTTTGATTTGTAGCTAACTACATTATTCCTGAGGATCCTGTATAATGTCCCATTTACTTGTTCCACACTTCCGTTTGAAGATGAGGTATAGGGGGTAATAACAGTTGTTTCACCCCTACCAAATCCATAAGTTTTCTCACTACTTTAGAGATGAAGTTCTTCCCATTATTTGATAGCAATATCTTGGGACAAACATGTCTTGAGATAATTTGATTGTAAAGGAATCAGGAGGTAGTCCCTGAGGTGTATATCTTGATTTCTGCTGCGTAAATCCACTTTGTGAAGTGGTCGATTGATGCTATGACAAACATTTTCTTACTTAAAGCAGTTTGTAGTGGTCCTAACACATCGATAGATACATCGTGAAAAGGCGTGAATGGTAGGATTGATGTAAATTTGAACTTCTTTTCCAACGGTCTAAAGCTTGCACATGGGACACACATCTCCAAAGCTTGGTGCACCTCGTCAGTCATAGCCTCCCAATAAAACTGGTTCTTAAGATAGGCTAGGGTCTTCTGAATGCTTCCATGTCCCACGTGTTTGTTTGCCTCCATCACTACTTTCATTCAAGCGCTAGTTCACACATATGGATACCATTTTCCCTTAAAAACTTCTGGAGTTTTCAACTAACTCTTTGAGTGTCCTTTTAAACATCTTCTTAAAACTGATTTGACTTCTTAGGTTTTTTATTCCCATTCCTCTTTGGGTAATCCAATTAGATCATAAAGTCAATCGCTCTTGTGCACATGAAAATGGAGTACAGGCAACCTTGAGATTCCATCTGCGTCCAGGTGGTTGCTTCTGGCCTTGTGTATAAAATCAAAGTCTTATCCTTGAAGCTGAATAGCCTATCTGGCTATTCTCTCATCAAAATCCTTAATGTTCCTGAGCCAACGTAAAGATGCACGGTCTGTTACAACTTTTAACTGAACTCCATATAGGTATTGCCAGAAATGCTTCGCTGCTCTAATCACTGCAAGACATTCACGCTCTGTAACAGTGTAGTTTTTTCAATTTGGTAAAGACATTGGAATAATATTTGATGGGATGGTCAATCCCCTCAACCTCTAGTTGAGCTAGTATCACACTGAGTCCTACGTCACTGGCATCAGTGTATAGTAGATGGTCTTGTTGAAGTTCGGGTATGTTAGGATTGGAGCCTCTACCAACTTCTTCTTCAGATCCTGAAGGCTTGATCTTGCTCTAGTACCATTCATCCTTAGAGTTCTTGTTCAGTAGGTACGTCAGGGAAGTAGCCACATCTGCAAACTGCAGTATGAACTGTCTGTAGTGGCTGATCATGCCCAGGAACACCTGGACATCCCTCATACTCTTCAGATACTCCATTTTGGTTATTGCCTTCACCTTTCCTTCTTGATGTTGAATCCCCTGTGCACTGATCTCATGTCCTAAGAACTCAAGTTGCTTCTTGAGAAAGGTGCACTTGCTTTATTTCAACTTAAGATTTGATTCTCTCAACCATGTGAACACCTCTTAAAGGTGCTCAATATGCTCTCTGAACGTTCTACTGAATACAGTTATATTGTCCAGATATATTAGAACACTCATCATCTTCAGTTCTCTAAATATTTGGTACATGG
Source organism: Massospora cicadina (assembly GCA_022478985.1). Taxonomy (NCBI): domain Eukaryota; kingdom Fungi; phylum Entomophthoromycota; class Entomophthoromycetes; order Entomophthorales; family Entomophthoraceae; genus Massospora; species Massospora cicadina. The sequence continues at coordinate 86,349 of JAKSZP010014465.1, forward strand.
CGCGTTTAAAGGTTGCCAGGGCATTGCATAGCCCTTGTGGCATCTGGGTTGGTTCAAACAAGTCTTGCCTGCTGATCAAGGCACACTTTTCTTGGTCTTCAGGTGACAGTTCCATATGCCAGTATCCACTGGCCATGTCCATTGCCAAAAAATACTTTGAACTGCCCAACCATTTTAAAGCATCATTAATTCTTGGAAGAGGGTCTAATCTTTTTTCATAATTTCATTCAAGTGATGGTAGTCCATGACCACCCTGTGTGAGCCATCTTTCTTGCGCACCAACAGGAGTGGCGATTCCCATGGACTCTTTTAGGGCCTCAACAAGCCAGCATATGTAAGTTGTTGAAGCTCTTAAGCGATGACCTCCTCTCCCATTTTTCATTGGTGGTATGGCTTCAATTTGAAAGTTATATCTGACCCTGTATCCATACGGTGTATCTCTCCTTTACACAGACCATAATCGTTTGGCCCTTGGCTGAGAAAATATCTTTAAACTCTTCCAGTAAGTCATCCAGCTTTTTCCACTCTTTATCTGTTGCGTCAGCAAGTCCCAATTCGTTTAATCCTCCAACAGCATGTACTAACTCAATGGTATCACAATTGGTTAGTTTCACGCATGCCACAACTTGTCTTTTCACAATTTGAATAGGTTATATGGTGATGTTCCTCAGAAGGCCAGTCACTTCACCCTCATGACTAGAGTCAAAGATTCTAGGATGCACTTGTGGCTCCTGTTCACATACTCCTTTTTGGTGTATATTTCGAGTACAATGTTATTGGGGATCTTCACATTTTTGGCGGTATGCATAGCTCCTTGTTCTCCTGGTTGAGTCTCCATTGTCTCATTGGCACTCAAGGGTAGCCCGGCTTTGGAGCACACTGAAGCAGGTAGTTGCTTCACACCTTTTTTGTGAAGTATGTAGTGCACCAGGTAGATTGATTGCTCAGTTTTGAAAAGATATGTCAGATGCTTCCTTGATTTCAGGTCTTCATCCTTAAATACAAGGGGCATCTGGTAGTTTAGAAGACTCACAGTGCTGCTAACAAAGTTAACCTTTTCTATGAACTCCAATAAAAAGTGTATGCCAATAAGGAAGTCTTAGTGGTTTTTGTCCAAGACCATGGCAGGGGCAGTGAGTATCATGCGTCCAAAGCGTAGGGGTAAGGCAGAGTAAGCCTCTAATGCATTCTTGGCGTCAGATCCTGCTGTTCAATATCTCATGTGGTTGTCGATGTCTAGCATGAATTTCAGCTTCTTCATCAATTTTGAGGACATGATATTGACTGTGGCACCAAAATTGAGGACTGCCAGTACACGTACACGCTGTATTACAACTTCCACTTTGGTTACACTCTTCCCAAATGGGTTTTTAGTTGACAACACGTCATCAGCTGACTTTTCAAATTCTTCTAATTGCTTGTGTTTATTAAATGTTGATTTGGTGTTCAAAGTAGTAGTCTTCTCAATATTCTTAAATTGTCCAGTACAAGTTGTTCGTCTTCCTCTAGACTATTGACTATTATTGAGTGGGCTTCATTGCTTGAGCTAGGTATGCAAAGTTTATCCCCTCATTGGTGAATCCGTGTACCCATAATTGTTCAGTTACAGATACAGTACTGGGGGCTCCTAAGACATGGTAACCAGCATACATTAAGTCTTCATATTGGTGATCGTCCTCTCCTTCCATGTGAAGATTCACCAAATTTATGGTTCCAGGGGTTTCCACTTTTGGTGAAGGGGGTTTTCTTCATCGCCTTTCATTGGACAAGATCTTCAATAGTGACCAGGCTTGTGACATTTGTGGCACGTGTGCTCTTTGCTCTGATACCATGGAACTAGTTTGAAGTTCTTGTCTTTTGGCTTGCAACTCTTTTCCTTTATAGTGTACACCCCTTTTCCAACTCTGCCTGTTGGTTGAATCATTGGTTTGTTTTTGATCTTAAAAATTCCTTGCACATTGAGTAAAGCTTCCTTCATGCCTTGAGAGATCCAGCTGTTTTGACCGCAAGCATCATGTGCATCTTAAGGGCTGGGTGTGCTTCTAAGGAACTGAGTAGGACATTCTTCACGGTAGGTAAGTCTAAGGTCCCTGTTATTCATAGTTTTTGTGCTTGAAGGTAATATCGAGTGGTGTAGTTTGCAACTGTATCCATCTTGCCCATTTTCATCAATATGAGTTCTTGCCTCATATTCTCAAAATCCTGTGCGCTACCAAATTCTGATAACAGGATTTCTTTGACCTTAATCCAGGTCAAGCCAGGGCGTAAACTAGCGCTGGGTATCTCCTGCGCTTTACAGCTCATGCAGCCTTGGATGTGACGAGCCTTTCTGCTTGTCACTAGCGCCATTCATGCTGTTCTTGTACATTTGTAAAAATACAGATACTGTTCACTCACCAGGAGTGAACATGGTTTTGAAATAAGGTTTAAAGATTGTATCTTCCTCTAATGGAGCACTTCACTGATGTCATGGAGATTTTGCTTCATGTGCCACTAACACTGGCTCTTCCAAATGTGAGGTTATAGTGAAGGTCTTAGAGAAGGCTGTGGTTTTACTTTAGGTTGATCCTTAATTTCCTCCAAGTTTTGATCAATGTCATCCAAAACAGTCTCATTGTAGTCTAAACGTTCACCAAACTCGTTCAATGTTCATACATTTACTACATTTTCTAATTTAAGGTGTTGGACCCATTCCTCGAGTTCCTTTCAAATTAGTTTCAATTTTTCTAGTCACTGGTATGTGCCCTAACACTGAGGTAGTAGCCACTCAAGACCGTCCAGCAGTTTCTATAACCTGATCCAGGTACAACCTCAACTCCACTACTTCTTTTTGAAACGCTTGCAGCCTTGCCTTTATCATCTCTTTTTTAGTTTAGGATAGACTTCATGCTGCTTCTTCACTATGTTATACCTCCATGGTCTCGATATTAAAAATTTCCATTTGCCCTGAACTCTCTCTTCTCAACTATGTGGTTGGCATCATCCCTGTAATGAGCACCAGTCTCGCCGCCTTAGGTTCTGCTCGCTAAACTCTGGGGATTTTAACTTGGGGCTTCAAAAGAGGTAATCTGTTGAACAGATATGACACTAACCAGCTAGGCTCAAACTTCCTTAGAAAGCTGTAAACTTAACACTCGCATGCCAACTGAGCGTCTTCTTTATGATTAATCCTGTGTACGTTGGAATCTTCCATTGTCCCAACAGAGCTTATACCAACCTCTTTCTTTGTAAGCCTAACCTTACAATGAGTCCTTCTTAAGACGAGTGTCTTCAAATGTATGTACTCAAGATTGGTTACTTGTAGTCACTACTTTTCACTTAGACAAAGTGAAAAACCAAATAAAGGAAGAAATAAGATTCTGTGAAATAGACTGTTTATTTAAATTAAAAACTTAGTAATTTTATACTTTATAGTGAAAATCGGTATGTAAAATAATAAATTGAATATGGATTGGGATAATACTGAATCTTCTTCAGAAACTTCGGTGCAGTCAATTCTTTAATTGATTTTTCACTTGGGCACTCAATTTCTCAAGGTCCTGAATTCGTGCACTGCAGCATTGTGAAGCCTGTGGTATCAGGATCATCAGCTCCGTGTTCCTGTGCGCTTTGGTGGAGTCTAAATTTTCATTAACATCAGTGGGCTTAATTTCCTAGTTGCTTGATGGCACCATTTTTCTTTTGTTTTGATTGTTTTCCTATTTGACATTACTCAAATGACTATTTCCTTTTTAGGAGCATATCTCTTTTGAAGTTTTGTCATTTTTGGAGCTAGACTCATTTCATGTTAATAATTCTCATGCCTCAATCAGAATTTCATCGATTCCACCAGAGGTTGAGGATTTACCAAATTTGCAGTGTGCCAAAATCTGTGACAGTAGAATGGCCCCATGGCTAAGTTGAAAACATCCAAAAAGAATAAATAGTTTTTCATAATCCAGATGTCTTAAAATTGATCATATTTTTAGCAAAACCCTCAGTCTCAAATGCAGTTATTTTCTTTACTACTCATATAAGAGGTGTGTTTTAGTAAGAAAACGGACAAGAGGTTTGGCTTGTTAAGCATTATTAGAGATAAAATTATGGTAGTATCATATCATTCTTAAGAATACCTATATATCTGAGGCTCTTTGGCTCAGACATCTTGGAGACCTTCACCTTTATTATATAGGGGACGACCCTTCCTGCAATATGGCTGGTCCTTAAGATTACAATTCCTGTTAGATGAAGGTACACTTTGCAGACTTCAGCTAAATGTTGTTCTCTTGTAGTCTGTGGAAAACTAACTTGAGGTGGTCCAGGTGGTTGGTAAAGATTTTGAGAACACCATTATGTCATTAAAGTAAATGATCATTCAGCTAATTTTTAAGATCTTGCATGATAGGATCCATCGCCCATTAAACTGTGGCAGGAATTTTGCATAACACAGGGGAACAAAATCTTGCTGTATTGATAAAACACTTGTTCTTAACCAATTTAGGTGCGTTTATTTCATATCTGACGTTAGTTTTTCTCTGCAAGCTACAGTTTTTTTGCAATTCATTTTAAACAATTTTTATGCTAATGTAAAATTTTCTAATTTTTCATCATTTATCTCAACTTACTAATGTGAGATATTACCTTAATCACCTTCGTGGTGATCTTATAAATCATTTAGATACACCAAAACAAACAATGACGTACAATTATGCATACAGTTTATGAAATGCAAAGGAATAAAATCACTTATTTTGACATAAATATGACATAAAACACTAATAAATAAAAACCCCATAATTTTCTTAGCTATAGCATTGATATTTAAATACATATGGAAGATGTTAATTAATGAAGCAATGTGACATAGAGGCATCAAAACTCATCTAGACAATAATTTGCGCTTGTAGCTCTTGCGTTTGTGAACTTGCTCAGGACAATCTCATTTGATGCTCCAACAGTAGTCTGCCATCATGTGTGTCCCATCGCCCTTTTAAATACTCTTCCATTTTCTTCAGGTCTTAATGGAACTGTTCCCCCTGCTCATCGCTAACATCCCCAAGGTTTTAAGAAATTAATCAAGATGGCTAATCAGGAAGTGCATCTTAATATGCATGTTGCATCCAAGATTAAAAATGTTTTTAGCACCCCTTATACCAGAAGTACATAGTTTTCTGCCTTCTTGTTATCAAGAAAGTTGTTAATAACTGCTACAAAAGACATTCATGCTTCTCTCTTTTTAATCCATCTTCCTGAAAAATTTCTTGTCACATATATAAAATTTAATATGAGGACCATCAAACACACCTGCTTTATTTTGACAAAGGAAATACCAGGAAAAGCAGAAACAACGTTTTGAAAACATTCATTTTCAGTATTTAGAGCCTTTACAAATTGCTTCATCAAGCCAATCTTGATATGACGTTTGGTAAGGTGATTTTATCTCAACCATATTACATAAAACCTATAGCATTTACAGAAAAACTGACTTCATATTTGGAATCACCAATGCCAAAATACATAGAAACAGTTGGCAAATTTCATGCAACAGTCAAAAATTGTTCCCTTATGTAGTCCTTGGGGCTATGAGTAAGTTAAATTAATTCTTCTGTGCAGATCAGCGCATTTTTTGGTCCTATGGCGATTTATATCTGCTAGTACCGCTGGTGAGGTCCATCATGGAGAAGAAATTTAGGCTTAAGAGTCAGGCCAGATCATTACTAATTTGCAGAATCATATAGATTTCATTCATTGTAAGGCTATTTAGCTTCATATGATCCATCGCTATTCTGTGATTTCCATTTTTTATTTATAGGTAACAGTTGATGACCATAAACCCTTGAAGGGTATAGATAAGATGACATAAAAGGTTACTTGAACTCAATTTTCATGTTTTTCTTCTCTAGATTTAACTTCATATATAGCTTCTATTGTTTTGGGTGGAATATTCTATGGCAATACTAGGTATTTAGCTCTTCATGTGATCATAATCAACTTCTGATGTGAAAAAAACATCTTAGCAATCTCTAAGTAGTCAATGCACTTTTAAAGTTTCTCCTGATTTGACTTATTGGATATTTTAACTTGAGGTATAGCGCAAATTAAATTTTCAGAAGGTAGGCTTTTTCAAGGTGATTACCAATTAAAGTGCCTTGTTTATTTCATCAATGGAAATTGTACTTTCCCAATATCTTGATTTATTTGACTAAGATAACACGATTAGTCAAATTTCCAAGTAAAATATTAATAGCTGTTGTTAAGCTTGATCAAGGACTCCTGGTAAAAATTTCTGGTTTAAATCTACTGACTCCATCAACACTAGTGATCTGTAGCAAGCAATAAAAAGGTTATCCTATGGTTATATCGGTATAAACCGCTCTTTGTTCTCCTAGTTTAATATTTACCGCCTTGATAGCATAGAATGGTAAGCCATCTGATGCATCTATTTAGTTGGGAAGCTTTTATGTATTTCTTACAGAAGTAGAATATTGTAAAAGCAAATCAGAAACAGGGTACTCAACCAGACAAGAGTACTTCTTCTTTCTTGTTTTTTATCTAATAAAAAGGAAACTTCAAGTTGAGGAGTTATAAGTAGCCTACCTACAAGGTGATAACTCCTTCAAATTCATTCATAAAATTGTGTCCCAATAAGTATGTTGTATTAGATGTTGTCCAAAGTTATTGCGGGAGCTAAAACTAGTTTATCAAATTTAAATTTTCAAGGAAGAGTAGGCACCTATTGCTTAGGTGTTATTCATACCCTCAATAATATATTCCTGGGTATACTCAAGGTCCAGGGCAAGTTGATCTTTTTGATAAGTTGAAAAGAGACAACATTTATTGGAGATTTCTTTTCTAAGACAGCCATAATCTGACCATCTAATAACCACTTCTACTTTGGTAATGGTTCCTCCAAACTTTGGTGGAAGGTCTAAACCCTCTTTAAGGCGGAAGGTTGCATTATGCTTTCTGAAAATCTCAGAAATTTCTTATTGATCTCCATAGACTGTGTATACTTAAGAGGGGTCATATTGACAAGGAACGGTACTTATCAGCATCACTGACTGTTCCAATTATTCTTTGGCACTCAATAATTTGACTGAGGTAAGTGTCCTCTGAGACCTGGGCGTCATTGATATTCTCTGCATTTTAATTCTCAGAATGGAAATTTCAGTGAGTGTATCTAAAAGATAATATCATGTATACTATAACCCCCTTCAAAGTTGTTGCCAAAATCGTTTTCAATGTATGTGAGGTGAGAAATCAGAAATGTTTTTCTCTCAGTACTTTTAATGGGTCAACTTTAGAGGTACCTGTTTCTAAACTGAACGCCCTTTTTCCTTTCTTGTTTAGGGCAGGATTCTTCTTAAAACACTCATCTTCGGTTTAGATATTATTTTTGCAGTAGTTACACTTGGCTTCTCCACCTTCTTGGGCTTTTTTCCTTCACCAGTATAAAACCTGGGTTCCGTTGAAACCTTTTAGGAGGTCTCTGGTTTGTGTATATCAATCACATCAAGCAGGGCTTCTTTGATGTCTAAGACAAAGTTGAAGATTTGTTTGGATGATGTGAAATGCATAGATAGTTGAGTATTAAATTCAAACAAGAAACAATAGCAGCTTCAGAATCATCTAGTGCATACATATTTTAGGTCATTAGCATTTGAGCCTCAATGTAGAAGCAATCCGCAAGCTTAAGCCAGGGTTCCATTTCAGCAAAAAGCAATCCTCAGGAAGGCATATTTTTTAAAATTTAAGCTTTGCTTGGAACTGAATTCTTTAATAAACGCTTTCTTCACTTCACTCCAAGTATACAGGTTATCTATGTAGTGTACTATAACCTTCTGAGCCATACATCTTAAACAAGATAGAATATGCTTAATTCTTTATGATCAATTGAACATTTCATTGAAGCCTCATAGACATAGAGGAAGGATGAATACTCCCTCCTCCAGGTGTATACTTGTCTTTTAAGCTTGGTTTTAAGGTATTGGCTTCCAATCCTGTGACAATATGTACTCCGGGAGTTTCTGATTCAGTGACCTTGGTACGTCTATTGCTCTGCTCAACTTGTTAACTTAGTCAGCATATTTGATCCTGAAAAAGGTAAAAATCTTTCTCTGTCTCTTCAAGAGTAAGTCTTGGTATGACATCCAGAAAATGAATATGCTTTAAGTAACAATTTTTTATTCTCCAGGTTCTTAAAGCGGATGTCCAAATCACATATTTTTGGTGACAGGATGAGTGGTAAGTTAGCAAAAGTATGTTATCATCCTTTAACATTAATGAACAGAATCAAGTCCTCCTTAAACTGTTGCCATTAAGTTCTCTGAACAAGCTTTTCAATTTTGGCTTTTAACTCTTCTTTGTGATACTTCAGCGTTGCTCAGCTTCATTGAGGTGAAGGTAGATTTAGTCAATGCCTTCTCAACTAGGTGATTTGCTCTGTACTTTGCTCTCTAATTTATTGAGTCACACAGCAATTGAGTAGGTAGCCACCTGAAGTTCTCAGTACCAGATCCTTTTCAACATGATCCACCCAGGAAAAAAGATATTGAGGTACTGATTGAGTATTAGAGATTTAATGGGCTTCAAGTTAGCAATTTGTTTTAAAGCTTGCTCTAGTTGGTTTTGGGGAGCCTAAATTGTTCTTTCTTGTTATGACAGCTAATAGAAGCTTGGACTGCCATTTCACCATGGTCTTTGGCATCTAGATTTCTAAAGATCTTAGGCAAAAGCATCAAGTAAACTTTTTAGTATTTCATTTGACTCCGCAATGTCCTTTCTGAGGAGCTATATAGCTTTCTCCGCATACTTGCTATAGCATAGAATCTATGGTCCCCAGTTTGATGTAGTTCAAATTATACTGTAAAGTTTTTCTTAATTAGTTGGTTGAAGTCACCTATACTTTGAGATGCCAATTATATACCTGTTCATAGTGCTATCATAAGGCACCTTGGGGTACTAAAATGATGAAGTTCCTTATTATAGACTTCTTAAAAATGCACAATATGATAAATCGCTGTGTAAAAATCACATGATGTATCTAATATAACTTTGCACTTAAACTGTAAGTCTCTTGGAAGAGATAATTCATATAAATTATGAGAATCCTTTCATGGCAGATGCCCTTTTAGCTGGCTCTAGCTCCTGGGTTTATAATTCTCAGAAGTAAGTCTCAAACCCTTTTATTGAGAATCCAGTTTAGACTTCAAGGTTTGGGGATCTCCATTGGATTTTAATGTACTTCTTCAAGTGTGGCTAAGGGTATGCTTCCCACTTGATCATCTTTTTCAATGTTTTCGTTGTGCACCAGTGAGTTACACAATAATAGGCTTCTCTTCCATATACAATAAATTAGATTCAGGTAGCTTTAAGTGTTATCTGAGCCCATGTAGTGAGAACCAGCCTGTAGGGCTTCCATTTATATGGCTAGTGGCGCTGTATGCAAGAAGACTTACAATCAATGCTTGTAGCAGTCTAAAACTAACAACAAGTATTTTCTAAATTTGGGCGCTAAATCACACTTATTGACATCAGCTATAGTAACCTTCATATGCAAATATTGGCAAAAGACTTATTAAAGCCAAGATACCTCAAATAGTTATAGATAAAAGGACCTGACTTTAATATAGTATATTAGGGTTCTTATATGTTAATTATAAAAATATAAACCCAAACAGGTAAAGTATTACTAAATTAATGAAGGGGAAATCTAGATGGGAGGCTCTCAGTCAGACGATGCATCCATTTTTAAAATGCTTTTGTAGCCTATTTTGATAGGTAGAAACGATATTTTGAATGAAACAAATTGGATAAGACTGATATCACTTATGCTAATCATTGCAGATTCTTGATTCTTACCCTTTTGAGGGTACGTCTTAATTTACTGCCTCATAATACAACTAATGTAGTGGTTTTCTGACTAATTGATGATCTTATGGTTCAATTAATCAGGGTTTCATCTTGGGGTATTTTAGGCGTAAGTCAGTTTTGTAAATTTCTAGTATTGAGTTGATCTTTCCCAACTATTGAGTTTTCTGTATAATTATTGAAATTTTTACCCCATTTTTGGCCTAGGCATCAATTCTATTGTGGAAATCAATTAGTCATAAATTTCCATTCTGGTACTATATCTGATATATGAAAGTTAGCCAGCATGGTCTTAGAACCTTACCTGTTATATTGTTTCCAAGTCAATCATTTCTCAGTGAGTTGTGAATCACTGGGCATCCACAAGACGGTTTGTCAGAAATGTCCCAACCATCGCTTTTAAGCCTTAAATCTTACTTGCCATTTTGCTGGCTTTCTGGTGAGGAGGATGGGAAGTTTGTGGTGGTCAGTTGGACTACTGTTGATTGAGGCCTCTTGCACTCCAAGAGATCTCAAGATGGAATGTTGATGCTTTCCAAGAACCCCTAAAATTTTCAAATGATTACCTTCAAGATCCCCTTCCTACAAAGTCACCTTTTCATTTTCTTGATCACAATTACTTCTTATTGGTCCTAGTTTGTGTGCACTGGGATTCTTGTAATTGAAGAGGTAATGTGATGATCACCAATTGTAAATCAATTTCCTAAGGTTGGGACTTAGAAAATCTATGACGATGGCCACACTCTTATTTCTCTGACATTACTTAATTATGAGGTGTTGCAATTTACAGATATAAATATATATTCTGGAGTTTTTCCCCATAATTTTGGCTCCTGATCCACCAGCTATCAATTGCACAGTGCCAGCATTTATTAATCCTTGGTGCTTAAATCATTCTCTAATTTGCATAACTCTTGCTGGCTACTTAACAAATGAGGGTGTGTTCTTTTTTTCTTCACTTATAAATATTATCTATTTTAGTTTTTTCTGAGATAAAGTCCATTTTTCTTTAATATAAGATCCTATTTAAAGTCTCGTTTTTACTACTTTTACTATTTAATTTATTAATATGGTATGATGGGCCAGGGGAAGAGCACCAGTTCTGTAACTCTGCTTGGGCAATTGAGCATCATAATCAGGATGTTGTGACAGGATTAACTGGAGCGTCATGGACCTGTGGAGAGCATGGATGTCCATAGGGAGGCTTAGTGTGATTGACCTCTCTTTGCCAAGTTGGAGGTGGCATGTAAAGCCTTCCAGGTGACACAGGCTGGTGGCATATGAGCGTCCATCACACCTCAGCCTGTTGGGGCTCATCCACACTATATTGCTTTACATTCAATACTTATCTGAATACCCAACTTCAGTGGTGTTCAAAATTACCTTCATGGCATAGTTTGCACCATTTATTTTTTGATGCAACCTATTCTGATAAATGATCAAGGCAACTCATTTTTATGAAGGTTATTATATGTTGAGATAACGAGAAAGGTCTTAGAAACCTTTACCAATACACCCCAATCAATGAGGGTTTGTTTTGTTCTGAAAGAGGGAACTCTGGTTCTAAAATTTTATCAGATTTTTGGATTATTGTAGGCACTTGGCTATACTCTTGTTGACCCTCTAATTCCATTAAGGTCAAAGGAGTATTAATAAAAATTCTTAACACTTTCAGAGGCAAAATGCTGATTCTGTGATCACCTTTTATATAGGTCTCCATGGGTGAAACATATTTAGCTAATTACAAGACCCATCATTGGTTAGTAAGGGTGATCACCGAGGTGGGAAGCAGTCACATGATTGAAGTAATCCAGTGGACCTAGCACACTCAAGCTTTCTCTCTTTTAATCAGAAGTCATACAAAGAAATAACACTTTTGTTAAATAAGAATGAGGTATCTCCTAGAAACAACCACCTAAATCATGCTAATAGGACGCCAGTGGGCATACCACCTAATAGATATAAATAACTCATGTAATGTTGTAAGGAAGACATTTTTGGTTGACGTGCTTCCAAAAGCGTCCCAAATCTTTTATTGTCTTTCAAAACAATTTCTGGGACCTAAGTACTATTAAATAACAAGTCAGTTATACTATATGAAAGTTGATACATTTAGTCAGCGCAGTAAGGAGCCAGATGATGGCTTATTAGAGAAACCATAGAAGCTTACAAATAAAAAAAACTAGTTTTTGCTAACTTTTAAAAAGTAAATCTATGGTTTTTTGAAATAAAAAATAACAGTATCACAAAAGATTTTGAACATTTAAGTACATGCAGGAGGGTAGAACACTCTTATTTAATGTGGTGAGGAAAATGCCCTGATGTAGGCCAAGAAAAAAGGATTGAAAATAAGGTAGTAAGGAGAATAATGACCATATAAATAGCTAACTTACCCAATTTATGCAAAGTGAGAGTCTTACTCAGAAAAGTTTCGTGCAATTATATTAAAGCAGTGGATATTAAAAAATGTAATTAGAATTTTTGTAACACCCCAAAATTTTGAGAGGTCATGTGGATAACATTTTAAATTAAAAGGGTTTTTGTTAAACATAAAAGAAACAAGAAAATTACAAATGGTACCCACACTTTGGTTTCCTAGGTGCAGTATGCACATTGTTTTGAAGATTTTCAGGGTGAAAGAGAAGGCGTCAACTTGGTCAGACTCCATGATAGAGTACATTACAACCTATAGTCATGGTATAGGCCTTGTGGAGCCTCAATCAAGAGCGTTCCAGACTCATTAAAGGTAGAGTCAGATCAGACTCTATTTTAGATAGATATAACGAACTTGATTGTTGGCTTCCTCCTTGAGGAGATCCACAGATAGGCAAACTAGAAGCTCAACATTTAGTAGAATTAGTTTTTTATAAAAAAAGAAGACCAGAAGAGAAGCTAATTATAATAATTGATTAAGAAATTTGAAGGATAGTTCTGTCAGAATTTGATGTAATGAGCGAGTTGAGATCTCTACTAGCAAATTGAGCCTCAAAAAGTCATTTTTAATCCTCTAAAATTAAAACTATCCTTAAAGGCACCAATGGTATAGATTTCAGAAAGCATCATGCGCATGAGAATTGATGTAGATGCCTTCTGGAATTTCATCTTTACTATTCAAATCTCAAAAGGCGCAACACCCAACAATGCAGTCATGAGGACAACCAAGAACAATGATGGTGTCAACTAGGTAGTCTATCCAGAAGGATGTAAAAGATCTTGATCCAAATGGCCATGGAGTTCTTTTCAGCATCATGTCCTTATACATTCTATAAATCCTAAAACCTTTAAACTCGATTTACTAGCCTATTTTAATTCATCTTTTTGTCTTCATTGGCCTCTCTGATAGTTTTGCAGCATTAATCACGTTTTCAACCTCGGCTACAGTCAAGAGAACTGTTATGCCAACATAAGTAGTGCTAACTACAGGGGTCTCAGAGCTGTCCATTTAAAGTTATATCATAAAAAATGGAGAATAATAGAAATCAAGAAGGACATCTGACAATCTGGTTGAGAAGTGTAACCTTATTGAACACACCTTTCAGTACAAACTAACTCCTCTATAGCCTGAAAACCTACAATTTGGGCCATAGACTGATTCACCTTAACTTCTGTTGATCATAATCTTTATCAACTCCAATATGTTAATATCATCAAGATCAATTACAACTTTTGAACATCATATACTCCATGGGAGGCCATTCTACTCGTTCCCAATCCTCTTTGGTGCCACCATGATGAAGGATCTATATGCCCTGGCTCTATTACCCTCAAGTGAACTGGCTTTAGGTACTAAATATTATCTATGGATCTTCATTCATCCAGCTATACACCACATTCTAAAATTAGCTGGTTTACATCACCATGAGGTAGCTTGACAACTAGGGCTTATTCAAAAACTAAACTCACATATTGTCAAGTTCTATAATGCTGCCTCCTCCTTCATTGACAACAACCAGTACGCCATTCTTGATAACCGTTAACTAATTAATGAGGCTTTTTACCAACTTTTTATGCTAGTTAGGGGAATTTATTGTTTACCTTAAGGACCAGTTTTGTCAAAATGTATAGCTCCCCAAAGCCACTTAAAGACAATGCCTTGACTAGATTGAGGACCTTTTTTGGACACTCCAGAAGCATTACCAGGAGTTATCACCCCGCAATATCGCCTCAGGGACTGAATAGCCTAAAGGGCCTAAGGGCCAGAAGGTTTGGAATGCTTAGAGGGCTAGAGGGCCCCAAAGGTCCCTGCGGACCCCAAGGACTTTTCAACCTTGGTACTTACTCCTGGTGACCCTAATGACTCCTAGAAACAGGACGTCCTAACGGCTCTCATTGCCTTATGGATTCAAATAAGAAATATGGCTCAAGGATGCAAGCTCCAGGTAGACAGAGTACATCTTGATCTTGAAGTCTTTACTGATGCCTTATTGGACGAGATGCATAACGTCAGCGCAAATTCCAGATCACTGATAACTGCATCACCCAGCTTTAACAATAGTCTAGTTTTAAAACTAACTTAAATAACTTTGAAAGTCAGTTGCTCCTCCAACGTACCAAAATTCAAGCTCTTAGGGAGCAAGTTCCTCTTTAAAGCCTCAGTTACCTCTATAAACCGCCCTTAGGATGAGATTTATGAGAGAGTCCTGAGATGTTCGCTAGCCAATTCTATGCTCAAGCATAACACTTGGTGACCACAAATTGTATTATGATAGAGGGTTCCATAACTGCGCTAATCTCCACGTTGGGATCTCGCACTGAGGTTCCATTGAAATTAATTGGTTATAAGAGCAACTATACCTGTATCCAGGAAGCTAAGGAGGAACTATATGTAATTTCGGTTTTTGCCTTGTTTCCCAAGTCCTCCACTTCTGCCTCTCATGGCAGTCCTTGAATCCACGTTTTTGAGGACCAGAAGATGCCCTAGACCTCGATGCACCTACTGCAATGGATTCCATCATAGCGCCAAGACTTTTTGGAAGAGACTCGCCAAGGAATCAGGAAAAGGACAGTAATTTATGAAAGATGAGGCGCTTCATTCTGACATCTCTGTACCGCCTCAAGAATGTTTAGTACCCTCTAATGAGTCTAAGGCTGTTGTACCCGAGGAAGAAAGATTAATACCCATTGAGATTTAAAAACCCAATACTGCTTATTCATTTTCTGATGAATCTACTATGTTTCTCACTCTGCTCCTCAGTTTGGGAGTTTAGTGACTCCTATCGCTGTTTGAGTTCATAGGATCAATGTCTACGCCATTGTTGATAGTTATTTCTTAAGTGAATGACAGTTTATCTAAATTAATGAATGTATCAAAATAGCTCCAAAGTTGCCTCACTCCATGGATTATGGCACAGATGTACCACATTTCTAATGGTCCATTGGGGCCTATTCCTCATTACTAATTGCTTTAGCGAGCTTTCAGTGATTACCTCAGCCATGCATTAGACAATCTGAGTTTTGCCCTTCTACTTGGAGCCTATATTCTATATGACTATTCTTCCATCATGCACATGATAGAGGATTATAATCTCTTTTAGGATACAAGGTCACAAAACATGGAATTCAGCCCATTCCAGATAAAGTCACTGTCAATAAGATGTCACGCCCACAGAGCATCAGGGAATCCTAGTGTTACTAGGCATGGTGGGTTAATATTTAAGTTCATCCTTCAGCTTTCCAACTTAGCTGAGCCCCTTGTCTACCTTCTAAATAAGAATTTGCCTTTTGAGTGGCACCATGAACAATAACAGGCTTTAATGCGCTGAGGAATGCTCCTTGTAAGAAAAACATTTCAGTTCATCTGCATTTTGACTGCCCCTTCTTAATGTCAACTAATGCTAGTGATGCCACAGTCAGAGATATCCTAGCTCAATACAACGAAGATAAAGTCGACTATTTAATGGCTTAATTTAGCAAGGCCCGGAGAAAGGCCAAAAATGAAATTATAGTGTTACTGAGTGTGAGTGCCTGGCCGTTTTATTGTATATCAAGCATTTCTGGCCCTACCTATACAGCACCCATTTCACCGTCATCACTGATAATTCCTTGCTCTTATGGTTGCTGCAGATGAAGGACCCAGAAAGCAGATTAGCTGATGGGCACTAAGGTTTCAGAACTACGACTTTATCACTATCCATCATGCAGGAGAAATCCATCAAAATACCAATGGTTTTTTAGGATGCCAGATCTGGCTTCCTTAACCCCTAAGGAAGACCAACTATATGCTCTCTTGGACGGCCTGAGCAATGAGATTTGGTTTTCTCCTGAGATTTAAACTGAACAAAGAAAAGTAACCCAGGACACAAAATCAAAATGTAGATTATATTCAAGAAATTTAGCAAGAAATGGCTCTCTTATATCCATCCATCTTCACAAGCCAATGTTATTCTGGGAAGACATGACCATGGGCATGGGGAAGTGAAAACTTATAAATGGCTAAAGAAATAATGCTATTGGGATCAGATGGTTAAGACCATTATAGAAGTTCAAGAGGCCCGTATGACTTGTCAAACCCATGATTGGGATAGTCCTCAGTACTAAAATTCATTTATGGCTCCATTAAATCCATTTATTGTCATCAGCAACATTGTTGTGGGCCTTTTCCCACTGTATTACACAACAAAGTATTATATTAGTTGTGGATCATTTTGGTTAAATGGGTCAAAGCAATCTTTATTACAACTGTTATCATAAAAGCCATACAATATTCCTTATCCAGTCCATTTTCACAAAAATAAATGCCCTCAAACTCTACTTTCAGACAGTGGGCTAAACTTCACCTCACAGGTAGTCCAAGGACTAACTTTGCCTTTTAGGACTATCCAGAGTTTCGCCATCCCCTAAGATCCCTCAACCAATGAGGCGACGTAACATGCTAATGGGACAATTGTATTTATTTCTTGAAATATAGCTGCCTCCAGACCCATGTGCTGTTACCATTATCTTTCAGCGCTTTTCTCGCTTACCAGATAAGCTATCATCAAACAATCAAGGTGTCCCCTTTAAGCTCTATATGGGTGTACCCTTCAGTTGCCAAATAGAATTCAACCCCTAGTGATTCCTCCATGCCTGATAACTCTGATTTGGCAATGAGGGCCTTAGTTGATGAGATTGACTGGCTTCAAGCCCTCGCCACTAAAGGCCTTGATAAAATCTTAGAAAGGGAGACATCCTGATTCAATGTCAGTTGGCCCTCCTTACTGATTTTCCAATTAGTTAACCTAGTTCTCTTTTATCACCATTGACCCGAAGGTTGACAGAATAAGCTTGAAGTTACTTGTTTCAGACCCAACTGAGTCATCATAAAGTGTTACAAATACTCCATTAACGACATTAATCAAGGGAAAGTGGTAAGCTGAGTCCAAGGTCTATTTCTATGGCCCTAAGTCCCCTCCAACAGGATTTTGAAGGAGGCGTTGTCAGGATTTTAGATAATGAGTATGTCAAGATCCCTACTCCCAAATTGAGCCTCATTAATTGACTTTCAAGCCCTTACAACCAAACCCTGTTTTTCAAGGCACTTATAGGATGTTCGATCAGGAAGCATTATGTGCACAATAATTGATGGAGTCCCTTCTGGAATTACACCTCCACTTCCCAGATCATGAAAGGTGTGACTCCTAACAATGCGTTCACTAGGATTATGAAGAACAATGAGGGCATCAACTAGTCAGTTGATCCAAAAGGATTATAATTTTCTGATCATATGGGGCCTGGAGGTCCTCTCAGCATCATTTGCCCATGCACCCTATAATATCAAGCCTTTTTAAGTCAATAATTGTTTCTATTTCACCCCATCTTTTTTATCTTTATTAATCTCTCTGCTAGTCTTACATTTTGAGCCTATTTCAACCCTATGCTACAGTCAAAAGAATTGTTAAGCCAACAGGGTCATTTTTGTTTTATAGAAGTACTAAACAAATTCAGCCAATAAAATGAGACCACCATCGATGATAGTGCAGTAGCTTCAGTATGCTTAAACTTTTATTTTGACTGAAGGTGAAAATTGCCAGATTTGAAAATAAGATCTTGGAATTCTGATCAAATACCTGTATGGTAAATAGGCGTTGTGTTCCATTTGTGTGATAGTGAAGTTTTTTTAACGCCATTAACTTACTATTGCCAGAATCATTAGCTGATTTCTTGGTTTCAATCTGAACATGTTTGCCCTTACCTTCATTGGTACAAGGTAAGTTTTAAATTGGAACGGCAGCCAACTTGATACCTTTAGTTTTTTTCACCTCTTGCTTATCCTTGCGGCTTACACAAAAATTATATTATTATTCAAAACACCCCATAAAAGCCATAAATAAAGATATAATTCTTCCTCATTAACTCTAAAAGCAAGTGTCTGCCCTAGCCTAATTATTCAGGCTCCCTCTTGCCCTATCCCACATTTACCTCATCCAATCAGGAGGCATATTGGACCCCATTTATGCACAGGATTCTCCCCATCTGCCTACCCCAGCCCAACCTTATTCCAAGGCCCAATCAGAGTAAACCAATTATCCCTGGTCCTTTAAGCCAAGTTGATGAATTAAGTAGCTTGTTTTTCCCTCAACTTCCCTTACATTGGTTTCAATATTAGTATATTCTGATTTTGAAACACATTTCCCTTTCGCCATTATTCCCTATAAATAAATGTTCATAATTCTATAATAGGCACCAACTTTCTATGTTGGCATTTTCTCACCTGAGAGTTACTCCTACTACAAGGATGTCAGAAAATTAGCCATGTTGCTAAAAGTTTCCTTGTAGCGAAATTTTAAGAGAAAACTTGCCTGGAAATAGGGTTCCTAAGCAACCACAATATCAGGAACAGACTACTAAGAGGCTTTCTAAATGAAGAATTGAGTTACAAGAAAGGTAGAGGAGGTTTGAGGTTTATCATGATCAGAAGTTCAGAAAAGTGATCTTGGTTGTGGTGTATACTCACCCTCTTGAAACTTGAACAGCTACCGTTTCCTCCAATATCTTCTCTCAACTTGCCTAGCAATTGGGACCCATCCATGAGTCAACTTTTCAATTGCATAATTATGTGAAATTTAATAAGTTTATCAATTTTAAAATTTTATATAAATTCTAATATAAAATAAAGGGTAAAAATAAATCAACACACTACTATTAACAGGATGCTAGGTTTTATGTTTGAATTTATTGCGGGGAAGGCTGACCATGGGACAGACACTTCCAAAATTGACCTGACCGAGAAAACACTTAGTAACAGGGAAGGCACCCCAGAGAAGCGATGCTATCTCTTGCCAGCAGGAACGCCACTTATGGGGAAGGGGAGGGAACGCGTGAAGGGGCCATAGCCACAATTGAACACGTGTGGAGGAAGGGGTCTGATTTGATGAACCAAACTGGGAACCAGGAGGATACCAGCTGTCAGCGGCGTGGTGTGAGGTATCCAAACCTCCACACTTAAAAGTGGTCCACCAAATGAGACCGGAATCTGTGGACAGCTTTTGGGAGGGTGGGGATGGAGCCTGCGATGGCATCTAAGACAATTGTGTGGATAGTCCACATGGCGATTGCAACCACCAGAGCATGGAGGGAGGGTGGAAGGGGGGAGGCCATTGATAAAGCAAACATATCTCTTGACAGACTGAAGGTATGCGTTTGATTCTGGCCCAGTAGACGTTGAACTTCGCGCCTTATCCCTTTAGAGGTAGGACACTTCTCCAGGTTGTGGAAGTGCGTTCCATAATGGCCACACACGACGCAGCATGAGTGTAAAGCGTTAGAGCGCTCAGCTGTATGATACACCTGCCTCAGGTAGCGCCACACATGGGAACGGATTTGAGGCTTCAACAGGGGATGGTGTGCGTATTTTTAGATAGTTTTTTGGGTCTCAATGGAGTAAGGGATGTCCATCATGTCCAGGTAGTCCACCCTGGATAGGACATGGGGCCGTATGGGGATCACGCCATCATGGATGGGTAGCCCCTGTACCTCTTGTGTGAACTGAGGTGAGGGGCGGCCTCTTTGGGTTGTTTGTCCACTGCTACAAATTCTCCACTCAGCGCTCCACATGGAGAGGAGGATTCGTTTGTAGTGGGTTTTAGTACTGTGAGGACCTGTGGCCGATGGGTGTGAAGCCAGGTATTTCATCAGGGAGTGGGGGTTTGATGGATTGTTGAGGCTTAAGGCGCAGGAGAAGATAGAGCGGGCCACGCGGGACCAGTGTTGGGAGGGGAGTATAGGGGCGGTGATGGCCACAATCCAGGTACCCAAGATCTTGGCCGCATGGGCTCTGAAGTCAAGCAGGCCCATGCCACCATGCTGATAAGGGCCAAACATGACTTCTAACCATACTGGTGGAGGGCGGTCTGACCATAGCCATCCTTGCAGCAGGGCATGCAAGGATTTGAAGAAACTTGGGGAGAAGGGATGGCGTGGGCTCCAAACCAGACTTTAGAGAGGAGCATATAGTTGGCCAAAACGACCCTGCCAGTAAGGGAAGTAGGGTGGGCTCTGAGGGAGGCGATGCGCTTCATCACATTGTCTATAATACGACTCTCCATTACTGCTGATGCGTATCTGCCTGCCTCCACCCACATGCCCAGATGGCGGACCAGCCTTATGGTAGAGCGTGGCACAAAGGGGAGCACCAGTGGGGCGGTGTGGGGTGAGCTGGGAGGGTGAGCGCGTGTGTGAGCAGATGGGCCAGGCTGGGCTCTGGTTGCAGGGGCCCAGCAGTTTTGATACTGACCAAGGAGGATGATTTCGGTTTTGGAGGCGTTCAGTGCAGCGTTACTTACCCGGGAATACTCCTGGATGAGAGCTTCAAGTGCGCGTGCATCTTTATTATTAGAACCCCAACCACACAGTCATCTGCAAACGCCATCATCTTGACTGGGGCTTGGCCTGGCACATGGACCCCAGTGAGTTGGGCATTCACGTTTCGAAGTAATGGGTCAAGGCTGAAGTTGTATAAGAGTGGGCTAAGGGGGTCCCCTTGTTGCAAGCCCCTTTGAGGGCGGACTACTTCCGTTAGGAAGCCAGGGCCACGTACTGCCATTGTTGCAGATTCTGTGAGCAGCATCACCCAGTTGATGAAGCGAGGGGGTAAGCAGAATTGATGGAGGCAGGCCCTGAGGTATTCCCAGTTTACTCTATCATGGGCCTTCTGTTGTTCCAAGAATGCAAGTGCCCCAGAGGCTGTGGACTGGCATGCGTTGGCCACAGAGTGCACTTTGTCCCAAATTGACCTTCTGGGTATGAAACTGAATTGTTCTGGGGAGATGGTGGCAGATGCTACAATCCCTAAACGGTTAGCCATAATTTTTGTTAAAATTTTTGTATCCGTGTTAGTTAAAGAAATGGGGCGCCAGTTGGCTAAGTCTAGCCTATCCCCTTTCTTATAGAGTGTGATGGTGAAGGCCTCTTGTCCTCCTTGCAGGAGGCGCGTTTCCAAATGCTCTGGTTAAGTGAGGCCAACAGTAGGGGGGATATATATTTGAAGTACTTTTTGTAGAATTCATATGGAATGCCATCCAGGCCTGGGCATTTTCAGTTTGGTGCACTGAGAATGGCTGTCCATAATTTGTTTGGAGTAATCAAATTCATATTTCCGGGTATCAGGAAATGGTGCAGATGTGGGCTCAGTTGAGAAATTCCGCCACTTTGGCCGGATGAATTGGATCAGATTGGTAAAACTCAGAGTAATACTTTTGTGTTTTAATTGCCACTTCAGCTGGCGTATCCACAATGGAATCATCCGATATTTGCACCTGTGTGCAGGCCATGCTCTGGCGTGGTGCAAAAAAATTTTAAAAAAAATATGCGGTGCACTTGTCGCCTTTTGGGATGCATTTGGCCCTGTACTGAACACAAACCCGATATTTGTGTTGCCTTTTGAGCGCGTTGAGGTGGGCAGCTGCCTCCGACCACTTCTGGCCCCATGCAGAGCTGTATCCTGTAGCTGGGATGTTGGACTCCAGGTGTGCCAACTCTGCCAGAGCGCGCGAAATGACAGCCAATGTGGCTCATGAGCATCTGGAGGAGAGGTGGCGAGAGTGGCGGATGGTATCTTCTTTGAAAGTTGCCCATGTGGAAATGGGGTCCACACAAAACGGTGCAACAAACTCTTTTGCCAAAGTTGCTTATTCCACCCATTTGGAAAATCCTGGAGACACGAGCTTGGGGGCGGATTTTGCACCAATGTGGGGCCTTAGCAGCTATGACAGGTAGGTGGTAGGTTATCAAGACCAGTCGATGGTCAGAGAATTCCATTTTTGTTGTTTTAAAGTGGGATATGTGGGGTTGGAATTTCGCCGGTGTAAAAATAAGGTTGATGCGGGACATGGACCTTAATTGGCCATTGTGGATGTGGGGGCGCATCATGTTCTTGAGCAGCGGGGCTTGCCGCAGCAGTGCATCCATTAACACAAGGTGGCCTTTAGAACGCGAAGTTCAACATGGCCCCAGGGGGCATGGGAGGAGGAAGGCCAACGGTCCAATGGAGTGTTTAGCCAACAGTTCATGTCACTGACTACAAAAGGGTCTGGGGGTAGCGGGAGGGATTTGACTGATGAGAAAAATTCCTGAAACTCTTGTGCACCGTTTGGGGCATAGATGTTGATGATAGCGTGTACCACGTCAGCCCATGAGAAAGTGACAACGAGGACTTGGCCATTGAGGAAGGTTTCTGATGATAAAAATTTCAAAAAAAAATTATTTTTCCAAATTAGCACCCCACAGCGCTTTGACCAAAAGGATAGGGATGGGAGGAGCATTGTTTTCCAAGCCTCCTCAGAACCTCGCAGACAGTGGGACTCCTGGATGGCCAGGATATCCACGGGTAAATTTTGTTGTAAAAAACTCAGTTTCCTACCCTGGGATGGCGAGGCCTTGAGTCTTACGATATTCAACGTCCCTAAAGTGAAGGTTTCCCCCATCACACCTTAGGTGTGAGGGGGTGGGCACCTGGGCCCACTAGCCTCCTCTAGATCCCCATGGGCCTTCACGGCAGCACAGGTGTTTGCAGCAATGCTATCAGTAGTTTTGTTGATTTTAGCAGAAAGGTTTGCGTTGGCTTTTGCCTTTGCTTTTTGTTTCCCCAATGTCAGACAAATTTTTTGTGGTGCGGATGAGTTTAGTGCACCGTTGAGTGGGTTGAAAAAAAATTTCAGGTAGATGGGCCCCAAGTTGGTTCAACTGGAGCTTGGTTGCAATGATTGGGTGAGATCGAGTCCCCCATCAGATCCTCATATTGGGTGGCCCAATTGGCATGGGCTTCCCAATCTGATTGGGTGATGGATTCCCAATTTGCTTCCACCATAAAGGTTTCGATGTCCTCCTGGCGTTGGGAGTGTGGGATAGCGGTGGTGACTTTGGCCACTTCTTTGGCCATGGCCCTGTGGGCCTGCTTGGCCTTCTTCTGCTCTTGCGGGGAAATAGGCTTTACCAGTAGGTAGCAACCTTGTGCTCCCCACGGGAAAGCCTCTTTGGTGCTTACAGTTGGTTCATAGTGCGCCTCTCCACTGGCCATGGCTACTGAGGGGTGCTCTTGGAATGTGATGCCCTCTTTGGTGGGGCATGCATGTGCCTTATGGCCGAACATGTTGCAGTGGGTGCAGATGGGGGCGCGCTGTCCACGGTTACCCAGAAAGGGTGGGTGGTATGCCCTTTGATATTAATAAAAGTGGAGTGCAGGATCTGGGTTAGGTCCTTTGCAATCTCCTCAGTTGGGGTCAGAACTGTGATGGCTTTTCCAGTGCACAGGTGTGGCATCAGCATAAAGCGTTGCATCTCAAAAGATTGTATTTCGCTGTATACAGTGAGACCATCTTTCAGGTGTTGCTCCAAAATGTCACATTTTACTGTAGTAGGCAAAAAGTCAAACGTGAGGAAATTTGGTTGGATTTTGTTCATCTAGTACATTTTGTTTTGATGACCTGTTGCCCTTTGGGGAGGTCAATCACTATGCGCACTGCAGCAGCCTCATCTGCTACCTCTTTGTTTTTGAAACCTAGGTACAGCCAACCACGTGACATGGAGTGAGGTGCAACGTACACCACGGTCAGGAAAAATTGTGCACATCCCCACAAAATTTTTCCCATAAAGCCATTTGTTGAATGTCCAGAAACATGTGGACTCTGTATTCCACCGATGAAAGTGGCTGGGATTGCGGCGTATTGATGTACTGGTTGCATCATGCTTGCCAAGTGAGGATTTCCAGGAAAATAGTGACCGCCAGTTTTTTAAATTTTTTTCTATTCTGCCAGTTTCTCCGGGGCATTTTCAAATGTTTGAGGCCGCGGGCCTCCCACCTGCTCCTCTTACCTTACTTGCCCACCTGCTCCCTGACATGGGCGCAGACTAATCTCCTCTATGAGATTATCAAACTATATTCAGACTTGAATTGAATGGGTTGCAAAAGTGATTGCAACGAGAGGGAAAAGTATGCTAGGTTTTATGTTTGTGCAGGGAGGAGAAGGCGGCTAAGGCTAAGATTAAAAAATATGATATGAGTGATATTACTAAGTAACGTTATTATCATTTTTGAACGCTGATTTCTAATTCATTAACAGTTAAAATTTTTGTTTTGATCAATCCTCCATAGTAACAATATTGCTGGTATTTTTTAACTATTCTCAACCTATTATGACATGTTTTGAATGGCCAAATTCGTTTTGATAATATTTAAAAATTTAATGAAGGAAATGTTATCAGTTTCAGACCTTTATTACTTGATTTTTTTTGTTTGGTTTTAACTCAGTTTATATGCTATTTTATATTTTTGGGGTTTCCCAGGTGTTACTTTCTTATTCAAGGTGGATCCTGACAAATTATCTGTTTGGAAGGAGTAAATTGTGGCTGTTGCGCTGAACTCCCTTAGGTCTTCATAAATCTAAACAGAGTTTTCTGATCTTTTTGAATATATACTTTTTAGATTTTAAAACTTAGGCAAATGGCATAGGAATAAATTGTGTAATTGAACATGGAAAATGGAGAGGAGCAGCAGCTATCCTTCTCATATTTAAGGTATGCCCTAGGTCACAATCTGGTTATGTGGTAGAGTCCTAGGGTTGGAGCCCTTTTTATTTTATTTTATCAAAGCAAGCTGACCAGGGGACAGACAATACCGAGCTCAAAGGAGCTAAATTATACTAACTAAATTTTGAACGACTAGAAAGAGATGAACATATCACTCAAACGGAATCAAAAAACAAAAAAAACTAAAATGGTCCAACCAGGTTGGAGGTGGTAAACCACTATGCGTCCATGGTGGGGGTGAGTGGGTACTGGGAGGCTCATCTTCCTCCTCTGTGTCAGACAGTGTACAACAAAGAGCTGAGAGCATGGGCGTAATTGCATTTTAAAATAAGTCAAGGTAGCAGAGTGGGGATTGCAGCTTGATTTTTGCTATCAAGAGGGTGGTGATATATTCATAGAGGGCTTTTTCAGCCTTGAGGAAAACTTTGGGATGGGTGGTGAAGTTGGCGATGTTGTTGCTGGTAATGCTGATCTTGGGGCCAAATTTTGCTGCTGTCACAGCTTTTGTATTGCTTTGTTTGCAACTCGGTGGAATTAAAGGAATTTTTTCCTATGAACTTGCTGCGTGAGGGGAAGGACAGGAATGGGTAGCCCATTGGCCAAGAATGCAACTGATTTTGCTACGGCCTTTTGGAGGGAGTGACAATCAGTGGAGACAACAGCCTCTTTAGTAAAATTTGGTCACTTTTGAACTCATTGGCATTGGGGCATAAAGCATAGTGCCAAGTTCGAAATTAAGCTGCAAATTCTGAGTTTAGGTACATTTCAAGGCCTGGGGCCTTGACCAAGTTGGGGATGGGATTTCCCTAATCACCAACTTACCTCCAAGTAATCCCAAGGATTTTTAATTGAGAAAATAGGTTGATCAGCATATGGGTGGGCAGGGTTGAGTGGCTGGGTAAGTTTTATAATTTACTGGGGTCCATGATGGATCTTGATTGGTTAGAGTGGGAGTGTGGGGTTTGACATGTAGGTTCTCTATAGGCTGAATCAGTTGCAGTTGCATCTACCACTTTGGGTGGAGGGGAGAAAGGATTTTTCCCCATTTGAAAAAAGTATTGGGATTTGCAATGGGAGCATCTTGGGAGGTTTCAAGCGTGTGGGCTTCATATCAGGCTGTAAGTCCTGAGGAACGTCCCCTGTGCATGGATTGGGCGATCTTCCCGTTTCTGAGTAAAAAGGGTCTGAAGAGGGTAGCTGTACCCCTCGTTACCCAGGGTGACCTCGCCCACATGGTAGACAAGCACAGGATAACAGTTCTCCCTATTTGGATTCTTCCCCTGGTGCCAATACTCACCTCAGCCAAACTTGTCTTCCAGATCAGGGAAATCTGCACCAAGATCACTGAATTAAAGTTTACTGGTCCAAAACTAATGGAAATCAAGCCTGACGATTAGGAAACTTATAATCAAAAAGGGATAAAGATTGAATTATTGGTCAGAATTGCTGATGGTTTTGATTTGGCCAGCAGTGCGATCATCAAAGCTAACCCCTCTCAAAATTGTTGGGGATGATCCCTAACGTGCAGATAGTATCATCAGAAACCATCAATGACAGTTTACAGCCCCCATCCGGCAAATTGGGAGTTGCAGTTGTCATATAACTTCTTTGACCAAACAAATGGCTCAGCGACTGGGCATGGGCGGGTTGTGCATCCCAAACCTGTTTCCAACTAATTGGGATTGCCCCTACGTTAGGTGGCCCAGGGGATTTCATGTTGCTCGTCAGACCAGACGCTGTTGTGCCAACTGCCAGAAACACAGTTGAGCCTCAGTTCAGGCATTTGAGGTCAGACCGGCAGTAAAAGTCTGCTGACACGTCCTTTAATGTCAGTTCCCATTGATTTTATCTGTCCCTTCCCAAAAATTTTCGCCAGTTAGGTCAAACTTGTGGGACCCAATCCCTGCTTGTTCCCACATCAATCAAACACTATTTAATCAGTTGCATCTCACTGAGAAAATTGTTGGTCAATTTTCTTCATTTTCCTTTAAATAAATTTCTGCTGCTTAAGTTATCAATTTTTACTTTATTGATATCCTTCTGGCTGTAGTCCCGATGGCATTACTCTGGTGGCCTGTCAGTCCCTATACCAGATGGGCTTCACCAGTTTTGATGATTACTATGACTCCCACCATCTTCAACTGGATTCAGTGAGCCAGATACTTCTGGCAATTTGACCCCTTATTTTGACTATATGCCATCAATATACTGGGATCTTGTGGCCTTACATCTACCATTTCCAAGAAAGGATTCTCCCCCTTGTCTCTTCAGTTGTATTGAACCCACCTATTGGTAACCCTATAGAGACTATTTCAGTGGTGCAACCCCCTGTAGCGAGACCCCAGTGTCTGGGTTTGTCTCCATTTGGTTCTTTTTGGATCACTATTAACAATTGCCAAACACCAATGATATCATTTCCCAATTATTGGCTCCATACAATTACATATGTGCGGCAATGCCTCTGGCATTCTTGCTTGATTTTTGGGTGCTCACGCATTCTGACTGGCAGGCCAGTCTAAACTTTTTCTGGCGTTTTCATGACATAGGCTATGGAAGGGCTGCGCCGCTTCAAGTAGTCCAGGTCAAAACAAATGGGGCAGATCATGCGCCCTTTATCTAGTTTGACCCAGAAGGGTGGTTTGGGGCAGAGGTTACAATGGTGTGAGGGGGAATTGAAATGGCGTTTTTAGTTGAGATTTGAGGACAGTTGCAAAAGCGTGAGGGCCCACAAGTTGTTTGGCTCCATGGGAACCACGAATTGTAGAATGGGGTCAGCGCCATCTGCTGAAAATACAGTTATTAGTTCTTTATATAAAGTATCAGGGGGAGGTGGGTGGGGAGGCCTGAAACTTGAACCACAAGGTGATGTCATTAGGCAACCAGGTGCAAGTAGATGGGATGTGGGTTCCCTGGAATACCAGGGGAATGTTGGCTGCAATTGCAGCATCAGCTTCACAGGTGAATCCAAGGCCAAATTACCCCTTGTAGGGGCTGAAGTCAATGAATCCTGAATGCTGAATAAGCGCCTGGGCTAATTCTATAATTTTGTTTGTCATTGTAGGGGAACAAGTTGCCATATTCGACCCAGAGGCCAAATTTCATCTTGCTTTGGGGAGCACAATGTGGCTATGAGGCACTGCTTGTGAACGTGCAAGGTAGAGGGCGAGATCCTTTGGGGGAATGTATTGCCCCAAGGCATTGGGTTGGGCTGGTCAATCTAGTTCAAAAGTGATTTCCTGCTGGGTGGAAGATGCTAGGGGGTTTCGCCGCTTCCCCATCTTGGACCTTTGGGAAGTAGGCTCAAATACATTGTGGTTTTGCTGTGTGTCAGTTTTTTGACGTTGATATTTCTGCTTTTATTTCTAAATTCACTTAAAAGTGATATAAAGTGGAAAGAAAGTGTAGGATCTTAAAATCTAGGATTGGAGCCTTATTATTCCTAAAAATTTTTGATCCAGATTAGCAACAGGAGCCATGGACCTTACAATACTTTACACTATAAGGATAGAGCCTAATCTCCCGCTGAGCCTTTACTAGAACGTCTTTCTTGTGGGGAGCTGGCAACGCAATTGCTGCAATGGCCGTGGTCTTGGGTAGGTAAAGGGATGGTGGCTTAGAGTTGTCCTATAAATACCACAATTAACTCATGATAGTTTGCAAATCCTTGTAAGGAACCCAAATGTTCTATAAGATGAGTACCCTTTCCATGGTACTAAAATAATGCAAACTGCGTTTACCTATATACGTAGTTTCAAAAATTATTACTTTAAATTTCAGTACACTCTTCACCATGATGGGCTCTACCTCAACAGACTTCTTACATTTAAAGAAGATTATGAAGAAGCATTAAAAGAGTTATAGATTTTCCAATGCTTTGGAAAATCCACATGAAAGGGTCTATTGTTCAAAACTTGGCTAGCAGGATATGCCTCTGTCTTTTACAAGGCCTGATTTCAACATAAAATCTTGAAGTGAAGATTCTTGGCGTCTAACATCCTTAAGTCGCCTACTTAGTAGTAGGAGCCTTGTGATGTTTTTGTACGCAAAATACTTGACATCATAAACTGAATTAGTTCACTGGTTGTGAATTGTTGATGGACCTTATTTATATGCGTTACAAAGTCACCTGCTGCTGGATTGCTGTGCGTTTAATGACCAATAGTAAAAGCAGGGTTGTAACTCAAGTTAACATACATAGGTTATACTCTATTGATTAATGGAGTGTGTTATTATATGAAAATCAGCCCAGATGGAACTCAGCTACCCATGTGTCCTGGGAGGCAGTACATAGCATTGAAGATACTTCTAAAATGACAGGTTAGTACGTTCCTTTTGGTCTTTGGATTAGGGGTGATAGGCTGATGATCTTCAAGGCTTAATCTTTAGCATTTCACATAGGCCTCCTAAACTTGAGTAAAATAATTCCCTCTGTTGCTGATTACTTCCTGAGATTAGCTAAACAGGTCAGACATGCGCTACAAACAAAGGTTCCATGTTCTTAGCTGTAGTCTCATTAAGAAAGGGATAATTATGTCATATTTAAAGCATTATGCAACCATTATACATGCAGAATAACCACATGACATTAGCAAACTCACAATAAAATCCACCAAAGGTGAAGTCCATGACTCTTCTGCTTGTTGAAGGGTGGAGGAGGCCAGACCTTACAGTCTTACCTTAATTGGAATGGTCACAGACTAATCATTGTTTAATCCAGGCAGGAACCTCTTTTGTTAGTTTTTTAAAGCCATAACCACGTTTGATAAAGTTAATGTATTTTATCAACAGGGATGACCCATGATGGGGGATCAGGATGTTCCCTTATGACATGAGATCACAGATCTGAGGGAATCTATACTTTATTATAGAAGTATATTGCCCTATCCCTGTTGATAATACCATCCAGAAGGAACATTGCCAGAGTCAATCTTGGTCAGGAGGTTGTGACCTTCAGGACTAGAAGTATGAGATGCCAATACAGCATCCAAGAAAGAAACTTAGCTTACGCAGGATTCAGAGACTATATTGGAAGGGACATCTTTAATATCTGGATCAGAAGAGGTGAAAAGATAATGGAGGATTTGGTACTGTGGGATTTTTATTTAGGCTTTGAAGCGGGAGAGTAAAACTTAGGCAATGTCTGGAGGTGTTGCAACATGATCTGTTTGGGTGTAATTACCATGATTAAGTCAGAGTTTTTTATATAGAAAGGGTGCCGTGAGGGGGGTTAAGAATTAATATGCCAGGTAAAATATGGGTAACCTCTTTTAAAGACCCATAATTGAAGTTAAGCTGAAAAGATTGTGTTGAGTTAAGATCTTCCAGTGTTTCGAATTTTTGGGGTTTGTAATAGTAAGGAAGTAAAATTATAATCCATGTGCACAACCACACTATGTTTGGCGCCTTGTAAAAAGTACACATTGCATCAACGACCATTAAACAGAAGCCAACTTTTGGATTGTAGATGATCCATGCTCAGTTTATGACAATAAACTTCTTTACAAATAAGACACAGTATGTTCCCACCCATCATGTTTGTGAAAATTGAGGCATCTAGTTTGGAAGGCGCGATGGCATGACCATCTTTTAGCACCAAATTATCAGGAACTAAACTTCACCTTATACAACTCGCACTTGGATGGATTAGCAACTAGACTAGCTTTGTGGAGTGCTGTAGTCACAGC
This sequence comes from Massospora cicadina, assembly GCA_022478985.1. Classification (NCBI taxonomy): domain Eukaryota; kingdom Fungi; phylum Entomophthoromycota; class Entomophthoromycetes; order Entomophthorales; family Entomophthoraceae; genus Massospora; species Massospora cicadina. The sequence goes on from JAKSZP010014465.1 coordinate 116,882, forward strand.
ACCAAATTTTTATCATGTCATTCAGAATTGGGCTGTTGTATTAATTTATTGTCCATGTAGGCTATCAAGAAGGAGAACTTGAGATCTTCCAAAGGCGTCATCAATGTGAAGCTGAAAGACAGTGACACGTTTTAAAACCAAAGGGCATAACATTAAAATGGTATTTCATATCAGGTGCTGATTGCTGCCACAATGCTTAGCCAGTTTTGATCTGCACTTCGAGGAAAGCGTTCACCAAGTCAAGTTTAGATAAAAATATCGAAATTTGAAGTTTCCTAAGCAATTGCAGTCTCAAGAGGTAGCTGATATGTATCAAAAGATATAAAATAAATTAAGGTGCCTTTAATACATGTAAGATATCAGGGTGCCATCAAATTTCTTCAAAAAGGACTACTGGAGATGATACTAGAGTTTTTAATCATCACCCCTTCTTCACTATATCATCAATTTTGACTTTAACGTCTCTAACTCCTCAGCTGGGTAAGGTTATAGGATACAGTCGATTATTATGAAGTAAACCATAGCTGGAAGCTCAAATCAAGCTCTGAGTTACTTGGATGCTGATTAATGCCTTTCACATCAAAAACTGACTTAAAGGTTTTGAGAATAAGAGACAAAGTAGGTAACTCAGGTACATCATCAGTAGTGTAGTATTCCACTGTTGCCGCCACTGCATTTCCTGTTGCCATCTTGGGGAGGAAGGGAATTTCACTAAATTAACATTAGAGATGAAGGCTATCTTGTTCTCCTCTTAGTCAATACTCACTAACTTGTGACACCACAATCCTATATTAAAGATCACCAGGCTAATAACTCTGGTATTGCAAAAAGTTTGCCACAAATTATACTAATGGACAATAAATCTCAGTGGCTTTCATAAAGTAATTGTGAACCTGGGGGATATAACACGCCCCATGACATTAGAAACCTGGTGTTAACTTCAAGTAAATAAGACTTCATGCTCTTTAGGTCTATTTAATTCCCTGTGGCTCCAGTGTCCACTAGAAATTACCGTTAGCTTTTGCTGTCCTTCTAATATGAATGGGAAACAGAAAAGCACAGTCAATTTTATATCAACTCATTAAGTTAAAAATGGTTGGACCTAATTTCTTGGCCTTGAGAATCTTCCAGTTCTTACAGTATCTGTTTACAAACTGGCTTGTCATAGATGCTGTCAAAGAATATTACAGAGAAACGGATTTAGAATCTGAAGTATCTGATAAGGGGCTTACATGGTAAAGGCCTTCAAAATGGGTCTAAAAAGCGCTGTCATTCAAATTGATGGGCCAGCAAGAACTGATAAGGTGATATACCTGGATCCTTGGGACCAACAGGGATTGTAACCGTTCCTAAGGATTATCTAGTGATATGCACTATTTTTGGATTTAGCCCAGGGATTAAACTTATAAACAGAAATAAAGTTAAATTGGGTGGACACCAAGGTGTTTTTAAATTTTGAGGTATCCAAAATATATGAAAATAGAAAAGAGCCCTATTAGTGGCACGCTCTGGGTTGTCTTGCATCAGTAATAAGTTGTAGAGGTGTAACCTAGGGAAAAAGAAGTTGGTATGCAGCTAATCTCAAGTTTTCTCATTCCCCATGCAACAGGGAAGTTTATAGAGATATAACCAAACTTTGGTGGCAATTCCCTGCCCCTAAATTATAAAGTCTTGGAAACATGATATACCATGGATTTTAATGGTTGGGTTATTATGAAAGATACCAAACGTGCAAATTAGAAACTTGTCTGGAAATTAAAGTACCTAAACAACCACTTTATCAGGAACAGACTACCAAGCAACTTTTAACTGTGGAAATTGAGTTACAGGGGATGAGAGAGGGGATTGAGGGTAATCATGATCAGAAGTTCAAAAAAGGGGTTTTGTTGTGGTTTATAATCACCTTCTGGAAACTTTAACAGCTACTGTTTCCTCCAGTAATCTCTTCATCATAGCCTATCTATTTGAAAGTCCTCCATGGTTCTCGATTATAGCATTGCAGAAATAGTTACCTTTCTTAAAATATTCAAACTTTAAATTTTTGATAAGGTTTTTATATAAGTTAAAGAGATAAGATTAACCCATCATTCTGCCATTAGCAGAGAGTTGGGTTTTATACATGGACAGGTAGGGAAAGATGGCTAAGCCTGATTTTGATAGTATGGAAATAAGCTCTATTTTCAATTACTAGGATTACTAGGTTCAAAGGCCTTTTTATAATTCAATAATGGTCGGAATCAAACTCTGATCAGTCATCCATAATAACATTATCAGCTAAGATTCTTGCATTATTCTCACTTTTTTTAAAAAAGTTACAAATGTCCAAAGTTATTTTGACAATTTTTTGAACCTAATGATATGATTGAGCCCTGCTTCTAGCCTTTCTTATTCAACTTTTTTCTTTATTTGATTTGTTTAGTAATTATTTACACCTGGGTTACCCTGTATGTCAATACTTTTCCATTCAAGATGACTCCTGATTGAGTCACGTGTTTGGGGAGAAAATTGTGATTGTTGCACTGAGCTTTATTGAATCTCAAAGCTTAAATGAGATGTCTTATCTTTCACATATAGTACACTGCAGACGCTAAACTAGGATGCTTTGAGTTTAGAAATAAGGTAAGGGATTAAACATAGAAAGCGGGGAGGAGAAGCAGCTACTTATATCTCATCCGGGGTATACCCTAGGTCAGCAATCTGGGCAAAATGCAGGGTCTTAGGGTTATAATCTATTTTAGTTCTGGAGTAATACATGGCTTGGTCCAGCTTGATAGCAGTAGCCATGGTCCTTACAGGGTGATGTGCTGTCCCCCATCTTCCCTGATGAGTTTTTCATTGCTGCTATGAATGAGATTATTGCCTTTCACAATCAAGTAATTAAAACTAAATGATATGTTTCTGGGGCAGCGAAATACAACCCTAAAATTGAAATAACCCACATCAAGATTGTAACCTTGTCTCTATAACAGACACCCTCATACAGAAATTACGATTTTTTCATATGTTACATGAGGCCCATTTACATGCAAACCTCATACATACCAACCCACCCCTCTCTTCTCTCTACCCTCACTTCATAGATGCCCTCATGCCCTTGCTGCCACTCTGTCCCATACCCTGTATTGGTCCATGTTGGGTTTCAGAGTTTGCTGGCAAGTTCCTTTAAAGGTTAAACAATTTATTAATTGTAATAGCGTCAGCATTTTCTTAATTAGATTATTTGTCACTAAGAAAATGTACTTTGGCAATAACTTAAACCAGACTAGATAGAGTAGAGTCTGTTTTTTTAAATAAAAGATATTTAAAACTTTTTAGAGGGATACGCCTTCATTTATAATTTCCCTTTTGATTGTTAAGGTCTTTCTTTACTTTTTAATGAAGCATTGTACTTATTTGTGATTGAATTAACCTTTAACTCAATAAGTGTTATAGCTCAATTGTATTCTTTGTAACTTTTCTTTCTCATTACAAACACTTTTGCAACCCATTCAATTCAAGACTACATCTAGTTTGATAATTTCATAGAGGGGATTAGTCTGCGCCCATGTCTGGGAGCAGTTGGGCAAGCAAGGCAAGAGGAGCAGGTGGAAGGCCCACGGCCTCTAACGTTTGAAAACGCCCCGGAGAATCTGGCAGAATAGAAAAAAATTTAAAAAAACTGGTGGTCACAATTTCCCGGAGATACTCACGTGGCAAGCATGATGCAACCAGTACATCAACACGCCACATTCCCAGCCACTTTTGTCGGTGGAATTTGGAGTCCGTGTGTATCTGGACATCCAAAAAAAGGCCCTATGGGAAAAATTTTGTGAAGATGTAGACAAAATTTTCCTGACCGCGGTGTACGTTGCACCTCACTCCATGTCACGCGGTTGGCTGGACCTAGGTTTTGAAAGCAAAATAGCAGCAGACAAGTCTGCAGCGGTGCGCATAGTGGTTGACCTCCCCAAAGGGCAATGGGTCGTTGAAACTAAATGCACCAGATGGACAAAATCAAACCAAATTTTCCTCACGTTTGACTTTTTGCCTACTACGGTAAAACGTGAAATTTTGGAGCAACACCTGAAAGATGGTCTCACCATATATGGCGAAATACAATCTTTCAAAATGCAACGTTTCATGCTGATGCCACACCTGTGCACCGGCAAAGCCATCGCAGTTCTGACCCCAACTGAGGAGATCGCGAAGGACTAACCCAGATCCCGCACTCCACCTTTATTGACATCGCAGGGCACACCACCCACCCATTCTGGGTAACCGTGGACAGCGCGCCCCCCATTTGCACCCATTGTGATGAGTTCAGCTATAAGGCACACGTGTGCCCCATCAAAGAGGGCGTTACATTCCAAGAGCACCCCTCGGTGGCCATGGCCAGTGGAGAGGCACACTACAAACCAACCGCAAGCACCAAAGAGGCTTTCCCATGGGGAGCACAAGGCTGCTACCTATTGGTAAAACCCATCTCCCCGCAGGAGTGGAAGAAGGCCAAGCAGGCCCATAGGACCGCAGCCAAGGAAGCGGCCAAGGTCACCACCACCATCCCACACTCACAACTCCAGGAGGACATGGAGACCTTCACGGCGGAAGCAACTCGGGAATCCATCACCCAATCAGATTGGGAGGCCCAAGCTGAACGGGCCACTCAATCCAAGGATCTGATAGGAGATTCGATCTCACCCAATTGCTGCACCCAAGCCCCAGTTGAAACTGACTTGGGACCTATCCCAACTGAAAAAATTTTTATTTGCCCCACTTGATGGTGCACTGAACTTATCCGCACCACAAAAAATTGTCTGACGTTGGGAAAACAAAAAGTGAAGGCCAAAGCCAATGCGACTCTTTCCGCAAAAATTAACAAAAACCCCAATAGTGTTGCTGCTAATACCCGCACTGCTGTGAAAGCCCGTGGGGACCTGGAAGAGGCTGGTGGGCCAGGGGGCCCACCCCTCACACCTAAGGTGCGATGGGGGAAACCTTCACTTTAGGGACGCTGAATATCGCTGGACTCAAGGCCTCCCCATCCCAGGCTAGGAAACTGAGTTTTTTACAAAATAATTTACCCGTGGATATCCTGGCCATCCAGGAAACCCACTGTCCACGAGGTTCCGAGGATGCTTGGAAAACAATGCTCCTACCATCCCTATCCTTTTGGTCAAAGCACTGTGGGGTGCTAATTCGGAAAAACAATTTTACAAATTTACATCTTCAGAAACATTCCTAAATGACCAAGTGCTCATTGTCACCTTCTCATGGGCTGATGTTGCACACACAATCATCAACATTTACGCCCCAAACGGTGCACAAGAGCGTCAGGAATTTTCTCATCAGTCAAATCCCTCCCGCTACCCCGATTCTTTCCTAATTGGTGACATGAACTGTTGGCTAACCTCACCAATGGACCGGTGGCCGCCCTCACCCCATGCCCCACAGGGTCACGTAGAACTACGCATTCTAAAAGCCACCCTTGGGTTAATGGATGCGCTGCCGCGACATGCCCCACTGCTCAAAAACATGACGCATCCCCACATCCACAACGGCCAATTAAGGTCCATGACCCGCATTGACCTTATTCTAGCACCGGCGAAATTCCAACCCCACATCTCCCACTTCAAAACAACGAAAATGGAATTCTCCAACCACCAACTGGTCTCAATAACATACCACTTACCCGTCACAGTTGCAAAGGCCCCACATTGGTGCAAAATCTGCCCCCCAGAGCTTGCATCGCCAGGATTTTCCACGTGGGTGGAAGAGGCAACTTTGGCAAAATCATTTGTTGCACCATTTTGCGCGGACCCCATTTCCACATGGGCAACTTTCAAAGAAGACACCATCTGCCACTATCGCCATCTCTCATCCAGACGCTCACGAGCCACATCAGCGATTATATCACATGCGCTGGCAGAATTGGCCCACTTGGAGTCCAACATTCCAGCCTCAGGATATAGCCCGGCATGGGGCCAGAAGTGGGCGGAGGCAGCAGCCCACCTCTTTGCACTTGAAAGGCAACACAAACATCAGGTTTGTATCTAATACAGGGCCACACGCATCACTAAAGGTGACAAGTGCACCGCATACTTCTTCAAAAAATTTTTGTACCACGCCAGAGTGTGGCCTGCACACAGGTGCGAAGATCGGATAATTCTATTGTGGACACACTGGCTGAAGTGACAATCAAAACACAAAAGTATTACTCTGAGTTTTACCGATCTGATCTAATTCATCCGGCCAAAGTGGCGGAATTTCTCAACTGAGCCCACATCTGCACCATTTTCTGATACCCGGAAATATGAATTTGATTACTCCAAACAAATTATGGACAGCCATTCTCAGTGCACCAAACTGAAAATTCCCAGGCCTGGATGGCATTCCATATGAATTCTACAAAAAAGTACTTCAAATATATATCCCCCCTACTGTTGGCCTCACTTAACCAGAGCATTTGGAAACGCGCCTCCTGCAAGGAGGACAAGAGGCCTTCACCATCACACTCTTCAAGAAAGGGGATAGGCTAGACTTAGCCAACTGGCGCCCCATTTCTCTAACAAACACAGACACCATAATTTTAACAAAAATCATGGCTAACCGTTTAGGGACTGTAGCATCTGCCACCATCTCTCCAGAACAATTCGGTTTCATCCCCAGAAGGTCAATTTGGGATAATGTGCACTCTGTGTCTAATGTGTGTCAGTCCACAGCCTCTGGGGCACTTGTATTCTTGGACCAACAAAAGGCCTATAATAGAGTAAACTGGGAATACCTTAGGGCCTGCCTCCAACAATTCCGCCTACCTTCCCGCTTCATTAACTGGGTGATGCTGCTCACGGAATCTGCAACAATGGCTGTGCGCGGCCCAGGTTTCCTAACGGAAGTAGTCCATCCTCAAAGGGGCCTGCGACAAGGGGACCCCCTGAGCCCACTCTTATACAACTTCAGCCTTGACCCACTACTGCGAAATGTGAATGCCCAACTCACTGGGGTCCATGTGCCAGGCCAAACCCCAGTCAAGATGATGGCATTTGCAGATGATTGCGTGGTGGGGGTGTCTAATAACAAAGATGCACGCGCGCTTGAAGCCCTCATCTAGGAATATTCCCGGGTAAGCAACGTGGCACTGAACGCCTCCAAAACTGAAATCATCCTCCTTGGTCGGTTTCAGAACTGCTGGGCCCCAGCAAGTAGTTCCCAACCCAGCCCAGCTGCTCGCCCAAGTCCACGCCTTACTAACTCAAAACACACCGCTCCACTGGTGCTCCCCTTTGTGCCGCGACCTACCATAGGACCGGTACACCATCTGGGCGTGTGTGGTTGGAGGCAGGAGGATACGCGTCAGCAGTAATGGAGGGCCATATACTGGACAACGTGACGAAGCGAATCGCCTCTCTCAGAGCCCACCCTACTACCCTCACTGGCAGGGTTGTTCTTGCCAACTCTATGCTCCTATCCAAAGTCTGGTTTGGAGCCCACGCCATCCCCTTCTCCCCAAGCTTCTTCAAATCCCTGTATGCTTTGCTACAAGGTTGGCTTTGGTCAGGCCGCCCTCCACCAGTACGGCTAGAGGTCATGTTTGGCCCTCATCATCATGGTGGCATGGGCCTACTTGACTTCAAAGCCCATGTCGCCAAGATCCTAGGCACCTGGATTGCAGCCGTCACTGCTCCTACACTCCCATCCCAACACTGGTCCCGCGCGGCCCGCTCCAACTTCTCCCAAGCCTTGGGCCTCAACAATCCATCAAACCCCCACTCCCTGATGAAATACCTCGCATCACACACATCAGCCACAGGTCCTCACGGGACCAAAACCCAATACAAATGAATCCTACTCTCCATGCGAAGCGCAGAGTGGAGAATTTGTATTAGTGGACATACAACCCGAAGAGGCCGCCCCTCACCTCAGTTCACACAAGAGGTACAGGGGCTACCCATCCATGATGGCGTGATCCCCATTCGACCTTAAGTCCTATCCAGGGTGGACTACCTGGACATGATGGACATCCCTTATTCCACTGAGACCCAAAAGACTATCTGGAAATACGCACACCATCCTCTGTTGCAGCCTCAAGTCCGCTCCCATGTGTGGCACTGCCTGAGGCGGGTGTATCGTACAGCTGGGCGCTCTAATGCTTTACACTCATCCTGTGTCATGTGTGGCCAGTATGGAACGCTGTTTCACCGCCTGGAGAAGTGCCCCACCTCTAAAGTAATATGGCGCGAAGTCCAACGTCTGCTAGGCCAGGATCAAACACATCCCTTCAGTCTGTCAAGAGATATGTTTGCTTCATCAATGGCCTCCCCCTCCCCACCCTCCCTTCGTGCTCTGGTGGTTGCAATCGCCATGTGGACTATCCACACGATTGTCTTGGATGCCATCGCCGGATCCATCCCCACCCTCCCTGAAGCTGTCCACAGATTCCAGTCTCATTTGGTGGATCACTTTCAAGCGTGGATGTTTGGATATCTCCCACCACGTCGCTGGCAGCTGGTCTCCTCCTGGTTCCCAGTCTGGTTCATCAAATCAGACCCCTTCCTCCACACGTGCTCAATAGTGGCTACGCCCCCTACACACGTTCCCTCCCCCTTCCCATAAGTGGCGTTCCCGCTAGCAACAAGAGATAGCATCGCTTCTCTGGGGTGCCTCACCTGGTACTAAGTTTTGTCTCGTCTGAGTCATATTCGGAATTGTCCATCCCATGGTCAGCCTTCCCCGCAATAAATTTAAAATTCAATTGTATTCTTTGTACGATTAAATATTAAGGCCCAAGCAATAGATTTTTTGAGAGGTGCTTTCCACTGATCAATCGCCTAATCTTCAGAGGTTTATTTTATATCAAACTGATTTAAACATGGTTTTTCCTGACAATACTTTCCTCAAGGTATTGCTGAGTGGTTAAAAAATTGAAGAAAACTTCCATGAACTCAATTAACAACAGTCCCTGTCATGATAGAGACAATGGAGTATTTGGAGCCATGGCGATATATCACTAAATAGGGTCTAGACCACTATACATCTAGCTTATGGGCTCTTTCTTTAGGTTAGTGATGGTTGAAGAGTACTAAGTCTCCCAATTGGTATTCAGGTATGAGGGCTAAATATCATTGCCTTGTTTAATTTCTCTTTGGGTAATATCCTTGGGGGTTTCACCACAAGCGCATGCAATATAGTAGTCTCCTCTACCATCCTCATAGCTTGATTAGCTGTGTCAGGAGTAGAATTTTCTGATATGAGCTGAATGTTAGAGGGTAACATGGGGTCCCAGCCATATAGAGCTTTAAATGGGGACATCCTATAACCTAATGATAGCTTACTTAGTATAGCATTAGAGCTCCAGGAAAATATTTGTTCCACTGGGATGGATTGGCTGATTATTTTATGGAGAAAGGAGATAAGTGTACTATTAGCTCGCGCTAAAGCCCTTTAATAGGAATAGTAGTAGGAGCCATAAAGGTTTAAAGGTCTCCATCAGCAAATTGAGTTCAGTTATTACCTGAGACATGAATTTGTACCATTGACTGACAGTAGAGCTTTTAAGCTGCCATTCTGAGTGAAGACTTGTTTAATTAGGAAGTAGGCAGTGGCCTTAATGGTGGTGGAGACTACAAATGTGGCTTCATCCCATTTTGTGAAGTGATTAATGGCAAAGATAATGTATTAGTGTCTGTACATGGTGATTGGCAAGGGTTCAATTACATCAATACTGACGTTAGCAAATGGTTAGGTTGACCCATCAACTTGATGCTGAAAGATTGAATTATAAGGATCTTATATTGCGCAAATGAAGTAAGAGTTGAAGCATCATGGATGGAGTCAATTATGCATTACCAGTAACATTGATCTTTAAGCCACTGGTAGGTTTTCTGTAAGGCGCTGTCAGGACAAAGGTGTTGTAAACAACTTGCCCATTTATTTTCAAGACCAGGAGACCCAAAGTTCCTGGGTGCTAGATTATAAATTTACTTCATTGGATGGAAAGTCTTCACTTAGGATAAAGTCCTTGAATGGTAAATACTAATTAAGTTTTTGTCCCTAAATGATTAGAGGTAGGAAAAGTTATTTAAATGACAAAAAAGTGTAATGTTTATTTTATTGGTAACATCATTATATGGGAGATTAAGGAGTTTTTCTCAGTAAATCTTCAAGCGTTCTAAGATAAGGTCTATACTCGTTACCAAATGAGGTACCTGTGACATGTTGGTCACATCTGTCAAACAGGACTTGATTGCTGCATAGACTGGTTTTGAACCCTGCTATTAGGGGGTTTTGGATAATTAATATTTGCTCGCACAATTTATGGCAGATTCTCAATATTGAAAGGCCTTGAATTTAGTCAGAGATTATCCCAATAATAGTTTTAGTTATTTCATAGGATTGTATTTGATTCCTGTCATCCAACACATGAAAATCTCTGATTTGGGTAGGAATCCCAACAGGTGCCATGACCCATAGTGATATGCACATACAAGATAGTTGTGGTTTTAGTCAAAAGGCTTACATAAGGTAACTAGACCATCCCTAAACATTTATAAAGCACCCCTATATCAATTAGGGTATAATATGTCATTTTTTCTTAGTTTTTCTTAAAGCTCAGGGGTCTCTCAATCTCATGTATTAGGTCATCTAACCAGCTTGTATACCAATCTTTACTGGAAGCATATAATGTTAGTATAGGTAAGCGGAATATTCTACCAGCATTATGATAGATAGACCCACCTGGTGCAAAATAAAAAATTATAATTTTGTAACTTGTGGGCCCATTGAGCAAGTCACCCATTAGGATCATTCATTGTTGTAACCACCTTATTGACGCATGATTGGTTACGTTTGTGCAGTGTTTACCATAAAGAAGGGGCCAAAGATGGTTAATGAGCAATATCAAATCAAAACACTCCTGTTACAAAACATTATAAATAAACCCAAATTGGTTAGAGTCTTACTCAAGTAAGCAATAAATGATGAACTCTATTAGAGTCCATTTGTGCCATTATTGCTCTGACTGTGAAATCACTGGCATCCATGAACAGCTTAAATGGCTTATCAACTTTGGGGTAGGATAATATAGGTGTTGATATCAAAGCATCTCTCATGGAGTTGAAAGACTGTTGCTGAGATTCTTTCCAGTGTAACGCGATCTCATTGTTAATATAAATATACCAATAGCTTGGCAAGCTTAATAATATGAGGAATAACTGTCAATAGTAACTGACCATCAATAAAAAAACTTTATATTGCATAAGCTAATTGCAAAGATATCTTTTGTATGGCAATGTCTTCATTGGAAATGGAGAAATTCCTTCATGTGTAAACTTGTGGCCCTAATATTTCATTTCCTTCTGAAAAATTATACTTGGTAAGCTTCAGCTTTAAGGAAGCTGCTTTTATCTTATTGAAGACTTCTTTTATCTGATGAAGATGGTCATTAAGGTATGGGATAGCATGGTAACAACATCCAAATTAACTAAAACATAAGACATTTTTATGTTTCCAATCATATTGTCCATTTCTCGTTGAAAGGTTGCAAGGGCATTACATAGCCCTTGGGGCATATGGTTCAGCTTTAATAACCCTTCACTAGAAGTTAACGCTCATTTTTATCTTTCTTCAGGTAAAAGTTTGATCTTCCAATAACTTTTGGAGAGATACATGGCGGAGACGAAAATGATAAGCTAAAAGTTGGAGGGTCATCATTACAAGGGAGGGGTAGCTATCCTTCTAATTTATTGCATTCAGTTTCCTGTTATCTATCACATCGCAATGACCTCCATATTCTTGTGTAACAACATTAGGAGAAAAGCCCATAAGCTCTGAGATGGCTTTAGAAGGCCAGCCTCCAATAAATGTTTCAATTCCTTGGTTAATTTGGCTTCTTTGACCTTAGATTTCTGATAGGGCATTTCCCAAAAGGTTAATTATCGCCAATCTGCGCCTTGTGTTAGACCCTTTTCATCATTCATAATTTTTTAGGCCCTTAAAATATGTTACATATTCCTCAATTAGGGATTCCGCCAATCGTTGAAGTTAAGAGTAAAAAACATCAGAAGTTACCTCCGCCTACAATATGATGGAAAATTCATCAAGTCCTAAGTTGGCAGAGATCCGCAGCCAGAGAGGGAGCCAACTAGGTCAGTTGGTAGAGTAAAGATGTAAGGTATTGGATAACTGCATATTGAAGTCTGGAGTCAATTGGTAATATTAGCCAACAGTATGGTAATATATCTTGATACGTAGAATTTAATATGCCAGACAAGTTAAAAGTTTTCGTATAGAAGGATTATTTTTACAAAAACCTCCAATAGATTAGATTAAGGTTTAGTTACATGGTTTTCCGTTTCCACCAGGATTTAAGATTTAGAGAGAACAACAATCTTATTAATAGGTTAAATGGGCATTCATTATTAAGACTCAACGGTAGATGGATGTAACTTAGCCTTCAGTTCCATTATTAGATACTACAACCGCTCAATGGAATTGGGAAGTTCCATCAGATGACTGCAGGGTTTTCTCCTCCCTTTCTCATTAAGAGGGTTCTGAATGGTGGGCAGGACGTGGTACCTCAGTATGAAGAAGATATATATTTGTGACTAATCTTAGTGTTGAAGTCGATCAGAAACTGCAAACTATGAGTAGATCATAGCTATCTTTGTCTAAGACAAATCTAGGGTAGACACTACTAAGAACCAAAATTGGATGGGCAACAACAAGTAAGTCTCAAGGTTCTAGTGCATGAGGGTATAATGGCTCCATTTTCTAAGGCACAATTACGATTGAGGGATATCCTAATCTGCTTCATCAGGTGAGAGGAGTTAACGTTGACTGGGGAACTGGTGTTGACAATAGCCAGAATCTTTACCTTGTGCACCACTAACTCTACACAAGGGATTTTGGAGCCAACTTGAGGAATTAAATAGATAGCATTGGATAAAATTAGCTTTTTAAAGGAGTTAGAGAGTTACCCAAAGCAGAATAATATAGATTAAAAATTTTATATTCAACAATAGTGTTGAAGATGTTGAGTCTATCAGGAAAAGACACATTGAAGCACCTAGGTTGTTAAATATCCTTAGTAGGTTTTTGAGCCATAGATTCATCAGCATAGGGAGCCTCACGCCCTAGGCTGACGCCTATTTTCCTGCCTTTATGTATTTCTTCTTTCAGAATCACACTCTTGATGACTGAAGAACCCACAATAAAAGCAAGGATCACGTCTTGATTGAGACTTCAAGTTTTTCTCAATGGCATGGATATGATGTCGCAAACTTTTATTAGATGAGGCACAAGGTCTCCATTTTGGAAGGTTCCCTTATAGCTTCTTTAATGATGAAGATTAATTTGAAAAGCTTCTTCAACTTATTCAAGATAATCTGGCCAGGGGATGGACAAACTGAAACTAAAAAACTAAAACCTAACGTAACTAATTGATTCAAACAAACCTCCCAAAATGAGAAGATCAAATGATACTGTCCATATATAAACATCCAACATGGTGGGACAGCTGAAAATTGCTTAACCAATCATGATGAAAGGGTTGGGGGATTGGGGTGCTTATTCTCAGCAGCAGCTTCCTCATCCCATAGTAGGGTACAGGCCAAAGTTGAGAGCAAAAGCGTCAGGGAATCAGCTAAATGTGTGACAGATCAAGGCCAGCCTAATCCGCATATTGACCTCATGAATATAGTTTTGGATTCACATGCAAATTCAGAGGTCAAATTTGAAGAGTCAGGCCAATCAGAAAACAATTGGAGTCAGAAATCGTAGGTAAGGATTTGGGGGATTCAAGAATGAGGGCTAATCCGGCGTATCAAATGACTGGTGTCTCAAATCCTCCAAATTTTATAATTTGGGATATGAGACTCTCATGAGCAATGGTTTAGATGTCGCTCAAAAGCCTAATTTAGGATTTTAAATATTTAAACTATTGCAGATGCTTTATTATGAGGAAATGGCAACTGTAGATACAGTTTCATTTTCTCAGAAAAATTACAATAAAGTTCTTAGTGCTATTTCTTGCCTTAAAATTCAGTTTAAAAATTTTATTTAAGAAAATATTATTCAAAATCAAAACAGAACAATGAGCTCCACTAGCGAGCTGAACTAAGAATTAGATTCATTTATGGTATTATCATGGAGCCAGACTTTGATGCTTGCCTGCAGCATTTCTGGTACCTTGGTCCATGAATAAAAAACAAACTCTGGTAATGGCACTCAGGTTCAGGGGTGGTTCTCTTCTGGATTGTCAGTCATGTGGTCAGTAGCATGGCTTGTGATTCCCAACTCCTTCATCGCATATTGGCATGAACCCATGCATTACATAAAACAAAACTCAAATACCTTTCTCTATGTCTTGTGGGGGCCCCAGGAGGAAGCAGTGGTGCCAACAGAGAGGAACAGAACTGACATCTCTTGACCATGGTTATGGTAGGGTTCTCATTGGCATTTTTGCTATGCAAAGTATGTCAATTATGGGAGGCGACAACTCCACAATCCATAGTGGTCCAGGTGAAACCTAAATCACCCAACGGTCGGGTGGCATTGTCCATGGAGGCGTTGGAAAAACTTCACCAAGTCATTGTGCATATTTTCTTCCAAGCACAGTTGGTGCAGGCAACAGGGGGTATCCCCTCTCACGCTCCAACTAGCCCATGTGGTGGATGCATTACCCCCAGAATAGCCAGGATGGTTACGGGAACTTATTAAAGAACAGGAGAGTTTGCTAAATTGTTTGGGGGAGCATGTGGAGTTGATCGACCAGGAGACATGTCTGGATGAGGCATGGTCAGTATTACCAATAGTTAGCCAAAGACATAGCTCAGAAAAAGAATATGTACATGTTTCACATCCACTGGCAAGGGCAGCCCAGGTTACGGATTCCCAATCCTCACAAATGTTCTGCCAGGGGTTTCAGGAAGATTTGATGGCAGCTTTGAAAGCAGCAAAGGTCCAGGCTACGCTGGGGGAGCAAGTGGCCTTAGCGGTTCAAGTTGAAATCAAATAGCACTGACATAGGACTGGCATGAGGGATCAATGTCACTGGGAAAGGGACAGTCCCCAGTAAGTGTATGTTCCAGTCAAGAGGGTGGCACTCATCCCCAAGAAACTTTGGAAATATACAATGGGGATGGTGCCAAGGAAATGAAGAGGAAGCACGTAAACCAGTGAGCCATGGGCAGGGGAAGGGGAATATGCCTAAATTTTATCAGCCAATTCACAATTATAAACTCATTCAAAAATAAATCAGCTTCTTCGTTTTATTCTTGATTTTTTATCTCCATAGAGTTGTGCACGGATGGTGGAATAAAAGAGGTAATGGCCCTGGTAGATACTGGGGCAGAAGAAAATTACAATGAACTTGCATTAGCAGAGCGCCTGAAGTTTCAGGTGCAGAGGGGACCAGAGGTGATATTTGCCAATGCATCATGGAGGGTGCCGTCATGGCGAGTGAGCTCTTCAGTGAAGGTACAGCAGGACCCATTTGGGTTCTGGGCGCGATTTTGTGCGATTGAAAACCTGGCCCATACAGTGGTGCTAGGGATGCGGTGGTGGCATCAGTTCAGACACCATATCAATGCGTCTTCTGGTACCATAACCTTGAACCCAAGGATTGGCCCATAATGAAGTGGAGGAATTTGGTTGGAAACCAGGAGTTAGATGAGCATAGAACCCTAGGGGCCATGCAGGAAGAGGTCTTACCAACAGAATACTGAGATTTTGTTGGGGTCTTTGTTCCAAAAAGGAATTCACCATTCTCTCCCAAAGTGCCATTTACATTCTCTTTTTAGTTCAAAGAAGGATCCGAACTTCCCCATGGATGCCCAATCTATCTTTTGAATAAAAGAGCAAAAGCTGCATTGGAGAACCATGTAAGTTCAATGTTGAGAGAAGTATTGATCAAGCCATCAAAATCAGCTGTAATATCTTTGGTGTTGCTGGTTCCCAAGGCAAGCAGAGAGTTACAGCCATGCGTGGACTACTGGAGTTTGAATGCAGTCATGTATCTGGATCCTTACCTGATGCTGTTACTATAAGATATCCTACCAATGGTCACGAGACGCAATATTTTCACCAAGCTTGATCTAGTGGATGCATTCAATCAGGTACCCGTGAGGCTGGAGCACCAAAGGTACATGGCATTCAAATGCTACCTTGAAATGTTTCAATTCCGAGCTATGCCATTTGGGCTGCGCAATGCCCTAAGTATTCCAACAGATAATCAATAAGTATTCAGTCAGTTGATTGGCTGGTATTGCATCGCTTATATGGATTATCCTGGTGTTTTCACGCTCCAAGGAGGCACATGTACGTGATGTGTGGAGGTCCTGAAGGCATTGACTGGGCAGGATTACAGCCGAATCCTTTGAAATGTGAGTTTATTAAACCAAGATAAGCCGACCAGGGGACGAACATTACCAAACTAAGAACTTAAACTAAAATAAAATAACTAATTGATTCAAACAAAACGCCCAAATGAGCGATTAAATGAATCACACTGAAAAAACAACCAACCAGGTGGGCGGCAGAAACTGCTTATCCCTCCATGGTGGAAGGGGAGGGGGATTGGGGGCTCATCTTCAGCAGCAGCTATTTCTTCCCAGAGTAGGGTGCATGTCAAGGCAGATAGCAAGGGCGTCGGGGCATCAGTGGTATTTGGTTCAATATCACTGATGATTGGTACTTCAGAGTAATTGCCAACCATAAAAATGGCAGCAATATATTCAGCTAAAGCTTTTTAGACTTTAATGCGGGCGTCTGGTAAATCAACGAATGTTTAAATTTTGGTTCAGGTAGTCTTAGCTTTCAGATTCCGTGCTACAGTTACCAAGTTCTGGATAGAGTCAGTACCATTTTTGTGTAATTATTTTACGTTAATCTTACTTTTGAGAGTAATATTTTTGGGGATAACAGGAGGTGGAATTCCTCCTGCGAGTGCTGCCACTATTTAGTGGCAGCTTTGCGGGAGGGAATGGCAATCTGGCGTGGAGGCTGCTTCTACTGCAAGCTGGTGGTCACTGTGGAATGGTTCAGCGTTTGGCTTTGGGGCATATAAATGAGGGGAAATTTCTGCATCCCATTTTTCATTGCAGAACGTGTTGACTTTCAGCGATGGTTTTTCAATAATATTACCTGATTCATTAATTACATTCAAAAACTCCTATGGGTTCTGGCAAAATTAGTTTTGGGGAATCGGCGTATGGTTGAGGATTGGTTGATTTGTTGGATGTTGCATGGGATTGTACTGGGTTCAATCCTGTGCTTGATTGGAAGATTTATGCGTGGAACTGAGGCAAGGTGGAGTCTGATTGGTGGCTGCAGGTGCAGCTTCAGCAACAGGCTTTGGGGGAGGGGAGGTAGAATCGTACCCCATTCTGGAATTGGTTTGGGGTGGGCGGTGGATTGGTGGCCGTCAGATGAACTATCAGCGCCATTGGAAGCTGAAAAATATGGCCACTTGTGTTTTGATTGGTCTAAATTTAAACAGGATGGAAAGATCGTCCATCTGCCCTCAATGCAGGCCCAGAATGGATGGTCAGGGGCAGAGGGGATAGCGGCATGAGAGGGAATTGATGGGGCAATTTTGTTCATTTCAGTGCTGATTGTGGCATATGCCTGAGGCCCAGCGAGGCGTGTGGCCTCATTTGGGACCACAAATTTCAAGAAGGGTTGGAGCCATAGGCTGTCAAACCTTCCATTAGCTCCTGGTGGAGCACCTCAGGGGGAAGGTGGGTAGGCAAACTAGCAAACTGAACCACCAAAGTGGTGTCCACTGGGAGCTGGGTCCGAGTTGTTGGGAGAGGTGTATCCTGGGAGACCAGGGGCACCGTTGCTGCAGTGGCAGCATCAGCTTCTCAGGTGAAGCTGAGATTGAAATACCCCTTATAGGGGTGGAAGTTGATAAAACAGGCTGGATGCATCACCACCTGAGCCATTTCAATAATGGCTTGGTCGTTGTATGGGAAATGTTTCCCATATTTGACCCTAAGGGCGAATTGCATGTTGCTCTGGGGGAGCACCAGGGGGCAGCGGGGCACCGCTTGGGTTTGAGCAAGGTGGGCGTCAATATCCTTGGGAAAAACGAATTGTCCCAGGGGTTTGGTGTGACTAGGTGAGCCAGTCTAAGCGCATTTTCCTGTCAGACGAAAAATGGCAGGGGGGTTTCGCCACTGCCCCACACTGGGGCAGCTGGCAGCAATCCGATGAAATCAGAGCAAAACTATGGCAGGCAATTAGGTTTTACTTTTATTTATCATTAAAATTACTCGGAAAGTTATGCTGAGTGGAAGAAATTTTAATTGAAATGTGAGTTTAACCAGGAGTTAAATAAGTTCCTGGGGAATGTAGTAATTGGGAAAGGCCTGGTGATATGCCCAGATAAGATACAGGCGGTGTGCATATGGAAATGCACCAACGGATCAGACAGGCATAAGAAGTTTTCTGGGGATGATAGTTTTCTTCAGGAGGTTCAATAAAAACCTAATAAAGTTAGCCTTGTCACTTACATGAATAATGCAAGATGTGCCGTTCATATGGGTGAAAAAGAGGAGCGGGCATTCAACCTGCTGAAATAGAAGCTCATTTCAGTGCCAGTCCTTGACCATCCAGATTCTGAGAAACCTTTCATGGTTGAGATGGCGCCTCAAATTTCGCAGTGGTAGCAGTACTCTTACAGAAGGGGGAAGATAGGTTAGAGCACCCGGTGTTTTATTTCAGCAAAAAATGATTTCATTGAAAACAAATTACCCAATATATGACAAGGAGCTACTGGTGGTGGTTGCAGCGCTGCAGGAGTGGCAGCACCACTTGTTGTATGTCCCTCATCCTTTTGTAATACAGACAGACCATCAGGCACTGAAGTATTACCAAGAGCCAAGAAAATGAATCAGCGTTCATCCTGGTGGCACGTGGAGCTGGTTCAGTATGATTTCCGAGTAGAATACTGTCCAGGAGCTGTTAACACCATCACAGATTGGTTGAGCTGGGATGCGGGGCTAGCATATGAGAAGGCTGAGTTTGAAAAGTATAACACAGCAACCACGTTCTGGGCAGACCACTTTTCCATGATGGTGAGCGAGGAGATGAACTAGAGGGTGAGAACCAAAGGAAGCAAAGGAGGTCATCATTTAGTCATTGGTTATGGGCGGAAACAGCAGAGGGCCAACAGCACAGCCATCATTGTACATATGGGATGAAAAATGGCTATTTTGTATCATGAAACACGTATTAGGGTCCCAAACCCATCACTGCAGTGGGAAGTGCTGCAGGCATTGCATGACCACCCATTGGTGGGACATCCTGGGGTTGTGAAGATGATCAAATCGATGTAACGTAAGTATTCATGGGCTGAACTGCAGAAAGATATCACAAAATATGTGGCGGGGTGCTTAGTTTGTGCACGTTCAAAGCCCTTGCTGAGGCAGTCCGTGGGTAAGTTAGTCCTGCTCCAGATTCCAAGTCAGCCATGGGGGTCAGTTAGTTTGTTTTTCATTACAGGGTTACCCAAGGTCCAGTGTAAGGATTCAATGATGGTCATTGTCAATTGGTTAACTAAATTGCCTAGTTTTTCCCATATACCTCAAAATTCTCAGCCAAAGGCACTGCAAGGGTTTTCATCAATGAGATATTCACCCATCATGGCCTAACAGCGGAGATCATTTTGGATCGTGGACATCAATTTATATTGAAATTCTGGTCAAGTTTTCTCAGTAACCTGAAGATTCGCCCATGTAGGGCTTTGGCATATCCTCCCCAATTCAATGGGCAGACAGAGAGGGTAAACCAAATATTGGAACAATACCTTCGATGCTATGCCTCAAATTGGAAGGATGATTGGGTTACCTAGATCAGACTGGCTCAGTTTGCCTATAGTAACCACCATCAGTTGTTGATAGGGATTATGTCATTCTTTGCAAATCATGGATCCAATACAGCGTTGGATGGAGGGTCAGATGGTGGAGTATGCCAGGGGGCGGATGAATTATCCTTAAAAATGACAGACATTAGGAGAAAATTATGAAACAACCTGGAGCGTGCCACAGTACAGAAAAAATGGTATGCAGATCAATAGAGAGCGCCAGACCCATTATTTGCTCCAGGAGATTGGGCGTTGATGGCAGCAAAAAATTATGTGGTACCAGTGAAGAGCCAGAAACTCGGAACAAGGTTCTTTGGACCATATAAGGTAGTTTGGGTTATCAACAAGGTTGCATTTGAATTGGATCTCCTGGAAGGGTCAAGGGCCCATACAGTTATCCATGGCTCACAGTTTTAATGATTCTGGGGCTTGGACCAATGCAGTCTGGGCCATTGAGCTCACGGGAGGAGGACAATCAGGAATATGAGGTTGAACAAATTCTGAAGGAGCGTTGGGTGAGAGGTTGGCAGCAATTCCTGGTAATGTGGAGAGGGTATCCAGTGGAGGAAGCGACCTTGCAAACACCAGAGGAGTTTGCATGATGTCCTGAGAAAATCTGAGAGTTTCTGGATTTACAAGGAGGTGATGCAATAGATTTGTGCTAGCCTGATCCTCACATTGACCTCGTGAATATAGTTTCAGATTCAAATGAGAATTCAGAGGTTGAGATTGAAGAGTCAGTCCAATCAGAAAAAAAAATTGGAGTCAGAAATCATAGGTAAGGATTTGGGGATTTGAGAATGAGGGCTAATCCAGCATATCAAATGACTAGTGTCTCAAATCCTCCAAATTTATGTAATTTGGGATATGAGACTTTCATGAGCAACAATTTAGATGGTGCTCAAAAGCCTAACCTAGGATTTTAAGTATTTAAACTATCGCAGATGCTTTAAAATGAGGAAAGGAAACTGTAGATACAGTTTTATTTTCTCAGAAAAATTACGATAAAGTTCTATGTTATTTCTTGCCTGAAAATCCAGTTTAAAAATTTTATTTAAAAAATATTATTTGAAACCAAACAGAATAATGATCTCCACTAGTGATCTGGGCCAAGCATTGGCTTTGTTCATAATATTATCATGGAGCCAGACTTTGCTGCTTGCCTGCAGCATTGCTAATACCTTGGTCCACAAATACATCACAAACTCTGGTAATGGCACTCATGTTCAGGGGTGGTTCTCTGCTAGATTGTCAATCATGTGGGTAGTAACATGGTTTGTGCTTCCCAATTTCTTCGTCACATATTGGAACAAACCTGTGCGTTACAAAATTTGGTTTAATATTGCTAAGGGTCAGTTTATATGGAAATTGGAGGCTAAAAAATGGCGCTGATGTATTTGGCTAAAGCTTTAAAAGCTTTAATGTGGATATCAGGGAGTTTTAAATATAAATATGGCGATATTAGTTCAAATAATCTTAGTGTTAGGATTTTGTGCTACCACTACTAAATTTTGGATAGCATTGTTAGCAGCTTTGTGTAAATGTTTTATTGTAAGTTTACTTTGTGAGGTGAGGGTGGGGGATAACAGGAGGAGGAATGCATCCTGTTAGAATTGCTACTGATTTGGTTACAGCGTTGATGAGGGGACAACAATCTGGTGTGGCGGCTGCTTTGACAGCAAGCTGGTGGCCACTGAAGAATGGTTCAGCATTTGGTAGTGACGCATATAAATGAGGGGAGTACTTGACTTCCCATTATGAATTAACGAATTTCTCAATTTGTAGAGATGGTTCTTCGATGAAATTACCTGATTTGTCAATTTCAGTTAATAAGTCCCAAGGACTCTGGTTGAATTGAATTGGGGAAACAGAATATGGCTGATGATTGTTTGCTTTAGTGGAAGCATGGGGCAAGATGTAATCCAAACCTGATCATTATTGGTGGGAGCATCTATGATACTGGGTGGGGGAGGAGCCTGTTTGGTTGCGAATTTATCTGTAACAGCAGGCTTCAAGGGATAGGGGTAAGATAGTAGCCCATACTGCAAAAAGTGTGATGTTGGCATTAAATTGGATACCAGTGGATGAGGGTGCAGAGCCGGCAGAAGAAGCCAGGGATAGGCATTTGCATTTGAGTGGTCCAACTCAAAATAGGATGGACAGATAGTCTGTCTGCCCTCAATCTGTACCCATAATGTATTGTCAGGGGCAGAGGGGATGACAGTATGGGGATGAATAGGTAAAGAAATTTTCATCAAAATCAGGGATGATTATGGCTAATGCCCAAGGCCCAGCGAGGCATGTGACTCCATTTGGGATCACAAATTGTAGGATGATGTTGGATCTGTAGGATGCCAAACCTTCCATAAGCTCCTGATGGAGCACTATGGGGGAATATGAGCGGGCAAACCAGCGGACTGAAACACCAAAGTGGTGTCCGCTGTGAGCTGGGTCTTAGTGATGGTAATAGTGGTGCCCTGGAAAACCAGGGACACTGTTGCTGCAGTGGCAACATTAGCTTCACATGTGAAACTAAGGTCAAAATACACCATTTTGGGGCAGAAGTCAATGAATCTGGAGGGTTCCATTACCATATGTGCTAATTCAATTTATTGTTTGCCATTATATAATAACTTCCCATAGTTGACCCAAAGGAAAAATTCATGTTGCTCTGGGAGAGCACTGAGAGGACAATGGGGCACCACCTTGGTATGCGTGAGGTGGGCGTTGAGATCCTTGGGTGGACTGAGCTGACCCAAGATTTTGGTGGGACTGAATGAAACATTCCAAGCGCGTTTTTCTGCAAGACGGAAAATGATGGGGGAAGTTTCACCACTTCTCCACAGTGGAGCAGCTGGCATAGGATCTGAGGACATTGGGTAATACTAGCAGTTGGATGTCAAAGTTTACCACTTACTTTTATTAAATTTGCTCAGAAAGTAATGATGAGTGGAAAGAGAAGTGAAATAATGTAAAAAGTTTCTTGATTTCTTGGAAGTAGAGCACAATATGTTGTTCAAAAGAGAAAGTGGATACTAAAGTGGCTCTGGCATCGTCCAGGGTAACCTAATCACAGTAAGAAAAAACACGAAGCTCATAAAAGAAACAGTTAGCAAAATTAGTAAAGTAATCTCCCTTTCTGGATGTATGCGCTTGAAGGCTTGTTTTAAGTAGACAGGGTCAAATTGCTACTGTATCTTTAATAAGGGCAGCCTTTGCCTGTTTACATAAAGTAAATTTCTTTAATTAGGGTATCATTATTACTTGGGCACATTTATCAATACAGGTCCATGTGTTGGAATTTATGTTTGATGGTGGCTAACTCATGAGCTCCTTTGTAAAAAAATAGAAAGGTCTGAATGTACTTGTACCTAGGGCAAACTTATCTTTGAACTAAGGCTTAGATGTTTACAGGATCAGAGAGGACATGTATAGCTGGGGTTGAGAGTCTTTCAGTATCTTAAGGTTAAGTCTCAAGAAGGTCATTCATGCAGGTTTGATTGAGTTATTTAAAAGAAATTTGAGGTCCTCTTGAAGAATTTCACCTCAGTTGTTAATATGAGTAGTGGTCACCTTAGAGCTGATAGCCTGGTAAGTTTGTAGACTTTTTGTAATTAGTCAGTAAGTTTCTGAGCTATGTTCTCTTGATGATTTTCAAAATTCTAGGGTTGAGAGAAATGAGATCAATTTTAGCATCTAAAGTAAAATGATAGTTTTCAGTTTCCATCAAGAAAATGACAAATATTAAAATTTGCAGGTTCTGAAGCAAAATGTAATGGAAGTTGTGAGTTGTCTTTTAGATGGCTTTGCTGATCAAAATGGCTGGAGAGAGGCGATGACGTAGCACTTTCACTTCTGCAGGGTACAGATATATTCACTATTCTGGGTTACAAATCTTTTCAAATGTAACTATGTGAAGAAGTAAAAAAAATACTTTTTTCTAGGAAGAGATACAATAATTTATTTGCTAAAACTCCTTATATGTATAGGGCAGCTAGGTTTCCTGTGACAGATAGGGCGCTCAAATCCTCTTCTAGGATCTTTACCTCTCATCCAGTATGGGAGTCAAGCTGAAGCCACTTATTTTAATTGGCTTTGGGATTGTTTTTTCTTATTGTGTGAGCGCTTCCAGATGGCATTTTTTGATGTCCAGATGAAATCTCACCAGGTGAAGACTCATTGATCTTTTTTATTATCCTTGTCCATTTAAGGGCGAAGGCTCATTTGGCATCAATTTACTCAATTCTAGAGGGCTTATTCCCAGAGGAGGATGGTTGAACAGTTTATTGACCTGATTCCAAGATAATTTAGGCTGTTTTTTAGTTCAAATTCTGACATCACCCCCACTCTAGATCCTGGAGGAGGGGGACATAAGGGTGCAGGAACCTAGCATATATATGGTTAACAACTATGCCTTGGATGATATCTGCAATGGAGTATTCATGGCCATCCTTATACAGTATGCAATACGGCCAAAACCAGGAGGTGTCCAACATATTGGCACGCCCACCAGGGCGATGGTGGTAAGATAGCACAAGGTTCCAAACTCGACAAAGTAAGAGCTGGATGTTTGGTTTTAGATCACTTAGTCTTCTTGATGGTGGTCAAGAAAATCCTTTGGGTGGTGAGCGTTTGTATCATCATTATTTCATCAGATAGCGCCCTCATAGTCAACTCTGCAGTATTGGTAGAGGCAGAGTCCAATAAAGGATGGGCGCTAATGGGCAGTTTGGGCTCCTATCATGTAGGGCCTCAAATGGGGAATTCTAATTACTCAGTGGTTGCTACAATAGGATAATAAGGCGGATGGCAATTAATGATTCAATTATATGGGGTCCAAGGCGGCCATCTTGCAGAGAATAGAAACCAGGTATACTTGAACGCCTAATGAACCATTATTATAAGGATTATAAGGTGCATAGAAGTGCTAATTAGTATTAGATAGCGTGGTCAGCTCTTGGACAAAATTGTAGGTAAAGTTCAACCCATTTTCTGAGAGCAGTACTCTGAGGCACCCATATAGGGTAAAAATGGAGCAAAACAGGGCCGTGGCAGTGGCCTTAGCAGTAACATCAGGAACCAAGATGGCCTCAAACCAATTTTTTATATATCAAAGGCTAGTATAATGTAACGGTGACCATGGATCTATGGATAGGGGCCCTACAAAATCCACACTAATGACATTAGATGCGTAGATGAGGCTACAAGTTCATGCTGAAAGCGTAAATTTTGCCAATCCTGGGCTCTGCATGTCAATCAGGCATCTAAAACCTCCTGAATAGTTTCAAGCATTTGGTCCCAATAAACTTTTTTCTTAGACATTCATAAGTTTTCTTGAGTGACTCATATCCCATATGGGTGTGTCCTTTGAGGATAATTTTTGTTTGTGAGGAGGGTCATTTGTAGGGCAGCCATTTTCTGTTGACTTTCTTGTATAACATGCCAACCTTTATCTAAGAGTTTTGTGTCATTGTCCATAATATCATTACAGTTTTAAAAGCCTATTACAATCATTCCAGCTGGCCAATTAGATCGTATAAGCGGTCTTCCTCAGGAAACAATACCATGGGATTCAGCATCCTAGATAGCCTGTCAGTGCTTTAATAAGTTGTGCCAGCCTGATTCATGATAGTAAAGTTGTATCTTTAAAGCCATAGAACCCACCTGGCCAATTGAACATTGGGTTTTTTATTAGTTGAGGCCACCTTAAGGGTGCGTGATCAGTGATAATATTAAGATGGTTTCTGTATAAGTATTGTAAGAAGTGCTTGACTACAAATAATACAGCCAAACATTCGTTCTTAGTGACACTGTAGTTTAATTTGCTTTTAGAAGGGTCTTGCTGAAATAGGCCAAAGGTAAATCTAATTGTTGTTCATCTAGTTGAGCTATGATTGCCCCTGCGGCCATGTCACTGGCGTCAGTAAATAATATAAAGAGTTAATTGAAGTTTGGATGGATCAAAACAGTCTGAGAGATTAGTGAAGTCCTAAGTAGATTGAAAGCCTGGTCCTGTTCTAGATTTCATTTAAGGGAACGTTTCTGTGTATTAAGTAACTAAGGTTCAGCTAGATCACCACATCTCTTTATAAGTTGCCTATAATACCTTATTATACCTAGAAACACTTGTATGTCACTTTGGCTTTAAGGCTGCGTCATTTTCTCTATTATGGCGACATTTTCCAGTAAAGGCTGTATTCCTTGTTTAAAGACCTTATGCTCTAAAAATTCCATTTGTGGTTGAAAGAACAAGCATTTGGTGGGCTTTGAGCTTCATAAATGCCTCTTGGATTTGATCAAAAACTTGGTGGAGGTGCTCTAGGTGTCACATCTAGTGACATATCTTCTGGTGTTAACCACCTTCCCCAAAGCAAAGTCAAACAAACCCTTGGAGCTAAGGCCAGAACCCCTAAAGTCACTGATGACCTCTTTAAGGTTATTGACAGAAATTGGGTTTTAGCTTTGTCTGCCAAGGCTGAAAAAATGACTCGTCTGAGGTGTAGAAATCCCGAAGATAAACTACCCAAAAATCCGGAAATCATGCATTTTTTTAGTACTAGATGGTCCCAACCCAAGAGGGGGATTCATCGATGTGAAAATCATGCATTTTGATGTTGCAAAATTTGTCCAAATTTCAAAAAGCTGACTTCACTAAAAAGTGAAAATTCTATGGCTTGGATCAGATTTTGATGATCGCACAGTAATTCTAATAACTGAGAAACCATTGCAAACATTCCCTCTAAATTTTAAACCCCAGATGAGGAAAGCTTTGCTTTTCTCATATACTTATATAAATTTAATAAAATCTAGGGATATTTTTGAAAGTTTCATCATACTTTTCTGATTGTTTTCCAAAAGAATACCTCAGTTAGAATTTCAGCAATGGACAGAGCCGTTTCCCACTCTTGTATGGCTCCACAGTGTGACATGAACCCACTTCTACTCCATGGCCTATTCCGCCCACTCCATGGCCTATTTCACTGACTCTACTATGTCTTATTTAGCCACTTTTTGTTCCAATTCTTATGCCTTCTTTCACCAGTTCTCAGGGACTCTTGTCTCTTTGGTTATAGCCAGTTTTTTGTGCATTTTTCTTACCAAATTAAAATGGAAACATAACTTGGAGCGCTTGGGACGTAGCTTCATTTTGTTGGGTCACTTAGCCTTGTTGTTACATATTTGGCTTGGTGCTTTTCCTTCTGTAACCTCCTACGCTCCAGTTTCCCTGACATTATATGAGAAAAGCTTTGATTTTTTTGTGAGTTTCTTATTGGTGGCTAGATTTAGCCCAACCCTCTCAAAATTGTCACCAGTTGAAGTAGTTCAATGGTTGGTACTTTTGTATCACTTTTGCCCTTGGTTGTTACCCTCTTCAAAGGGTGTTTTGAGGGTGTTGCGCGGCTCCCCTGTTGGTATTTTTGCCCTTTATTCTCAGCCTGCTAGATTACCAGGAATCACTAGGGGAAAATTCCCTAATGCGAAGTGAATTGGAAATTGGTTGGCCAGAGATTTGGAGCAACTATGTTTGGGGATTTTGGGATATTTGCCTGGCCATATCTATTGAGGATCAATCCGTACAATAATTAAGATCTCATCAGGTGGAGTTGCCAATGAAATAGGGGCATTTGATAGTGAATAACTATCAGGTGTACCAATTGGGATCGGTCAGGTATCATCACCAACTGATTGGGAATGAATAGCAAGTTGTGAGGTGAGTGATGCCACCTACAACTAGCAAATGATCAGTTGGTTTGTGACCTGCCTTAATGGGTAACAAGACCCATTACCTAATCAGGTCGCTGGCCAAATATGGTTGGTTTGCTTGGATTGAAAGGAAAACATTAGGGACACGTTTTCTGACTTTTTCCATTTAGGTCTCAAGGATGTCCAATGACGGAATCCTAGCCAGGATGGGGAAGTCCATCGCTGCCAAGATGAGGATGGGTGATTCAATGGCAATGGCTGCCGTTTCATCAAAGAGGTGTCAAATGATGGCTAGATGACCAAATCCTTACTATAATTTTCCTAGGATTTACTTATAATAAAAACAGTTAGATAGTAATACAGATATACAGTTATATTGTTTTCATTTGTTATATAATTTGAGAGTAAACTATTATCAGCTTCCATTGTTCTCTTATTCTCAAGGATATTATTGCTGTGTGTAATAATTGGAAGACCTTAGAGAAAAGAGTAATGATCTTTGCGGGGATCTAGAGAAGAAGGAGACACAATCAGGGATTGCTGCTGACTGTGTGTTGTACTAAAGAGACTGTCACCAGGGAATTTTAGCAAATATTGGGTTTGACAGGACAAGGGAATGAATCCCTAAGATCACGACATCTTAAGTATTTAATTGGGAATACTAGTCGAGTGTTGGGCTGAGATATAAGAATTTTTACTCAACTATGGATAATAGTCATCATACTATTATTGACTAAAAATCTAATATACTATACAATGCAGACAACGTGCACAAGAAAACTGAACTTGTGCAGTAAAAAGATTACTAGGGTTATTTGCCAATACTAACCCTCCAGTAAATTTTTACAAGTTGGTGCTCACTACAGGGTTGGTTGAGTTGAAGAATTTAGAAGAATGTCGTACAAAGATGTGTTACATAACCTGTGGACCAAGTTAGCCGTTGTAAATCAGAATGTCCTAAACTCAGCGGACCATTGGTAATTCATGGCCTTGGAAGAACAAGTTGACAAGGTGGAGGAAAGGATAGATAATGTTGCGAGTTTCAGAAATGAGTTACTTGGGAAAGTAACTTCATTGAAGAAGAAAGAAGGGGACCTCGTTTGAGAGGTCTTATATCTGAAAACAGAGCGAGAAGCGGATTGAATTCATTTGAAAAAGTTCAGCGTGGATATAGAGTGACTGTTTAAACAGGCGGAGGAACTTAAAACTCACAAATGCAGTTGTGAGCCCTATATGGCAAGTGATGCCAAAGAAAGAAGTACTCAAATGATACTTAGGAAGCTGAATACCCCAAGGAACATGCCACCCGCTTTTGCTGCCATTTCAGAGATGACGCCTGAAGTCACTCCTCAAGTTAGCCAAGTGAATGAACCGAGAGAATATGTCAGAGATAACTTGGAGGAATTTAAGGCAACGCCAAAATTGCTAACGTTCCATCGGGATAGCACCCCCACATTTTTCTGACTGTTCTACATGACCATGTATGGCTATGGGGATCATCAAAAGGAGTTGACAGTCATAAAGTGCCTAGACACCAACTGTCAGAACTTAGTGTTACCTCACCTGGAGGGTGACAGCTGGTCGTATGCTGAGGCAAAGGTGGCCATCATGAAAGAGTTTAGGAGTCCAACGCGCATGTCAAAGTGCAAACAGTAATTTATGGGAATCCAGTTCCATAAAGATGAGTCTCTAGCAAGATTTGTGGATCAGTTTTACCAAGAGTCACAGATCCCGGTCAGATCAAAAGTAATGGATGAATTTGATGCCAGAATCGCTTTGCAAGCAGCTTTTCAGTCCTATTGCAATTTGCATCATATGATGTCTTCCATGTTTATGTTGTAAATAGCTACCTCGCAAATGGAAATAATTTGTAGATTTTAGGAGCGACATTTGATTTCCCAAATAGAAGCTTCAAATCCAATCTGGTACGCAATCTGAATCCCACGAAGGGAATGAAGGAGCTAAAGAGATGACCAATTGAATCATGTCAGGGAATAAGCCTGAAGAATTCAGATGGTTGGATAAGAAGGAAAAGGTCTACTACCAATATGGTGGAAAATGACATTTCTTTGTGCACTGTAAGAAGCTGAAGGATCAGATCAACGTGGTCCAGGTGAAAGAGTCAGCAGCCACCAAGGAATCTGGAAAAGGGCCCATGGCCTAGATGGGGAAAAGTCTAGAGCTGCAGAGAAGTCTATTCCTCCCAACATTATGACTGAGGAAATTGATATCAGTGATCTGTTCATAGATGATGAGAAGGATCATCTTTATCAAGTGGTCAATTTGGATGTAAATGCTGTGACCAGAGCTGGGGAAAAGAGAATTGACCCCAAGATACCCAAGGAAGTTGGCCAGCCATACGCCTGACAACTGGTAGACAAGATTTGAACTGCTGAGAATCCTGAAGAATTATCTGAAGTCTGATTAGATGAGGCCAATTTGTCAATCTCCATCAGCATGATAAAGGAATTGTTTCAAGATTTATTGGTGCAAATTATTCACACACTCAATTCAGCTAATAATTCCACTATTCACTCAGTAAACACTATATTGCAATAATCTGGGTGTACATATATAGACATACAAGTGAATAGAGTAAGAGTGAGGGCGATTGTTGACAGCGGAGCGCCCATCAATATTGTCTCAATCAAGCTGGTAAAGAGGATGAAGAACTTGCCAGAATTGGAACATAAGAAGGACTATGGGACAGCTGGGCCGAACACCACCATCTCTTGTGGAGCATATAGTGCGTTACCACTATGATTCAGATCATTGGTGGTATCTGCGTTAGCAATAGTTTTGGCTAACCAAAAATGCTATTTTTGGGATGGAGTTTCTACGCAAATATGTATCTAAATGTAACTTTGAGGATAATATGTTGACCACATTGGGTCAGACGTTATCATTGGTATATCATAAGGATGGTGAAGCTCTGCTGAATTAGAGAAACAACTTCATCGATCTAATATACAATGATGGCATTGTCCTTATTTTGTACCAATTAGTTGGTAGGAAGTGACGAGAAATGCTGGCAGAAATCCTAGAGAACTGGGGAATTCCACTGAGTATCAAGAATGAGAAGACCGTACCACCAGGATTGCAGATGATAGTTGACATTTGGTTGACATTAGAGATTCCTGAGCTGTTGTATGGGGAGGTTGGAAGCCCCTGGAAGAAGCCCAGAGTGGAGCCTTGGGTGGCTCCTTGGATACTAATGCTGGTCCATGGAAAAAATTTGAGTCCTCCTGGCGATTTAAGTGAAAAACTGATGAAGATCAAGAGGAATCAGACCATCGCTTTTGTTCATCTGATCCCAATGGCCAAATTGAGGAGATTCCATTATTTTGGGACTCTTGACGAAATGGGATTACCGGCTGGGGTAACCAAGAGCATCAACCTATTGGTTGATCAGGAGAAAATCGCTGATCTGTCAGAAGGCCAAAAAGAGGAGGTGCTAAAATTATTCAAAAAGTATCAGAAAGTGTTCGCTCAGGATGACCACAATTTGGGATGTGCAAGAGATTTGATCCATAAGGCTGACACTGGGGAAAATTTGCTGAAAAGAATGAGACCAATCTGACAATCAAAAGCTACCAAAGCGATAGTGGAGGATGAAATCAACAAACTAGTTAAACATGGGCTTCTAGTTTCATCTTCAAGTCCCTGAGCGAGTCTGATTCTGATCTTGAAGAAAAAGGATGGCTCCAACTGGGTGGTTATCAACTATGGAAAGCTGAATAAAATTATGAAGAAGGATATGTATCCCTACCAAGGATCAATGATGCGGTAGACCAATTAGGAGAAGTGAAGTATTTCTCCGCAATGGATCTGATCTCAGGATATTTGCAGATCGACTTGCCAAAAGAACACCAGGAAAAATGCATGATTATTACCGCGCAGGGGCTATACCAACCAAAGAGGATGCCACAGGGTCTATGTAATGCGCCTGCAACGTTTCAGAGGTCCATGGACTTATTACTGAGCGACTTAAAGTTGTCATACATCCTGGTATACCTGGAAGGTATAAACGTGTTCAGTAGGACGTTTACTGATCACCTACACCACTTGGAAGAAGTATTAAAGCAACTTTCCATAATTAACCTGAAGATTAAGCTGAGGAAGTGCCACTTCTTTAAAAAAGAGTTGGAATATCTGTGATTCATAATCAGCTCCAGTGGATTGCAGCTGCAAACCCAGAAGATAGAAGCCATAGAATGGATGGCTGTGTCAAAGATTGTCAAAGACATCCAAGTGTTCCTTGGGATGTTTGGATACTATAAAAAATTTATTCAGGAATTCACCCAAATAGATGAGTCCTTATTCCAATTATTGAAGGATCCAAAAAAGGATTTGTATGGAATGAAAAGCCCAGGACTCCTTTGATGAGCTACGCCAGTATTTAATAGATTCTCCAATTCTGAAATATCTGAATTTTGATTGGGAGTTTATTATTCAAACCAATGCTTTGTTGATGGTGATTGGTGCCATACTAAGCCAAGTGGACAAACTTGGGGATGAACATCTGGTGGCGTATGTGAGCTGGACCCTCTCATCCACTGAGAGATACTACACTGTGACTGAGCATGAATGCCTTTTGGTCATTTATGCATGTAAGCAGTTTCAGGTGTAACTCCACAGAATGCACTTTAAGGTGGTGATGAACCACTCTTCGTTGCGTTGGCTTCACAATTTGAGAGAGCCAGAAGGACGACTGTCTCGATGAGCACTTAAGATCCAGGCTTATGATTATAAGATTGTCCATTAAGTGGGGGCTTCTCACCAGAATGCGGATGGCTTATCGTGGTTACCAATGGTCCAGATGGTATACCCACAGGCGGATGAGCTATTCCAGAGAATAGTCGATGGAGAAATCAGTAATGAGCCCTGAGGAATCCAAGGTGCACTTCAGAAAGCGATGGAAAATACCAAGACTATGTCTGGACAAGTATCTAAGATGATCAATGGTTGCAGTTATTTTTCTCAAAGCCATCGGAAAGAGCAACTATTGTGTAAGCAGCTCACAAGGTTTTTGGGCATGGAGGCTTGAGGAAAACAATCGATCATATTTTCCAGTACTACTACTGGGAATCCATCAACTACAATGTCGCAGATTATCTAGATTGTTTGGAGCGCCAGATGCACAAACAACATAGTAATACAACTGGATACTGACTGATCTGCCCTGGATTTGCCTGGCACATGGTGTCCATCGATGTGATGGACCACTGATGATGAGCACAGGGGGAGTCAAGTACATTATAGTTTCCTTCAACCATCTGATGAGATGGGTTGAGATGAAGGCCCTAATGAAAGTAGACGCTACCAGCACTGCGAGGTTCATCCTGGATCAAGTAGTATATTGACATGGATGTCCGCAGGTCCTGCTTAGCAATAATGGTACCAACTTCATATCTCATGTGATCCCATGATTGAATGAGATAATGGGGATCAGAGGAGTTGTTTCAGTACCCTACCAGCCAGAGATGAACGGACTAGTAGAACGGGTGAATGAAATGCTGGCCATGATGCTGAGGAAGCTGGTTGCAGGAAAAACTTCTGCGTGGGGAACATACCTGAGTTTGGTGACATTCGCCTACGATATTAGCCATCATACAGCGATGGGAAAGATGCTGTTTGAGTTGTTGTATGGGAGAAAGGCTGCATTGCCACTTTATATTATATTCAGTGGTGGAACCAACATCAGGGATGAGTGATGAACAGTACTTGAACTGACTGATGAATATCCTGATCAATATGCAATCACAAGTATTTGATACAACTTTTAGAAAAAGGTATGAGCAAAATTGACATATAATAAGAACTGACGACCTTAGAAGAATATCAAATAGGTGAAAGAGTAACCTATTGCAATATGCATGGTTTCAGAAGAAGAAACAAACTAGATGCATTGTGGTTGGGTCCATTTAAAGTTATCACCAAGACAGCGACTGATGCATGCTCCATCAAGAATCTCTTGGATGGAAGAGTTGTGAATTGAGTCCATGCTAAGTATCTGAAGCAATGAATTGATGAAATAAAATAAAGAAGTTCCCGAAGGACTGATGAACCATTAAGTTGGTCATGTCCTAATGATTAGGTCAATTCTTAAAAAAGGACCTCTGAACCAATCTAGATGGTTAAGTCTGAAAAAAGAACCTCTGAACCTTTAAAAACTGGCAGGTTTAAGTACCCAGGACCCAGTTTGGGAAGAAATAAAAAGATGGACCGCTGAACTGAAACAAGGTCAAGTCTCATGGAAGAAAAAAGAAGAATAAAAATATTGATAAAAATATTGAAAAAAAGAATATAAACTGCATAGAGAAAAAATGATATAAATTTTTAATTCTTATTTCAATTAATTGTCCTCAATATGGGGATGATTCTGCCTATGTCGCCTCTTGGGGAGGGAGGATGGATTGTGGTAGGAATGAACAGCCCGTCAAAATTGATGTGAGATTGGATGCTAGTGAGAGCTAGACCTACATGAAACCACATTCTTTGAGTGGATGCAGAGCCCTGCGAGAAAGTGACTAGGGGAAGGGAAATTGAAATGTCAGAAGAATCCAATCGCAAAATCCTGGAGTGGAAGAAAGCAACAGTATAAGAAGAGGCAATTGGTGAATAACCCTGAAAAATCCTGATATGGTACTGGAGCTGGAAGATTAGCATTGAGCGCCTGACGATGGGCTTCATCAAGAACACCGGACATATGGGCTAGCAGCAAACAAGGGATGCTTGATGGGGGTTGCTGAATCATGCCCCCTACTAAAGCCATCAGTGAAAGATACCGATGGGAAGTGCCAGTGAGGAGATAGTTGTGCATGGAGAAAATGGCATCCTGTATGTAATGACTATGGGCTTCTTGGAAGCTGAAGCTAAAAGAGCGGTAAAACCTGAGTGAGGCTAAAAACTTCATGGACCAACTTCAAAGAACTTGACCAGCAAAGCGAAGAGCATAAGCGGCGGTATCCCAATACAGTATGTTATCAAGATCAGAGGGAATCAGCGCTAGAGACAAAGCATCAGTGATTTGGGCCCAGAGTTCAGCATAGGGGAGCTCGAAATGAATACTGTTACTGATGGTGAGCTTGGTAGCCAGAACAGTGGGTTTGTAATATTGTCCAAGTTGGAAGAGGAACTCAGGAAGCAGTTCTGACCCAGCAAGAAATGAGTGATCAAGAGCAAATTGCATAATCTCCAGAGCATCTACAACGATGGTCAGTACATCAGCAAAAGGAGCCGGATCCAGGAGAGTTTTGAAATCCAACTATGGAATTGATGGCAGAGGAAGAATCAGCCAAAAGTTGTTCTAAATGATTGCAAGCCTGGTTTTGGAGGGATTAGTTACCATTCCAGTAAATCGATGGAAGGACTAGCCACTGGCGCCAGACTAGGCATATGAGTCCTTGAAGAACCATAGAAGAGGTTCCGCCGTGCATTCTGACTCATCTGCTGGAAGAGCCAGAGGTCTTGATCAAACTAACTATTCAGAAGCTGCTGGTATCATGACTCGGAATTTGACATATGAGCTGGATGAGAGGGGGATGTCAGATTTATATGGAAGTCAACATTATGCACTCTATAATCATTAAGCTCCAATTTCAAAAATTAATCTCAAAAGTAATGGGATAAGCTCTCCAAGAGAAGCATTAGGAATAACTTGAGCCAAGAGGTTATGAGAGAAATAATAAGGGCGAATAAAAATAAGTATTCTTAATTGGTCCACAAAACAAACATTGATGGCAAGAGTCTCCTGTCTAGGACGAGGAGAAAATCAGGAAATCAAGGATGTTGGACCAAGAATCCTGAATATGACAGCAGGTCATATGCCCTGATGGGGGGAAAACCAGATCCTGGGACTAATATTGTCATGAGTAAATTGATCAGCCTGGCATAACAGTAGATCGTGGGGACCACTCTCTGAGAAGGTGGTAGCGAGGCGGAAGAGGAAGAGTGCTGCATGCTGAAGGTTGTCCTGAGCAGCATTGAGTACTAATGACCGTACTCTTCTTGAGCCAATGAAGTATTCAACTGAGTGTCCAAAGCAGTGTTCTCATGCCCTGGTCCTTTTCTC
Organism: Massospora cicadina; assembly: GCA_022478985.1. NCBI lineage: Eukaryota > Fungi > Entomophthoromycota > Entomophthoromycetes > Entomophthorales > Entomophthoraceae > Massospora > Massospora cicadina. The sequence goes on from JAKSZP010014465.1 coordinate 152,500, forward strand.
GCTGGAAATCTAGGCAAGAGGGGGATGTGTTGGGATTTTTGCACATATTCCCAGCCTGCTAGATTACCAGGAATCGCTAGGAAAATATTCCCTAAGGCGAAGTGAATTGGAAATTGGTTGGCCAGAGATTTGGAGTAACTAGGTTTTGGGGATTTTGGGTTATTTGTCTGGTCATATCCATCGGGGATTGATCTGGATGAATACCTAATATCTCATTGGGTGGAGCGGCCGACAAAATAAGGGCATCTGATAGTAATTAACTATCAGGTGTACCAATTGGGATTGGTCAGGTTTCATCACTAACTGATTGGGAATGTTTAATGAGTTGCAAGGCGAGTGATGCCACCTACAACTAGTGAATTGATTGGTTAGTGTGACCTGCCTTAATGGGTAATAAGTCCCATTACCTAATCAGGTCGCTAGCCAAATATGGTTGGTTCACTTAAATCAAGAGGAAAACGTTAGGGACACATTTTCTGACTCTTTCCATTTAGGTCTCAAGGATTTCCAATGACGGAATCCTAGCCAGGATGGGGAAGTCCATCGCTGCCAAGATGAGGATGGGTGATTCAATGGTCTTGGCTGCCGTTTCATCAAAGAGGTGTCAAATGATGGTTAGATGACCGAATCCCCACTATAAATTCCGTAGGATTCACTTATAATAAAAACAGTTAGATAGTAATACATATATACAGTTATATTGTTTTCATCTGGTATATAGTTTAAAGAGTAAGCTATTATCAGCTTCCATTGTGCTCTTCTTCTCAAGGATATTGCTGTGTGCAATAATTGGAAGACTCTTAGAGAAAAGAGTAAAGATCTTAGCGGGGATCTAGAGAAGAAGGAGACACAATTAGGGATTACTGCTGATTGTGTGTTGGACTAAAGAGACTGTCACCAGGGAATCTCAGCGAAGATCAGGTTGGACAGAATGAGGGAACGAATCCCTAAGATCATGAAATCTTATGTATTTAATTGGGAATACTGGCCAAGCGTTGGGCCGAGATATAAGAATTTATAATATACTATGGATAATAGTTGTCATATTATTATTGACTAAAAATCTAATACACTATACAATGCAGACAACGTGCACAAGAAAACCGAACCTGTGCAGTAAAAAGATTACTAGGGTTATTTGCCAATAATAACCCTCCAGTAAATTTTTAAATCCCCTCACTCAAGATGCTCATAAAGTATGCAGTACCTGCCACTACCAGCTTCATTCACCACTATTTGCGCGTTTCTAATTTCTTATGAGGTCTTCATCACGTTGTCTAGCTTTAGGGCCTTCTAGAAGTCTCATGAAAAAATTTAGCTGACGTCCTCTTTTTAGCTTATGCTTATGAGATTTCAGAGGGAGCTCACCAATGGTTACTCTCCGCTGATGAGAATAATATCTCTTTTTGGAATCTCTTTCAGCTTTGGAAACATTTGTCAAGCTTCGCGATTTTCCCCCTGCTACCTTTGAGGAATCTAACTCCTTTGCCACTTGGCCCAAGAAGACCTCACTATGGCTCAGTACTTACGCCTGTTTAAAGGAAAGAATCCATTTTGGAATATCTTGAACTGTTTAAATGATCTTCTTTCGCAAGTCCCTAGATAATACTGGTGCTGCCCTTGGCATATGGGATAACCCTCCCCCTTCTTACCTGGGACATGATCCATCCTTTCGTCCTGTTATCTAACATCCTCTGTGCTTACAAGCTTAATTGCACTGCTGAACTTCAAAAATTAGAACTTGACGACTCCATCACTGTGGGACACCAGCAGGTGTCAGTTCCCGTAGTGACATATCCAGCTGAGATATTGGCCATTATGGGCGCTTCCAACCTGACCCTAGAATACCCCTTCCATACTCTCCCAGTACCACTTGGAACCAGCAGTGAGATTTCTGGAAGGTGAGACTTAAACCTCTTCTATAGGTGGGGGTCTCCTCTTTACTGGCCCTTCACCGCCGCGCTCCATGGAGTACCCCTCACTTTTGTCCTCAAAAGTAGAGGGGTTAGTAATTCTAACCCATTTGATTCAGAGCATTCATTTAACTCAAGCCACGGACCCTCAGTAGCCATCTTAGAACATATGCCTCCTTTCCAACCTGTCGTCCGAATTGGACCAGTTTAATTCTTCTCTATCACTCCAGAGTCACCTCTCATGGCGAAACCCATCCAGAAACGGGTAGAGATCCATGAGAAGATGATTGAAGAGGAACTTTTGTAGCTCACCTCATCAAAAGCTTGGCTGTCCTGACTGGTGTAGTTTTGTGCAATAAGGATCTCCCTCTCACATAACAGAGAGCACTAAGCTACCCTACACCATTCAAGTCCAGTGGGCAACTCACTGGAAATGTGAAGTCATACTCTGTGGATTCCTCAGGGGGTAATCTCACTTATACTCCGCCCTCTGGGCTTGGAGCCATTCTGTCCTCCCTTGGCTCCATGGAAAATACCCTTCTCTTCTTACTTCTTGTTCATGGCTACCTTTTCCTCTGAGAATAAGAATTTCCAAGCGCTCACTTTGGTGGACACTGGCACTACTGAAATCTTCATCCGTCAAGAGCTGGCAGAGGCCCCGGATCTACCCTAAAGCTGGTCAGTTTTTGAAGGGTGGTACCTCTCAAACGATTGTGAGTTATCATGTATTGACACATGTTCCCTTTATTGCAGGCGATGGGTACTTTGTGGAGAGATAACCTCAATGAAGAATTTCCTATATCCCATTATTTTGGGGGTTGACTGGTGGCGCTGGTTTGACATCTCCACTAACCTCATGGACTCTACCATGCACGTGAAGTTTCCTTAAGGAGTCACAGTTACCATCCCTTGCCTGGATGAGGGTGCAACGGCGCTTCCTTAAATGTGGGGCCTCTCTCCTAAGGTAGGCTAAGCCTCTATACAACCAATTAATACCCTGACCCCAACACTTATCTTGCCTGAATGCATACGCGGAAATGATGACCTGTTTGATCCCTCAAAGACCCACCCACTCCCTGAGCACACCAAGTTTGACTTTGAGTTTAGATTGACTGTGGACCTCATCAAGACATCCCCTTCAATTTATCCCTTGTCCCTGAGGGAGGAGGCTGCCTTGGACGTTTGGGTTAATGACATGCTCTCTAAGGTTCAGATCTTCAAGAAAACCCTCGCCAGTGTGCTCTCCCCTCCTTTTGTTAAAAAGTCTGATGGCTCACTTCGTCCTCGCGTTACATATGGCAATCTGAACAACGTGACAGTGCCTGACCCCCATCTGCTCCCTCTGGAAGAACAGATTGCCCGCTACATGAGAAAGAGAGGGTATTCAGCAAGCTAAACTGCATTAAAGCTTTCAACCAAATCCTCATTAAAGAAGGCCGGGATTGGTTGACCTAATTTCACACTTGGAAAGGCAACTACTAGTTTAGGGTTATACCGTTTAGTCTGAAAACGCATCCGCCTGCTTTTATAGGCTCATTGATGTTGTTTTGGGAGACCTTATGGGAACCTGCGCAATTGAATACATGGATGACATACTGGTCTTCTTCCTTGATGCAGAATCCCATGCCTGCCACCTTGTATCTGTCATGGAGAGACTTTTATAGGCGGACCTTACTGTCAGGTTTTTGGTGGAGGAACTCCAACCCAATCCCTATTAACAGGGCCCCAAAGCCCCCAGCGAGTCAAGATGCCATCAAGGCCCAAAGAAAAGCTAAAAATGGAAAAGGAATTGGAAGAAATGGTAATTTTATTGAAAGGATCCTCAAGGTTTTTATGACCTCAAGGGATCAGGAAGGAAAATAATCGGAAAGTTTTGGCATTGATTGCCAACAACAAATGAACAATTTACAAGGGAATGGGCGCATCCTTGGCATAAGTCACCGGTGTTTCAAAAAGAAAATTGATTGAGTGCAAGCACTTAAAGGGATTTTGCCGCAACCTGATTGAGTGGTCGACATCCTTGGCATTAGTCATTGGTGCCAAATTAAATTAAATAAAAGATAATTTAATTATTGGGGTCAGTCCCTGATACTTTGGATCGGGCTTACCCCAAGTTAATGGGGAGCCCAATCTGGCATCCGCCCATAGGTGGGTCGAGACCCCTAGTCAGGGCTTTACCCAATTAAAAGAGAATCCTAACAGAGCCCCCTCCAAGCCTCAACTAGGGGTCAGAGCTGAGGTGGGGGCACCAGATCTATTGGTGGGGAGGAATGGGCCAAGGCAGCTGGCGTGGACATGATGGAGGGATCTGGCAAGCGTCATCAGGGAGTGTCCCTGGCATCAGCATAAGAGCTGACATCAGCGCTGGGGCTGGCATCAGGATCAGCACCCAGCATTGGAACTGGGGCCAGCATTGGGAGGAGGTCCTGGTATCAGGGTTGGTACCTGGCATTGGCACGGGGGCTGGCATTAGCATGGGAGCCAGCATCAAGGATGACACCCTGGTAACCTGGCTTGCCCTCTTGGGTCAGAGGCCAGGGAATGCCCTCCTCCATCTGTTTTCAGCTCTCGCTGAGAGCTTGGGTGCCCCTGTAGTGAGCACCATTGTTGGGTTTTCAGGGGAGGAACTCCAACCCAATCCCTATTAACAGGGCCCTAAGCCCCCAGCGAGTCAAGAGGCCATCAATGCCCAAAGAAAAGCTAAAAACAGAAAAGGAATTGGAAGAAATGGTAAGTTTATTATAAAGGATCCTTGAGGTATTTATATGACCTCGAGGGATTGGGAAGGAAAGAGATCAGAAAGTTTTGGCATTGATTGCCAACAACAAACGAATATATTACAAGGGAATGGGCGCATCCTTGGCATAAGTCACCGGTGTGCCCAAAAAGGATAATTGATTGGGTGCAAGCGCTGAAAGGGATTTCGTCATGACCTGATTGAGTGGTCAGCATCCTCGGCATTAGTCACTGGTGCCAAATTAAATTAAATAAAAGATAATTTCATTATTGGGGTTGGTCCCCAATACTTCAGATCAGACTTACCCCAAGTTAATGTGGAGCCCAATCTGGCATCCGCCCTTAAGGTGGGTTGAGACCCCTAGTTGGGGCTTCCCCCAATTAAGGGAGAATCCCAACACTTATAATTTTGGCCAACAAGCGTTAGTTCTTCCATTACAAGTTTTAATTTTTAGGAAACATTATCTTCTCCCATGGCCATATGATTGCCCTAATTAAAGAAGCAGACATCCGTGATTAGGCCACTTCCTAATCCCTCACAGAGAAAGGAAGCTTCCTTGGGACGTGTAACTTTCTCAAGAAGTTCACCCCCAGATCTCAGAAGTTGCCGCCCCTCTCTACATCGCTTTAGGGAAGAGGATTTTCAGTTGAACCACAAAATGCAGCGCTGCGTTCCATGCTGTCATGTCCATACTATTGTCCAGCCCAGTATTGGTACATTCAGACCCCAACCGCGCTTTTAATGTCACCAATGATGCTTCCAACTTTGCAGTAGATATTGCTTTATTGCAAAAGGGGAGGATGGAGTGGAACGTCCTGTTGCTTACTTTTTTAAGAAGATAACTCTGTCGCAACTCAGCTATGTTATATAGATAAGGAACTTCTTGCTGCTTTTGAGGCGTTACAACACTGGCGCCACCATTTTTCATGGGTCCAAATGGCTTTTTACTGCCCGTACTTACCACAAGGCGTTATTGTACTACCGTGCCCCAGAATCTATCCCCTTGTTAGTCACAGTGGTTGGAAATATTGTTAGTGTTTGATTTCAAAATGACTTCGTTAAGGGTACCCAGAACCTGTTACCAGATGACTTATCCTGGAACTCTGCCTTCGACCCTGACCCAGCACTAGTTGACACCCACAATACCCAGGTGTTGATTAAGCCAGAACAGGTGAATAAGAGCCCAATATCCGACCCTCCGCTCTGCTTATGAAGGAACCTTTGAAAAGTAATGCTGACACCCCTTCCCACGTTAGTTTGTCCCAACCCCTGTCAGCTGACTATGAGACGATAAAGCAGGCCTGCCATAGAAATGGCAAACCACTAAACAAAGGCCACCAGTTGTTAGATGGTATCATCCTCCATCAAGGCAAGTGATGAGTACTACCTGGACCCCTGCTTGAGGAAGTGATCAGTGAAGCTCATGACCCTCTAACTGCTGGCCACTCTGGCAAGGTCAAGACAATTGAGTTGATCCGCCGCTCCTACAGTTGGAAGGGTATTGCCACAGATGTGTCAAAATTCACCAAGTCCTGATTGACGTGTAACCAGTCAAAGTCTAGATGCCAGAAGAGTGCTGAATTGCTTGTTCCCCTTTTGCCGTGGAGGGACCTTGGACATCAGTGTCTGTCAATTTTATTGCAGATCTTCCCTTGCCCCATGGCTATGATTCAGTAATGTTTGTAGTGGATCGTTTCACAAAGATGGCCCATTTCATCCCCTGCAATACCACATTTACTTCAGTCAATATATCCCGCCTCTTTGTAGACCACAACTTTTGTTTACATGTCTCCTTAAGGAGATTAGTAACAATTGGGGCCCACAATTCAACGCCCAGTTCTAAGAAATCCCTGCTTTTCATCCTAGGCATCCGCCCCTGCCGCTCCACAGCCTTCCATCCCCATTCAGATGGGCAGATGGAGAAGGTGAACCAAGGTTTGGGGCAATTCTTGAATAGTTATTCCAATTCTGAACAGAACAAATGGGCCTCTCAACTCCAGCTGGCGCAATTAGCCTATAATAACCTTACCCATACATCTAAAGGCACTTCCCCTTTTTTGTAAACTATGGTTACATCCCAGTTTCAACCTAAGTCCGCAGATTAAGTTCACCGTTGTTGCTGCTAATGAGCGCGCTAAAGAGCTCAGAGACATATATCAGCAGTGAAGGGCCATCTCGTTGATGCTGCGAGGATCTACAAAGCATATAATGACCACAAGTGCCGTGAAGGACCTGAGTACAAACCTGGTGACTTAGTCATGGTCAAAGCCAAGAACCTCCACCTGAAGCACCCTGCCGCAAGTTAGGCCCAAAGCGTTTTGGATCCTTCAAGATCCCCAAAAGGCTGGCCCGTCAGCTTATAAGGTTGACTTACCTCTCAATGAAAGTGTTCAGCACCCTACACAAGTGCCTCCTAACCCCCTTTGATGGTCCCATGCCACCTCTCCCTGATCCTGTCATAGTAGATGGTGAACCCCAAATATGAGATCAATGCCATTCTTGCTTCTCACCTATCCTCATGCCGCCTGCAGCACTTGGCGCCCTGGAAAGGTTATTATGAGACTCAGAACAGCTGGGTATCATATCAATCTATGACCAACGCTCAGGATCTAATTCGTGAGTTCCACGCTAGATTTAAAGATGCTTCAGGTCCTGCCACACAAGCTTCCTTAGGCTCCATAAAGCTAACTAACCCACCAAGAATTTTGCCTTATCCAATGTTTCCTCAGGCGGTTTTAAACCCCGTTCAGTAGTGAAGGGTGATGTCACAGCTAGTGGCATATTTCCTGGTGCTAAACTCCCTCCAAAGCAAACTCTAAAGCCCTTGAAGCCAAGGCCAGAACCCCTAAAGTCACTGATAACCTTTCTAAGGTTATTGTTAGGAAATGGTTTATGTATTTGCCTGCCAGAGCTGATGAAAATGGCTTTTCTGAGGAGAAAATCCAGCAGAAATCGACCCAAGACTCTGGAAAATTATGCAATATGAAGTTATGAACATGGCCAAGTTTTGAAATTTTCATTTTGCTATAAAGTGGAAAATTACGGCTTAATCAGATTTTGATAATTGCGTGGTAAATCATAATCATTGGGAAATTATTATAAACCTTTCCTTTAAATTTTAGACCTAGTTGAGGAAGGCTTTGCTTTTCTCAGGTACTCAGATAAATTTAATAAAATTCTAGGGATTTCTGTGAAAGTTTCCTCATACTTTTCTAATCATTTTCCAAAAGAATACCTCATTTAGAAGTTTGGCAATGGTAGAATTCATTTACTGCTCTAGTTTGGCTCCCCATTGGGACTTTACCCTCTGCCCACTCTGAGACATATTCCGCCTACTCCACAGCCTAGACCACTGACTCTGCTGCATCTTATCTCACCACTTTTTGCCCCAATCCTTACGCCACCTTTCCCAGCTATCAGGGACTCTTGCCCTAGATGTTTGTGGCCAGTTTGGCGTGTGTTTTTCTCACCAAAAATTTATATGAAAACATAACCCAGCGCTTGGGACGTTGCTTCATTTTGTTGGGTCACTTTGCCTTGTTGTTAAATCTTTACCTTAGTGATTTCCCTTCCACGACCTCATGTGCTCCAGTTTCCCTAACACTAGGTGTCTGTTGAAGGTTTTGTAAAAAATGGTAATAATGTCAAGGTATACCAAGATGCAAGACAGCTTCTAATCATCTATGAGCCCATCCATAGCTTGTTCGAGGTAATAGGCATTACATAGCTCCTGCGGCATGTGGGTTGGTTTAAAGATCCCTTTGTTTGTGATAAGGCAAACTTGGCTCAATCTTCAGGAGCTAGTTTAATCTTCCAGTACCCGCTGACCAGGACTATCGCTGAGAAATATTAAGCTCCAGCTAGAAGATAAAGGGAGACATCAATTCAAGTGAGAAGATAGCTAACCTTCAGGTCACTGCGCTAAGTTTAAATAATCCATGACAACACAAAGGCTTACATTCTTTTTTAAACGAGAAAAAGTGGAGATGCATAGGAAATTCGTGAGGGTACCAGAAACCATGAGATTAACATTTCCTTGATTTTGGTGGTAACTTGGGCCTTTTCTATGTTGTTCTTCTGGTAGAGGTGTGAGCGTATAGGGGAAGCGTCCCCCATCTCTACACTATGCACACCCCCTTCTATCTTGTCAAGTTGTATGTGGACATGGAGAATAGGTTAGAATATTCTTTAAGAGCTCAGCAACCTTTCTCCTTTGTTGTGGGATAAGGTCTTCCTTTATGGAAGTGGTGAATAGCACCACAGTGGGAGTCTCTTCTAAACCAAAATTACAGCGTTTCCCACACCATGTAAACAGTTGATATCTTTGACTGGTACTAAGCATAAGTAGGCGATTGGAGTACTAGGGCCTATGGTACAAGCCTTCAAAGTCAGATTAACCTGCAATTTAAAGATGAAGATAGCGTATGTGGGATCAAGGATACTCAAGCAGGTTAGGACTTCTTTAATGATGGATTTCAGTCCCAAAAAGTTCCAAAAGGCACCCAGGTGGTATTTATATAAGCTTGGGTGTCTACTATAATCTGCGACCCTGAGGGATTACCTTGGCTCTGGAAAATATACAGGCATCCCTTCACAACCATTACCACACGGGGGTTAATTTCACATGCAACCCTTGTACATGGTAGTTGAGCTGATCAATTAGTTTTAGTCTCTAATAAACAGGTCTGAGCCCTTATGCACTCCTTACTGACTTTGACTGGAAAAAAACACTAAGGAGAGAGGTACTGAGCAAGGATAGAGACCCCACTTAATGAATGATGACATTGTATCCTCAGAGAAATTGGGTGCCGAGAAATAATTCATAGCTGGGGTTATCCAAAGTTATATCTGAGGCATTTAACAGAATTGTCCTGAACTGAAGGGGGAGAATGGAGTAGGACCCTATGGATTAGGTGCATTGAGGCCCAACTGTGCCATACTTGAAGTAGTGAGGCAGATCAGGCGCAATCATAATTTTCCTTATTGTGTAATAGATCACATTCACTGTAGACCCAATAATAATTATAGCGAGTACAGGGGTTTTTGAACAGTGACAAAAATACAAACAAACTAATTAGAAATTGGGGCAGTAAAGATAGAAACATTGTTGACTCATCAGAAGAATGACTAGTATCTAGAAGTTTATTTTTGGATTCATTAAAACTTATGGTTCCAGGTTTCCAGTGGCGACCTCTGTGAGTCTTTCAGGGTTGATTAGAAGCATAACAGGTAGACCGTAAGAACAAAGAGTCTCTGACTTCATGCTGACCCCTCTTTTCCTGATAGCTCACATTCTGGCTCCACTGCCTGACATTTATAGCACTCCTCCTTGGTGTTCTGTGGCCCTTGCAGTAGGAACAAAATGTGCACAACTTTCTCCTTGACCTCCAGCGCATGCATCCTAGGTCTAAGAGTGTTTCAAACCATAGAGGGCTTGTTAATTCTTGGCGTATAGGCTTGATTGCGCTGAGTCAGTTTGCACAGGGTATTAGCCACTGAGAAACCAAATTGTATGATATGAAGATCACCAATTTTCTAATAAAATCGATAAACTGTATATGGAGCTATTTCTCCTTATTAGTACTATGGTCCCAACCCAAGGGGGGATTCATCTATGTAAGCTATTTCTCCTCATTTTGACCTTTGTTTTTAATATAAATCGCAGACTTCTCTGCAATTACTCTATTGCCCAGGAAAAAGACCTCCTCTTCAATCCTCCATGTGACTCTTTATATTTTGGTCTCCCAAGCTGGATTCATCTGCAGCTTGGTGGTCTTCTATTCATCTTCCCTTTTCTAGAAGCTCTCATTCATATTGAATCTTGGCATAATTTCCCTCAATTTGCTGAATTGTCATCATTTTGATCAATTATAATTCATATACACTTTTCCATAAATCTCAAAACTCATCTTGATTCCCCCTCCAATCCACCGGTATGGGTAGCATATCATCCAGTCATATCAACTTCCCAACATTACCCCCTTTGACTGGACAATATGCTCTTACTTTTTATATGCTCAGAGGAACTCTGCGTGAACTTGGTTGATAATATGACCCCCCGTGGGTTCCTTGATAGTGTAGACATCCATGCCAGTCTTCTCAATTATCTTGAATAGGCCAGCCCAGATGTTGGAGAGCTTGTTTTTCCGCCTAAATCTGTGCTGGTCGTGGAATAAAACGTGGTCCCCAAAGCAAACAACGGAAGTCTGCTCTTCCTCTTCTGATCAGCTTCCTGACTGTGAATCTTCTTGGCTAAACTGGTGGAGTAGGCTTCCGTTTGCAGCTTGATCAATGTATCTGTAAGATTTTTCAAATATTGCTGGGATCCACACCACCAGTGTCCTCTACACATGAATAAAGCAAGGCAGGCAGAGCCAGATGTCAACCATACAGCAGTTGAAATGGGCTCTTACCAGTGGACAAATGATAACTGATATTATATGCAAACACAGTGGTAGGTAGAAGGGCACTTCATTCCGAGGGCTAATCCTTTACCAATTTGCAGAGTATGTTCAATAGGGTTCCGTTGACCCGCTCCAACATCCCATTTGATTCCAAATGATAGGGGTGGTCAAAACTCCACGGATAACCATCAACTCATTCAACTTTGGCAGGATATGCGAATGAAGTTGGTTCCATTATCCATCAGAATGAACTGTGGGAAGCTGTGTCGCTGTATAACACACTCCATAATAAACTTGGCAGTGGTGACCGCGCCCAAGTCTCTAATAGCCCTGGCCTCCACCCATTGGGTCAAATGATCGATGGCAACAATTATATAATTGGATCAATTGGTGTTAGTCAGCAGAGGTCCCACTACATCAATGGAAACGGTGTGCCAGGCGAACTGGGGTTTAACTAGCTGGTATGCGGCTTTCTTGTGGAAAGGCTTTTCCACTTGACACTGATGGCAACAACTAACCGTTTCCAATATGTCATAATTCATGCTCTCCTAGTAGTATCAGGGTTCACAAAAACTCCAGCGTTTTTCTGCAATCCTCCATGTCCTACAGCCCAATGAGCATCCATAATAATTGAGAGTCTAGCTGAAGGTTTAGGGAAACTCAGCGTTGAGTCTCAAATCCTCTTATATAGTTCTTCCCCATGCAGAAAATATCCTCCCTGAGTCCATCTAATACCTTGATCACCTGCTGCAGCTCATCCTGTTGTTTGTTCGCCACCAATCCTCTTGTACATTAGGTTGGCTAAATCCACCGTGATAGCAACTGTTGGCAGCCAAGAAAAACAAACTGCATTTTGATGTTTTTCTTCCGGGCAGTGTATAATCTTGAAATCATATGCTTGTAGCTTCAGAGCCCAACGTGTGAGCCATCCTTCCAGTTCAAGCAGATTCTGTAGCCAGTGCAAGGAAGCATGATCCGTCATTGCTTGGAATCTTACCACATGCAATTATACCCAAAACTGTTTGTAAGCATAGATCACCACTAAACTCTCACTTAATAATGGTGTAGTTTCACTTGTAACAGTTCAATCTTTGACTACAGAATGTGACAGGATGCTCCACACCGTCATTGTCCTTCTGGGATAATACTGCCCCTATAGTGTCAAGGGATGCGTCCGTTTGCACTATGAATTGTTTGTCAAAGTTGGGATATTGCAAAATGGGTGCCCTTGCTAACGCGGTTTGCAACACAAAGAAAGCGTAATGGCATCATTCCGTCTAATTGAATTAAGTGTTTTTCTTTAGCAACTCGAAAAGTGGGGCCCCAATGCAACTTAAATTGGGAATGAACCATCAGTAATACCCAACCATCCCCAGAAACACCTGAATGTCCCGCTTATTACCTGGGTAAGTCATCTTGCTTATCACTCCCACTTTAGCCAGCTGCAGTTTAAGCCCATTTGAATCCATGAAGAAACTGAGATATTCTAATTGTTCTTTAAAGAAATGGCACTTCTAAGTCTTAATTTTGATATTAGCAGCAGCGAGGCACTGAAACACTTGTTCCAAGTGGGCAAGGTGCTCTGTAAATGTCCGCAAGAACACATTGATGTCATCGAGGTAAACTAGGATGCAGGGCAGCTTTAAATCACCTAAAATCATATCCATGGCATGCTGAAACGTAGCTGGGGCATTACACAGCCCTTGTGGCATGCAAGTCAGCTGGAACAACCCTCTCAAAGTGATGATCGCACATTTCTCCCGTTCCACTGATAACAACTTGATCTGCCAGTACCCTGAGATCAGGTCCATGGTGGAAAAATAATTCGCCCCACCCAAGTCTAACGCATTATCAATCCAAATATAAGAGGGTAGGAATCCTTCTTTGTTACGTTATTGAGTTTTATAATAGTCAATAACCACTGATTTGAGCCATCTTTTTTCTTTACAATGAGCACAGGTGATGCCCATGGGGTGTTTGATGGCTCTAACATTCCTTGCATGATAATTTTATCCACCTTGTTGGAGACAACCTCTTCCACCATTTTTGAATGTCTATTATGTCACGATTGAATGGGAGGATGATCCCCATATCTATCCAATGTACCACCCCTTGAGCGCACCCCAAATCATGATCATCATGTGCAAAAAATATCCAGATACTTTTTAAATAATGCCACAGCCTTATCTTGCTCTTCCGCTGATAGTCCCATAAGTGCTTCCCTAAGAACCATGGTCAATACACTGAACAAGGAGCTTGCTAGTAGTCTGAGATCCTTTCACAAGCTAAAATAATGAATACAGCGAACTTTCTCTATAGGAACTAAGTGTAGGTAAGCCACCACTTGGTGCCGCTGGATCATTATTGTCTTCTTCTGTAAGTTCACTAGCAGCACTTTCACCTCCCCATTTCCAGGTAGCAGTAGCCCTGGAGCCACATGTGGTTCAAGCTGTGAGTGCTGCTGAGGCGCCATAATTTCTACATAAATCCCTTTAGGGACATTAATTTCAAGTCCAGTCCCTACTATGCACTGGTGTCCAGACAGTAGACTCAAAGTGCTCGCTGCCCAAAGTGAGATCTTTCTGTACTCATAAATCTGGTTGGGGAGGGTCCTGGTCCACCACCTCAGTCATTGATAATGAACAGGAATCACTCCATCACTGTATGCTAGATTGATTTGACTAGAGCGGACTAAATCCATTGGGATTCCACAAGAGGAAAAATATACAGGGATCTGTTGTCCTAAAATAGTAAGAGTTTCCTCTGACATATTTATCATGACACCAAATTTTCTCATAAAAGCTGCGCCAATTAACATGTTGTAGTTGTTGTTTGGAAAAACCACCGTTGGAGTGGAAGCCTAGACTGACCCAAATCGTAAAGGCAACGCGCTATATGCTCCTTCAGACACAGTGCTATGCATTCCCACAGTCCCATATACTACTCATTGGTCCACATCTGGTTTCAACAGAAGCTTAGCCACCAACCAGGTAGAAACTATGTTCGCAGGGGCTCCCATGTCTATGATAGCGCGTATTTTTGTATTTTTAGCGAAAATGTCACAGTAGGTACATTCTAAGTAAGAAGAACCATCAGTGTTTATGAAATGTATGTCCAAGGGCTTTATGTTACAAAAAAAGGAGGAAATGCCCTTGCTGACCTGAGGATATTTACTAGCAATTTTCTCCACTGGAATGGCTACATTAACCCCTACTAAAGAGGCGACGTTTGTCGAGGGATCTGCGTTGCTGGTGCCAGTATGTTCCAGGATCTGCCATGCATATGGCTTCTGCACATCCTGGTGGAACTTGGGGCTCTGGGGTGAACTTTTACTCTTGGAAGCAGAAGCAGGGGTATCTGACAGAAGCTGCTGGTATAACAAATCATCTGATTGAGTTTCAAATTCTACCCGAAAATATGTTTGGGAATTACTAGGGACAAGTGAATTGGACTTAACAGAGGTAGAGCGTCCTGTCTCTACTCCACTTGAGCTTTTCCCTGCTCAATTTTCGCAGTTGGCATTGCATACACTTGTGGTTTGTTAGGGCAATTAACCGCATAGTGCCCTCTTCATCTGCACCGGAATCAAGTGTTCATAAAAGATTCACGCATATGGCTTGTGGCGGAAGGACCAGTTCTGAAGTTGCCAGTATGGTTCCAAGGTCGTGGACGAACTGGTGAAGCATATATGGGACAAAAGGGTTCCACAGACTCATATAATGGACAAATACGTTCCAGCGGCTGATACCCAGTCGCTGTAGCCCATATCCTGAAGATTTTGGGGCGGAGACAGCAGAGGTATTTTGGGCTACGTTGGGGGCGCTGATTGTGGCAGAGAGTCAATGTAAGGTGTTCACGATTTGGATAAGTCTGGCATCTCTGTCCAACTCATGAGACATAGCGTTATATAGTTCCTGATGTAGTTTGACAGCCGCCTTCATTGCTATACTGATATCCTCAGTGGATAAAATGTTAGCTCCAAGTAGTACATGTGCTTCTGCTGAGAAACATTCTGCAAAATTCTAACAGTGTCTTATTTCAATGAAACTGTATAGTTATAAAGTCAGCTTTCCGTTGGGCCATCTTGGTAGCACCCCCAAACAGCTAGAGAACAATTGCTTTAACTTCTTTGTAGGATACTGAGCTATTTGGAAGATAGCAGTTAATTTGATCAGCGCTTTCCACATCTAGAGCGGACAGCAACAGCCAATCCTTCCATCAATCAGTAGCCCCTTCCACAGCGAATTCAAAATGCTTAAAGTAACCGTGTAGATTCCCAGCATGACTGAAAGGAGGTAATTTTTCCTTTTGAATGACTTTGCCTTGATCCAGGTTCCTGCTGCAAGGAGCAGGTGAGTTGGTTTCAGAGTGACTACAGGAACCACTTCTTTGTGAATTTTCATACAGCTGGACGGATGGAATCAAATCTGTCAAAAAAGGACTCAGAAGAAGCGGTGTCATGTGGGGGGTCCATTGTAACGCCCAAGAGAAATTTGTTTGCTGATCCATAGCATTCTTCCCCAAATTGCCACTAACTGCCCCAATTCCCCCAGCTCCAGCGTGCCCCGCGAAATGTTCATTGATCAACTGCTCCGCTTTAACCAAATAGCATTTACACCATTTATCCTGGAATTCCTGTTGCAGCATTTCATACTGATGTTGCAACTCCTGGTGGAATTCCCTCTCAACGTTCAATTTCTGCTCCACGGCTTGTAATTGTGAGAGTAAATCTTTGATTATGTTTTGCAGGTGGGTGTGCTGCCAGCTAGCGTTATCCGCTTGTTGATTGGCATCATTTATTTGGTTAAGGAGGGAGGCTTGTTCCTGTACCAATTCCTCATTGGCCTGTTGAAGGTTATCAAGGCGCCCTTGCATGTCCGCATACTCTCTTGTCTCACTGATAGGAAGAGGGAAGGCTCATCAGCGCTCAGCCTGACTGACAACTTCCAGTTGTGTAACCTGACAGATAAGCTGGAGATATTTGGGAGACATTGACCAAAGGATAAGCACATTATCCGCCATTTGCTGAGTACTCCATTCGATATGAAGTTAGGTTAAATCAGCCAATAAGGAGCCAACTTGGTCCACCACTTGCCGTTCCATCAGTGTCATTTTTTCCTTAAGCTGAGAAATCATGGCTTTGAGAGCTTCCACCCATTCAGCTAGCTCCATCATAAAGTGCTCGTTATTCCCCAACATCATTAAATCCTGAATACACTCTGCCAATAGTCCATGCTGATCCAGCAGCTCTCTTATTACTCAAGGAAATTCTAAATTTATTTGTGGTACCAAAATGTCCAATCAATGGCGGACGTCCCCAACATGATGGTCCATATGTACCAGCACCCCTTGTACCTCCAAAAGCAAATGATCAAGGCGGTCAAGCAGGAGGCGAGTATCATTTTGCTGTGCTCAAGTGAACCGTATTACATCTCCAATTTCTATAATGTGGCGAGCCAGCACATGCAGTAGCTGATGAATCGATGATTGCACATATGCAACTAGATATTCCTTGAATCCGTAGGTACCAAGGCGGTAAGCTAAACCCCATTGTAGTTACATTTAAGTAATACATGTACAAGACATATCAATTTTCTTGGTCTTGTTGGTTATTGTCAGGCAAATAGCAAGATGGAATTAGACTGTCCTGCCAGCCTAGGTGCTGGAGCACCTGAACAGCAAAACAGAATGCCAGAGGCACTGCTGTTGGTATGAAGGATATGAAACTGGAAAGGAGGTTCGCCAATAACTGCTGAAGAGCCATAATCTTGTATAGTCACATAATAAAATACCATATGAATATGGCCATTAACCCCAAAGGGTGTATGAGTGTCAGTGGAAAAGGTAGTTTATTTTTCAACATTAAACTAAATTTTGGGAAATGTAAATAATGGAAAAATAAAGAAAGAAAAATTGACTTAGGACCACCTAGTGCTAAAAAAAAGAAAAGAAAATTAACTAACAATTTTCTCAGTGCGATGCAACTGATTAAATAGTAGTCAATTGATGAGGAAACAAGCTGGGATTGGGTTCCTCAATTTCGACCTAACTGGCGAATTATTTGGGAATGGGGACAGATAAGCTCACTGGGAACTGACATTGAAGTTTTTGGTGGCAGGCTGAGTCACTTTCAGTTCAACCTTGAATGCCCAAACTGAGGCTCAACTGCGTTTCTAGCAGTTGGTGCAACAGCATCTAGCACAACAAGCAACATGAATCCCCCAGGGCCGCCCCATGTAGGGGTGGTCCCAATTGGTTGGGAATGGGTTTGGGGTGCCCAACCCACCCATGCCTGTCACTGGTCCATTCATTCAGTCAAAAACGTTGTGTCAGCTGCAACGCTCAATTTGTCAGAAGGGAGCTTCGAACCCTTGTTGATGGTGTCTTAGGCTACTACCTGCATGTCAGGGATCATCCCCAACGATTTTGGGAGGGGGTTAATTTTAACAATCATGGTGTTGGCCAAATCAAAACTGTCAGCGATTCCAGCTGATGAATCAGTCTTCATCCCTTTCTGACTATATGGGATCTGATCATTGGGCTTGTTCACACTTGCTTTTGGACCAATCAATTTCATTTCAATGATCTCAGTGCAGATTTCCCTGATTAGATGTACTAGTTCTACCAAGGTGAGTGTGGTCACTGGGGAGGGATCTGAAGCGGGAGGGCTGTTACCCATCGCTCATCTACCACATGGGCGAGGTTGCCCTGGGTAACAAGGGGTACAACCCCCCTCTTTGATACCTTCTTACTCAGAAATGGAAAAAGAGCCCGATCAATGCATAGGGGACGTTCCCCTGGACTTACATTACACTTTCCTTTTTCCAAAGGAAGGGCACCACCTCTGGGAAACTGCATGAGGCTACATTCTTGTGTGCCTTGGATAACTTGATCGCCAATACAGCCGCAACTTTTTGGGAGGTATGGGGAGCTTTGGGGTAGGATTTGTGGATTGCTTCAACCAGTTCCATACAGTTGGTGCACTCACGAGCCTTGACCTAACTGTTCTCATAATCCAGATACCCTTTCCAAGCCATGAGATATTGAATGGACTAACAGGACTTACGGAATTCCAGGATATTCTCCACCTCAGCCTCTTCCACATTTTTGATGATGATTGGATCAGGTTCTGTGGGAACCATACCCTTAAAGGGTGACAACTGGGAGACGTGGAAGATGGGGTGCTGTTTCCAGTAGCTGGAAGCTTTAACTGGAACACACTTTTGCCCAAGACTTCCTCTACCAAATGGGGGCCATATCACTTACTAGCGAACTTATGGGAGGGGACTTGCATTCATAAATGACACGTATTGAGCATAACATAGGAGCCTACTGTTATTTCATACCTGGAAGTCGCTTTTGATCCGCAAACCATTTGTATTCATCAAGAGCCTTGGTGAGGTGTTCCCACACTAAGGATTGAGTTGACCTAATATGTTCAGCGTGATCCATGGCATCTTGGACCTCATCCCACAAGCAGGGTCTGACCAAAAAGGAAGGATTATAACCCAACGTCACTTTTTATGGAGAAAATCCCGTGGAAGCATGAGTCCCATTGTTATAAGATAATTGAGCAAGGGGAAGGTCGTTAGCCCAGGTGTCCTGTGCAGCTGCAACATAGCACCGCAGGTACTGTTCAAGGACTTGGTTAACTCGCTCAGTCTGTCCGCCAGACTGAGGATGATACGCCATGGAGTGACAGGGGGAAATTTTTAGAATAGATAAGAGTTTGCTCCAGAACCACGCCGTGAACTGTGAACCCCAGTCACTAATGATCTCCTGTGGGAGACCAAACATCAAGAACACATGGCGCACAAAGAGGCGAGCAGGTTCCTCTGACATAATCGTGGAAGTACAAGGAATAAAAAGGGAAAATTTTGTGAAATGGTCCACCACCACCATCACTGCTGTAAACCCATTGGAGCAGGGGAGTTTGACGATAAAATCCATGGACACTGATGTCCATGGACCCTCCGCCTGCTGTAAGAGGTGTAGAAGCCTGTTTCTACTGGAATGATCTGACTTAGCCCAAGCACAAGTAATGCAATCTGCGATCCAGAACGGAACCTCTTTGGTTAAACCTGCCCAATTGTAGGTCCGCTCAACAAATTAAACGTTTCTTATTTCAGGGATGACTGACTGTGGGGGGATCATGATGTGCGCAAAATACCTCGGTTCTGAAGGGAGGAGGAACCCAAATTTGTGACCAAAAATAAATGAGGCCCTTATCCAAGGAGTATAGAGATTGTTTATGGTTTTGGTGGGACAACTGCTCAACCAACTCCACCCCCTCAGGCCATTTGACTGGCTAAGACCTGAGCAACTAGCAGGGCACCGGGATCCAGAGCGACGGAAGTGATGACAAGGGGGGACAATTGACAAAATTTTGGCAGCAGGAAGTATGGTAACAAGGTCCACTTCCTCTGGGTCTGAGGAACAGTGGGTGGGGCTGCGGCTGAGAAAATTGGGAAGTACGTTAAGCGCACCTTTCACAAATCCATATTTGAAATTAAAACTGCATAAGTCCTGATAGGTTCATGCTTGCCAATGCACCAATTTTTGGGGCTTACAAAAATACAAGGGAGCCTGGTGATCCATGCAGACTGTTAACTCATGATGAGCACCCTGTAACAGGTACCTTTAATGAGTTAATGCCCATGCTACGGCTGCCAACTCCTTGTCATAGATGGCCCAAGACTGCTCTGTAGAGGTAAACTTTCGTGAAAAGTAGGCGGCCATATGTTCCAAGCCATCATGCTCTTGGAGCAACACTGCCCTCACTGCTACTGAGGAGGCATCACATGCAACGATATACAGCTTGTCAGGATCCACATGTTTCTAAAATGGGAGGGATCAAAACACTTCTTTAGTTGATTTGAATGCCTGTTGGCATTTGGGCATCCAACAAAATGGTACGTTCTTTCCTGTAAGGGGGTGAAGTGGGGCAGCAACCTGAGAAAATTCCAGGGAAAATTTTTTTAAGAAATTTTGGCTCCCAAGAAACGCCGTAATTGTTTCTGTGTTTTTGGGGTTGGCCATTCTCAGATAGCATCCAACTTATTGGGAGGAATTTCATAGTTATCTTTAAGGATGAGGTTCCCTAGAAAAGTAACTTCCTCCTTATAGAACTCACATTTGGAAGGCTTAAAAACAAGCCTGCCTTATGCAAGGTGGCCACGACCGCTTCCAAGTCAATAGCGTGTTGTTCAGGAGTTGGGGAGTGAACCAGAATTTCTTCAATATATGTGACTGTGCAAGTAAACTGAAGGTCACCCAGTACATTGTCAATAATATGTTAAAATGTAGTGGGGGCATTCTTCAGCCTGAAGGGCATTACGCGGAATTGGAAAATGCCTCACTTTATCCAGATTGCTGTTAACCACTCTTTCCCTTCCATTATCCAAATCTGGTCAAAGGCGTTGACGAGATCCAGCTTAGAGAACACCCAAGATTTGGTGATTGCTTGGCTTATTGTCTGCTCTAAAGTCAGGGGTAGGGATCAGAAACCGTGAATTTGTTCAAGTGTCCATAGTCCATGCAGGGGCGGAGGGAACCATCAGCTTTTTAGCAAAGATGATGGGAGACGTGACTGGCGATGTCTCCTTAAACAACCTCCCTTTTTCATCATATCATCCAACCAAGTGTTGAGCGCAACCTCCTCCTCTGCTTTGAGGGGATACAATGGGCAGTTGATTTTCACCAAAGCCACTGTCATACAAAATCCATAGTCGATTCTAGTGTGAGGAGGCAGATGATCTGCTTTTTCAAAATCAAAAATGGTTTGATAACGCATTAAACTTTCTGGAAAATTGGACGGTATGCCCGCATAAGAGACAAGGGAAGTGTTAGAACTACGACCTTGAGTTTTCTTAAGAGTATTAACCAGGGGAAATTCACCCTCCAGTTGATCATTAATGAACTACAGCATGTTAGACTCCAGGTGGATCTTGACATGTTGTTAACGCCACCATCCCACTCCTAAGATCACCAGAAACACCAAGTTTGGCATAGCAGAAAATCAATCACAGAAAATGAACTGGTGTCTGAAAATGTGACTGATCGGCAAGCCAGGTATGAGGTTTGGGAGGCTGATGACGCAACCATCACCAAAGGACCTGCATCCAGGTCAAGTTTTAATTGTTGGGCCAGTTTAACACTCATAAAATTGCCCACGGCTCTGGTATCCACCAGGGCCTCAAAGGAGACATGATGGGACCCAACACTAATCTTCATGGGTAATAAGAAGTAAGCGAAGTTCTCTTTATTGGTAGTTGTGTATGAATCCAGTGATACCAAAGAGATGGTAGTGGGGTCAGGGGAAACCACTAGGTTTATAGGGGGTAAACTCGTTGCAAGTTGGAATGTCAGATCCTACTGACATGGGTAAGATAGCCTCGGCAACTATGGGGTGTGGATTTGAAGTTTTGAGTGGAACTGAGCTATTATGGACAGGGAAAATCTTCTTTACATCCTGGTTCAGTTGGAAAGAAGGGGCCATTGCTATGCCAATATCTATGAGAAAGGCGGAAATGGTTAGGATTAATGGTTGGTCAATTATGTCAGGCAAACAGCAAGATAGAATTAGACCAGCCTGCCAGTCTAGGTCCCGGAGCACCTGAATGGCAAACAGAATCTCAGAAGCACTGCTGTTGGTATGAAGGATATGAAACTGAAAAGGAGGTTCGCCAATAACTGCCAGTGAGCCAGAATCTCATATAGGCACATAATAACATACCATATAAATATGGCCGTTAACCCCAAAGGGTGTGTGAGTGTCAGTGGAAAAGGTGGTTTGTTTTTCAAAATAAAAACTAAATTTTGGGAAATGTAAATAATGGAAAAATAAAGAAAGAAAAATTGACTTGAGACCACCTAATGCTAAAAAAGAAAAGAAAATTAACTAACAATTTTCTCAGTGCGATGCAACTGATTAAATGTAGTCAATTGATGAGGAAACAAGCTGGGATTGGGTTCCTCAATTTCGACCTAACTGGCGAATTATTTGGGAATGAGGACAGATAAGCTCACTGGGAACTGACATTGAAGGTTTTGGTGGCAGGCTGAGTCACTGTCAGTTTGACCTCGAACGCCTGAACTGAGGCTAGACTGCATTTCTAGTGGTTGGCGTGACGGAATCTAGCCTGATGAGCAACGGGAATCCCCCAAGGCCACCCCACGTAGGGGTGGTCCCAATTGGTTGGGAACAGGTTCATGGTGCCCAACCTGCCTGTGCCCAGTCGCTGGGCTGTTTTTTTGGTCAAAAACGTTGCATCATCCACAACGCCCAATTTTCTGGAAAGGAGCTTTGAACCCTTGTCAATGGTGTCTGATGCTACTACCTGCACATCAGAGATCATCCCCAACGATTTTGGGAAGGGGTTAATTTTAACAATCATGATGTTGACTGAATCAAAACTATCAGTGATTCTGGCTGATGAATCAGTCTTCATCCCTTTCTGACTATATGGGATCTGATCATTGGGCTTGTTCCCACTCAATTTTGGACTGATCAATTTCATTTCAGCAATCTTGGCGCAGATTTCCCTGATTAGATATACTAGTTCTGCTGAGGTGAGTGTGGCCACTGGGGGAGTGATCCAAAGTGGGAGGGTTGTTACCCATTGCCCATCTATCACATGGGTGAGGTCGCCCTGGGTAACAAGGGGTACAGCCACCCTCTTTGATCTCTTCTTACTCAGAAATGGAAAAAGATCCTGATCAATGCACAGTGGACGTTCCCCTGAACTTACAGTTATAGAATAAACTCAGGGCGTATCCCCAGCCTCATCTTCATATACGCGATATTTATGCAACAGCCACTTCATGATATTCTGCAGCTGCTGAGGAATTATATTTGTGGAGCATCTTTGTTGGTTGGTCATCAGCTCAGGGAAATTCTCTAATTGAAAATTGATCAAAACTTCATCATCCCCCAGTTCAGTCACAGTAAATAATGTTGGTTCGTTGTTAGGTGCCTCCCGTGCTTCTTCAGCATATTGCGCACAGAATCAAATCAAATTATGTTGTAATGCATGAGGGCTCATCATCATATTCTATCATTGAAAGACTACATTTGACCAGTGGCCTCCTGTAGTGAGCACCACTGCTAATTCTTGACGTATAGGCTTGATTCTGATGAGTTGGTTTGTACAGGGTAATAGCCACTGAGCAACCAAATTGGACAATATGAAGATCGCTGACTTTCTAATAAAACTCAATAAACTGTATATGGAGCTATCACCCCTTAGATGACCTTTATTTTAATATAAATTGCAGACTTCTCTGCAATTACTCTATTACCCAGGAAAAAGCCTCCTCTTCAATCCTCCATGTGACTCTTTATATCTTGGTTTCCCAAGCCAGATGCATTCTCAGCTTGGTAGTCTTCTATCATCTTCCCTTATCTAGAAGCTCTCTTTCATATTGAATCTTGGCATAATTCCCCTCAATTCGCCAAATGGTTGTCATTTTGATCAATTATAATTCGTATACCCTTTTCCATAAATCTCAAGACTCATCTCAATTCCCTCTCCAATCTGCCAGTATAAGTAGCATATTGTACAGTCATATCAACTTCCTGACAGGGATACTTTCTAAAAGTGGCTGCAGGGATCTCATTAAGAGCTTCTATAATTTCATGGATGCTGATAAATGTGAGTTTAAGTCCTGTGATGTGGAGCTGAACATCAGGCCAAGATTTGAGTGTTGAAAGGACAGCGGTAATAGCATCATCATAAGAGATTCAATTAGGAGTAACTAGCAGTTGCTTGCTATCTTGAATATAACATGAGAAACCAGAAGTGTTTTCCCCTTTCTTGAGGTGAATGGCCATAAAGGCTTGTTTTTGACACAATAGGGTCTGATAAGAGCCAAAAGTTCTATATGAGAGTGGTCTTGACCTGAGAACAGGCATGGCATTCATAAAGATGAGGGTCATAATTTCACAGGCTTCCTCACACAGGCAGGAATGAATATACTTTACCTTTTAGCGATCAGTGGCCTATTCAAAAGTGCTCTCAAAAGCATTTAGAAATGATGCAATTCTTTCTTGGCTTGGAATGGATCATTCCTTGATGCTAAGATTGAAAGATGATCTAACTGGCGTGAGAGAGGGTATATATGTTAGCTTCAATAATCTGGTTATTTACAGTAGACACAGACTTTCATATGCGTGGGAAGCATCCTGATCCATTTGATTTTGTAGCTTCTCCAAGTTGTCCTGAAATTTGTCCCGCATCTATTAAGAGCACTGGCATCTACCTTTTTATAAATTTAGGAGTTTAGATTTAGAACTTTGGACTCACAAAAACAGATGCAAGTCTCCAAGTTTGCATATTTCTGTTTCAACTCATCAAAACATTTATTTGGTAAATTTTTTTTTAAATTTCATACATTCTCCATTTTATAAATCTAAAGCGCCTAGGGTGATGGCAGGATTGATGGGCCTCCCATCAGGGTGAACTCCACACCCTCAAGCAATGCTTTAAATTTGTTATTGAAGGTCCTTCAACTTTTTGTTCATCTTGTCATGCATGGGGTCCTCAGAGCCTTCAGTCAGGAGAACATGTGACCCAGGGGCCAGGGAAGCCTCTGGAACCTAATCATCCCTTAGCCCCCTCAGGACCTCTTGGACCTCTTAACCCTTTGGGGCCTTTAGGCCCTTCAGTGAAGCGTGTCACTCCAGCGCTGAAGTTGATCAAGAAAAGTATCTACTTGGCTCACCTGTTGCATGAATATGGTTTCCAAAGCCTGAGTTTGGGTGTCAGCCTCTGGTGCAGCATTTTGGATATACTCACATACTTCAGAGAATACCCTCTGTAGTCACTGAGTAAAGTAGGCAACCATATGCCCAAAGATCCCAGAGTCAAACAGAGAGATTCTATTTTGGACATCATTGATGAGGTGATGATTGTCCTGGATAGCTTCCCTATTGTCTCAAACATAGGCGGATGCAGCTTTTTAAAAGTTTGACCAGGGATGGAAACAAGGCCCTACATTAATTTCAGCTAGTTTAGCACTTCTTGATTATAAAATTCCATCAGTTGGAGGAGATAGTGGAGGGCTGAATTTATAAACTGCTGCAAGTAGGGTCCTACATTGCCAACAAACCCATTGCTGGCTAAGGCAGCTGAGCCATAAAGTCTCCACATGTAGGAGGGAGCAACAGAAGCTTATTAATGACTCGACCAGGTCTTAGTGTAGTAAATTCATCAAGAAGTTGCTGGATGATGTTGATTAGGTTGTCAGCTTGGAGATAGAACTGGCTGTGGTTTGGAATGGGAAGGTTGAGCTCAAAAGTAGCCTGGAAATCCAGGCTCTCAGGTTGAATATAGTTGTAGATTAAATTGTGAAGTACAAATCCATTGGACATAGCTTCACTTCCCATTAGAGGAAGAAGATCCATCATTAGCATTAGCTTCCATGTTTTTTAATCGACATTTTCACTAGTTAAAGCTCAGAGTCCCCTGTAATGAGCACCAAGTTTAGGGTTTTCACCAAGGTAAAGCTGAATATTAAGATTTGTGGGTGACCATAGCAGTAGAGAACAGAAGTTGTGAGTTGAATTCAGGATGGTTTTACAAAATTGGAATGGCTAGAGAGAGGCAATGGCATAGCACTTTTGCTTCTTTGGGGTCTGGCTTATATGCACTATCCTGTGTTACAATACTAATTATCATAACTATGCAAAGAGGTATAATTATATAACAACTTTCTAGAAAAAAATACAACAAATTTTATTTGTTGAGCCTTTGATATTTATAGGGTGGCTAGGTGTCCTTCAATGGATAGGGCGCACAAGTCCTCTTTGTTCAAGATCTTCACTTCTCATCCAGTATGGGGGTCAAGCTGCAGTCCCTTCCTTTGATCAGCTTTGGGATTATTTCTTTCCATTATGCAAGCACTTTATGATGGCATTTTCTGATGCCAAGGTTAAGTCTCACCAGGTGATAATTCCCAGATCCCCTTTATTGATCCTTTTTATATTTAAGGTCAAAGACTCATTTGGGGACAATTTACTTGACTCTAGAGGGCTCAATCCCAGAGAAGGACAGTTGAACAGTGCATTGTCCTGATTCTGAGATAATTTGGAATTGATTATTAGTATAAATGCTAGCAGATGAGTTTGTTGCCTAGTGGTCATATCCAAATATATTTTCTTTATAGAGGCAACCTTGTTATGAAAGGCAGCTATTGTTAAGTCAGTATCAAGGTAATTGCCTTTGATGTCCATCTAACTCCTACAAGCAACATCCCTCAATTGTTATTCCATCATATAAAATTGGGCTTCATGTTCCTTATCTTAGTTGACTTGATGTGCAGAGGGTCTCCCAGGAGGTCCTGGGGGCCTTCTGGGCTAGTAGGTCCATGTGGTTTTTTAAGGTACAACTCAGAAGTAGGGTGGGTATTGAATCTTTCATGAAATTGAATTGGATAAGGCATTAATCCAAGGCTTATAGGTTTGCTGTTGTTTATCCAACTTAGTCAATTTTTCAGCCACAGCTTCTCCAATCATCTATATAAGGTTTCTGAGGCAGTATCAATCTTCTGGGTGATTTTGTTGCCAAGGTATCTACCAACTTTATTATCAATCTGAACAATTTAGTTATTTAAATTACTGATATTTCTTTGATTGTCCAGAATATCTCCTTAACTTCCTGACTAAAATTAGAATTAGTTCTATATGATTCAAGGAGTTAGGAATGAAGCTGCAGGTAAGACTAGATTGCCTTTGGATATCCATGTGGTCATTTCCAAAAGTTGCAATTGATGGTGGAAAATAGGGTGGATAAATAGGCAAAGGTATGATTCAGTTTAGGCACCCTTTAATGCAATGCTTGGGAGGGTCATAATAGTGTATAGGTCCATTAATTCAACTGCTTTGGGTATAATGTTTTTAATTAGATAATCCTCCAAGCTATAGAGTTCTATAAGTAAGGTTTCCACAGCCTTGGCTACTTTGGCTGATTGATTATAATGTATTAATGTTTGGGGGCTGGAAGTTAAATACTTTTCTGCTTTAAATTATAAGTCTTTTATACTGAACAGGTATCTCTTATTGGTTGGAGTAGACATATCTTGTCACATTTATGTTTTCCTTCATCTGGGAAATATTTTCTCTTCTTGAATTACTTTATCATCATAAAGTTATATTTTTACATATAGTAGCTTCAGAAGGTACCTGAAAGAAGGCACCATTTATTAGGTTTTTAGATTTTGTTGGTAGGTTTTTCAAAGGCTAACCAGTTACTAGTAGTATTAGCATCAGCAGCTTCCTAGTGGTATTATTCATCACTAAAGAAAATAAGCTTTAGCAATAATTTAAACGAAATAAGATAGAGTAGAGCCTACTTTATTTACTAAAACAAGGTGATATTTTTAGTCTTTGAAGGCACACACCTTTAACAGGACTAGCCCCTTTGATTGGCAAAGTCTTCCTTACTCCTCAAGGGAGTATTGTGTATAGTTTATTATTGGATTTGACCCTTTTTACTCAGAGAGATTTGGGTTCAATTATATCCTTTATACCTTTGGAGGCTAGGGTCCAATCAATAGATCTTTTGAGTAGTGCTTTCCACTGATTGATCATAGACTCTTCAGAGCTTTGATTCATATCTGAACTAATTTGAACCTGGTCTTTCCCAACTGGCTGAGATTGCCAAGGGAGTGCCTCCCAATCTTTCCTCCCCCTCTGCTATGGATAGATATGTGGTTTGCCAATCTTGCCTGGTTGAAGTGAAACATATCTTGTTTCATTTTGTTTTGTTACAGTTTTGTTTCAACACATTTCAGTTTGATTATTTTATTTTATTTTTTGCTCTTTGAGCCTTGGTATTATCTGTCCCCTGGTCAGCTTGCCTCAAAGAAACAAATAAATGAAAAATAATCACAAGTTAACTTTACCAATATGTTTTTCTAATTATACAAGCGGAGTTACCCGGCATTGCTCAGATTTATGAGCTTGCACTGATAGCCAAATGCTGTGCTGGCACTATGCTTGAATCACTCGGACTAACAGCTCCGCTGTTGCCTTCGTGGCTGGTGAGCTGATTATCATTACTTAATCTACTTAAAAATCTCACTGATTTTTGTTTAGTTTCAGGTGAGCAATTTGTGAATTATTCGATTATATCGCCAATTCTCACTCACTCATCCAAATAGATTAACCTATCAGACTCGATAGTTTCAGATTCGATATTATTTGCCAATTCTCACCCACTTGCCTAAATAGATTGACCTATCAGACTCGAAGGTTTCAGACGTCAGTTAGTCAGTGAATGTGTTATTAAGTAGACAAGTAATTGAAAGGGTTAAGTTTGAATTTTAATTTGAAACAACCTAATTCAATGAGATCAACGAGTAATTAAGTACTATAAGCCAATATAAGTGCCATAAATCAATATAAGTGCTATAAGCCAATGGCACTTAAGTTACACTGGATGCTATGACGAAATAGTTGCCTTATTGTTTGAGATTCTTAAATAAATTAGCACTGTAGTTTTGGTACGAGACTGCTCAAACTTGAGTAAAACTGTGATTAAACTATGTGCAAATTATGATTTAAAGAGCCATCGATAACAGTGTTTTAAGATGAATGAAACGCTTAGGTAAAGAGTTAGGATATCCGTATATATTTATAAAGTTTGAATATACATCTATCACCTTATCTCATAACATAGCTTATGCCTTCACCTCAAATAAAGTGTATCTTTAATTTTAGAGATGTTGCGCAATCTACAAATTCTAGGTACTCACCTCACATTTTATTTGTCTCGGCACATTTTATGGCTATCTAAATAAATTCAAGTGTTTTTCATAATGGGAGAGTTTTTCGTTCCGGTAGACTAGGTAATTCTTAAACTTTGGGTAAATGTTCCTTAAATTAACTGAAGTTTAGATAATGCTGATCAATTTGACATCAAAACTCTAGTGGAAGAGTGCAATATTTGTACAGTTCTAGATTTGCGAACTGGGTAATTAACTGGTTGTTTTCCATTAAATATATTTTGGCGTTTGGCTAAACTATGCTATAGAATTGAAGCTAGAACTTCCACTTCTCTCCAAACTGCTTTTCCGCGAGCTCTTGTGTCGGTGTGTCTATTTTTTTCTCGGCTTTAATTTTAATCTAACAAGGTTTTAGAGCAACCTACTTGAGATTTTTCGATCCTGTTATTTCAGATCAATCTGATCATCCTTATTCGCCAAACATCACCGTACCAGAAAAGAACGAAAGGATTAAGCCTAATACTACCGATTCGCAAAACATCCGAAGATCTTTCCATATTGATCTCTTGGGAAAAGAATATCAGATGAAAGCTGTTTGGGGACAAGCTAGCCTCAGGATAAAATTGTAAGCAAAAATTGCCTTAATTTCAATGCTAAACTTCTATTAGAACTGTAATTTTTTATTTGTTGCTTTTTATGAAAAAAACTGCAACTTCGTTTATTTCTAAAAACCTTGTTGCCAAGAAGGGTTTGTTGGGTCTTTACATAGACATAATAGAATTCTGCAAACCTCAGCTTCTGACATCTTTTTAAATTATCCTTGCTTATGCTCATGAACCGCTTCTTATTCATTGCTCACATGGAAAAGATCGAACAGGAATAGTGATTGGTGACTTAATTTAAAAATTACTTGTTGATATTTTTAGCTCTTTTGTTATCGGTACTTGGAGTTCCTAGAGATGACATTGTAGCTGATTACGCAAATTCCTCAAAATTACTTTCGCCATTCCAAGAACAGATCGACTTGGAATTTGATGCCGTTGGACTTAATGGAGAATTTGCGACTGCCCGCGCAGAGGTTTGTTGCTTCACAAGTTATTTTTCTTGGCTAACCACTTTATAGACTATGAATTCCTTACTTAGTTACATGGAAGCTAAATATGGGTCTGCTATTGAATATTTAGAGACCATCGGATTTGACAAAAGCCACCAGAATGCCTTGAGGTCAAAACTTTTGATAAAAAAGCAAAGTCGCATAAGCTTAATGGGATAGGAGGCAAGTTAAGCGCTATTATTGCACTAATAATCATTAAAGTCGTTTGCATTCTTTTTTTTTAGTACTGAATGGTCCAAAGTCGTTTGCATTCTGTAGATGTGTAATCATAAAACCCATGAAGGAAAGGATGACTTAATTTGATATGAAATTAAATTGTATTTTTAAGAACTACCTGTTTTTTATAATTTATTAAAATCTGCTTTAACACAATTGCAACTTTTAATTGATTTTAATTAAAAATATTTTAGTCGCTCAGCTTAAATTACTTTCTATTTATGTGTGCAACACAAAAACAACAAGGAATTACCATACTTTAAAATCAGCATTTCTTAATATAAAAAGTTGGTTATGGTATACCTTTCACCGCTATTTGATTTTTATCTATCACTTATATGCTGTATATCTGAAATATGATTCAATTACGTTATAATATTAAAAAAGTAAACTGTTAACCATTTTAATGATTTGATGCATATATGTGTCCAAAAAATGGGGGTTTATGTAAATTTAAAAATACATATATGCATCCAAAAAATGAGGGGCATGTGTTAAAATTTATAGGGTTTCTGATTATTCTTGGTAATAACCTCTATAAATATATTAACTGCGCAGGTTTGGGTTGTGCAATTTTTCACGTTGTTTGATAGTGAAATATAATTTTTGATAGTAGTATGGCAGCTATTATCCGCAGTTGAATTGAAGTACTAGATTTCAGTCCAACACTTGGCCAGTATTTCCTCTCAAAATACTTATGATGTCCAGAATAGGGATTCATTCCCTGGTACCACCTAACTCAAGACTATGCTCAGATCCCTGTTTACAGTTTCTCTCTGTTGATACACAGTTGGCAGTAATTACCAATTTGATTCAGCTTCTTCTCTGGATCCCTGCTCAGATCCTTACTCTTTATCCTAAAGAGTCTTCCAATTAGAGCACACAGCAATAATTTCTTAGAGAAAGGATAGAACTTAAAATAGATTCTGCTAAAGTATACTAAGATAATATTCTGGTAAATGTGGTCTGGTAATTGATAGTTCTTTATTAGTAAATTCTTTAGAGAATTTATAGTGGGAAATTTGGTGCCTACCCTTGGTTGGCACTTCCTTGGTGAAACAGCAGCCATTGCTATTGAATTACCTATCCTCATCTCAGCAGCAATGGTCTTCCCCATCCTGGCTAGGATTCTGTCATTGGATATCTTTAAGACCTAAAAGGGAAAGTTGGAAAATATGTCCCTAATGTTTTCCTCCTGATCCAAGTGTGATCAACTATATTTAGCAAGTGACCTGCTTAGGTAATAGAACTTGTTACCCACTAAGGCAGGTCACAAACCAAATGATCAATTATCTAGTTGCAGGCAGCATCACTTGTCTCATAACTTGATCCTTAAATTCCCAATTGGTAGGTAATAAAACCTGAATAATCCTAATTGGTACACCTGGTAATTAATCAACTATCAGATGCTCCTATTTTGTTGGCAACTTTGCTTGACAAGATCTTAAGTATTTATCCAGATCAATCCCTGATAGATCTGACCCAGGCAAATAACCTAAAATCCCCTAAACATAGTTACCCTGAAATCAGGGTCAACTTATATCAATTAACTTTGTATTAGAGAATTATCCCCTAGCAATCCCTGTTAATCAAACAGCTGGGAATATAGGCAAAATTCTAACATATCCCCCTCTTGCCTAGATTTTCAGCAAGAAAAGGACCAGGGCATGAGAACACTGCTTCGGACACTCAGTCAAATACTTCATTGGCTCAAGAAGAGTATAATCCATCAGTACTCAATGCTGCTCAGGATGACCTTCAGCATGCGGCTCACTTCCTCCTCACTACCACCTACTCAGATCATGGTCCCCATGACCTTTTGTCATATCAGAATGATCAATTTACTTGTAACAATATTAATCCTAGGATCTGGTTTTCCTCCATCAGGGCATATGAACTGCTGTCATATTCAGGATTCTTGGTCTGGCATCCTTGATTTCCTGATTTTCTTCTCATACTCAACAGGAGATTCTTGCTATCAATATTTATTTTGAAGCACACTTAAGAATTCTCATTTATATTCACTTTTGTTATTTTCTCTTAATAACCTCTTGGCTCATATCATTCTTAATTCTTCTCTGAAGAGCTTATCCCATTAATTTTGAGCTTAATTTCTTCAAAATTAGAGCTATATTGATTTCAGAGTGTATAATGTTGACTATCATATAAGTCTGACATTCCCCCTCTTATCTAGCTCATATATCAAATTCTGAGTCTCAGTACCAACAGCTGCTCAAAAACTTGTCTGATCAAGACCTTCAGCCCTTCCAGCGGATGAGTTAAGATGTGAGCTGGAACATTTTCTATGTTCCTTTCAGAACTCATATCCTAGTCAAGTACCAGTAGCCAGTCCTTCCATGAAATACTGGAAAAAGTAACCAACCATGCTGAAACTAGGTTAGTGGTTATTTCAAACAACTCACAACCAATCCTTCCCCTGTTGTCAATTACTGAGTTAGATTTCAAAACTCCTGGATTTGGCCCTTTTCACAGATATTCCTAAAATTATTGTTGAACCTCCTAAAGCAATGCCCTTTGCTCTCAATTGTTTGTTCCTCACTGGATTGAACTTGCTTCCAGAGTTCCTCATCTGAATCAGTCAATATTACAAGCCAGCTGTCTTGGCCATCAAACTATCTGCAACAGCATACATCTCAAACTCCCCTATGAAAAATTAAGAGCTCAAGTTACCAAGGTTTTTTCCATAGCTCTGAACTCTTCTGATCTTGAAAACATTCTAAATCAGGATATTGAAGCCTATGCTCTTCATTTTGCCAGCCAAGTTCTTTGAAGTTGTGCCACAAAGCTTTCAGCCTCTCCCAGCTTCCATTGCTCTTTCTGTTTCAGCTTCTGTGTAAGTCTTGGGGAACGTCCTTTGGCTCTCGATCGCTCCATCTTCCCATTCCCAAATAAGAAGATACCAAAGAGGATGGCGGTACCTCTCATCACTCAGGGTGACCTTGCTCATGTAGTAGATGAGCAATGGGTAACAGCTCGTCCGCTTTGAATCCCACCCCCAATACCCACACTTACCTTGGCAGAACTGTTGCGGGGTATTAGCGAAATCTGCGCTGAGTTTATCATATTGAAATTGGTAAGATTAATTTGAGTGGCAATCTGGCGGATGCACAAAATTTGAATGTCTGTAGAAGTACAAAGGATGAGATATTGGCCAGATCGCACGATGGTCTCAATTCAATCTCTAGACCAGTTGAACAAATATTGGGCGCTATTGATGTAAGTTTGAAGCCCTCAAATAGCAATCTAGGCGCTGCGTCTGATATGCCACTCTTGACTGAATGAAGGTTAAATGATCGGGTGTGGGTGGGTTGGCCATCCCAAACCCATTCCCAACCAAATGGACCTGTCCCTATAAGGGATGGCCTTGGGGGATTCCCATCGCCTGTTGGGCCAAACGCTGTCATGCTAATCATCAGAAATGTAGTCGAGCCCTGGTTCAGATATTTGAGGTCAAACTGATAGAGACTCAGCCTGCCGCCAAATTTTGCGATGTCAGTTCTCAAAGAATAAGCCCCCCCCATTCCCAAACAATGCGCCGGTCAGGCCAAATTTGTTGGGCCCCAACCCCACCCTGTCACTACCCAATTGACCACTATTTAATCAGTTGCATGGCACTGAGAAGATTGTTGGTCAATTTTCTTACTTTCCTTTCCCAATAAAATTTTGCCAAAAGAAATTTTTATTTGTTTATTTTTCCCCTTTTGCTGCATCCCTGATGGCATTTCTCTGGTGGTCCATCACCCCACATTTTGGGTGGACATTACCAATTCTTTTGGTCACCATGGCTCCCTCTGTTGCTGATTGGGTTCAGCGAGTATTCCTTACCTTGCTGCTATGTCACCATTTTGTTATATCACACTTCCTAGCTCCATATCAAGTCGCATGGTTGGCAATGCCCCTGGCATTCCAGCTTGCCTTTTGGGTGCTCAAGCATCCTGATTGGCAGGCTGGTCTAAACTTCTTCTGCCATTTCCATGACATAATTGACCAACCATTACTTCCAGCCATTTCTGCCTTGATTTTTGAATTGGGTGCTGCAGTAGCTACCCTCTCAACTATGAACAACTCCATTCAAAACCAGACAGAAGAAACGATTTCTCCCACACTTGTACTTCCAATTTTCGCCCCAGCAAAAAACCCTGACCCTGTTTTTGACATACCTGCTATCTCTTCAGTCATTCTCAAGTCAGTTGAATCTCCAAATAAACAGAGTTCTGCTTACTTCCTTGTCCCTATGAGAATCAGTGTCAGTCCTCATCATGTGTCCTTTGAAGCTCTGGTGGATACCGGAGTGGCGGGGAACTTCATGAGCGTCGAGTTGGCACAACAGTTAAAATTGGAAATGGATGTGGGCGCCTCAGTAATGGTGGCCTCATCTGCTTACCAGTCTTCATATGTCATTCGCCGTCCATTACACTTCTCAATCCACCAATATAACTTCTGCAATTGGTTTTTAGCCATGCCAAACCTGGTATTCCTGGTGATCTTGGGTGTGGGATGGTGGCGTCAACAACATGTGAAGATTCACTTAGAGTCTAATACATTGTTGTTTACCAATGATGATTCAGAGGGAGAGTTCCCTCTGATTGACACCCTCAAAAAAATACAAGGAACCAGCTCTATCACTACCTTGGTTACTTCCGCGGGCATCCCAGCTGATTTCCCTGAAAGCTTAATGCAATACCAGGAAATCTTTGATATGGAAAAAGCGGACCATCTGCCAAAACATTCCAGGTATGATTGTGGATTTTGAACAACTGTGGAATTGAACATCAACTGCCCCCTGTATCCTCATACAGTAGAGGAAGAGGCTGCACTCAATACCTGGTTGGACGATATGTTAAGAAAAGGCTGGTTGTTCAAAGAAACCTCTCGTCGCCTCCCCTATTGTATTTGCAAGAAAATTGGATGGATCACTCCATCCTTGCATGGATTATGGTCACCTGAACAAAATATCAGTTACAGACCCCTACCCATTGCCCTTAGAACAGACAATCAGTCAGGCAATTGCCAAATCCCGTGTCTTTTCAAAATTGGATCTGGTGAATGCTTTCAATCAGATTTAAGTAATGGAAGGACAAGAATGGCTGACTGCAAACCAAACGAGGCGAGGCGTTTTTCAATTTCGTGTAATGCCCTTCAGGCTGAAAAATGCTCCCGCTACATTTCAACAAATGATTGACAATGCATTAGGGGATCTTCGGTTCTCCTGCGCCATTGCTTATATTGATGATATCCTAGTCCATTCCCCAACTCCCAAACAACACGCTATCGACTTAGAAGCAGTAGTGGCTGCTTTGCATAAAGCAGGCCTGTTCCTCAAAGCTTCCAAGTGCGAGTTTTAAAAGGAAGAGGTTACATTTCTCAGAAACTTGGTACTTAAAGAAGGTGTCGCCATCCCCCCAACAAATTAGATGCAATCTGAGAATGGCCAACCCCAACTACACAGAAGCAGCTTTGAAGTTTCTTGGGTAATATCATTTTTTTAAGAAATTTTCCCCCGCACTTTCTCAGTTGGCCGCTCCGCTCCATCCCCTCACTGGGAAAAATGTACCATTTTGTTGGACCCCCAAATGTCAGCAGGCTTTCAAAATCAATCAAAGAGGTGTTCATGTCTCCCCCTATTTTGAAACATGCTGATCCCACCAAACCATATATCATCACATGTGATGCTTTGTCAGTAGCGGTGGGCGTGGTGCTGCTTCAGGACCATGACAGTCTTAAACATCCGGTCACTTATTTTTCCCAAAAATTCACTACTATGGAGCAGTCTTGGGCCATCTATGACAAGGAACTGGTGGCTGTTGCATGGGCTTTAACTCATTGGCAATACCTGTTACAGGGTGCCCATCATGAGCTAACGGTCTGCACGGATCATCAGGCTCTCTTGTATTTCTGCAAACCCCAAAAATTGGCGCACTGGCAGGCCCAAACCTATCAGGACCTGTGTAGTTTCAACTTCAAATATGAATTTGTCAAAGGTGCACTCAATGTCCTCCCTGACTTCTTAAGTCGTAGCCCTGCTCATTGTCCCTTGGAATCTGAGGAAGTGGATCTCGTTACCATGATCCCTGCCACTCAGATCCTGTCAATCATTCCTTCTGTTGTTTCCTCCACCGCGTTGTCTCCCAATGAACCGTTATTGGCCCAAGTGTTGGCCGCTCAAATGGCTTGCCCTGAGGGCGTGGAGTTGGTCAAACAGTTGACAAACCCAAGACCTAAACACTCCCTATATTCTTTAAAAGAAAGTCTCATTTACTTCCATTCTCGTGTGTGGGTTTCCCCCCCTTCGCCCAAAAGTATTCCACGCACACCATGATCCTCCCACAGTTGGACACCCTGGTAACAAGAAATGCATTGATCTGATCAAGCGTACCTTCAATTGGGCAGGACTGACCAAAGAGGTTCCAGCTTGGATCGCCAATTGTGTTACTTGCGCTAGGGCCAAGTTGGATCATTCTGGTAAGAATGGCCTCCTACACCCTTTACAGCAGGCGGAAGGTCCGTGGACCTCAGTATCCATAGATTTTATTGTCAACCTCCACTGTTCTAATGGGTTCACAGCATAATGGTGGTGGTAGATCGCTTCACTAAATTCTCCCTTTTTATCCCTTGCACTTCTGCAATTATTACAGAAGAAACTGCTCATCTTTTTGTATGACATGTGTTTTCAATGTTTGGTCTTCCCCAGGAAATTGTTAGTGACTGGGGCACTCAGTTTACTGCTCGCTTTTGGAATGATCTCCTATCAATCCTGAAGATAACCCCCTGTCAATCCACGGCGTATCACCCCCAGTCTGATGGTCAGACTGAGAGGGTTAATCAAGTCCTCAAACAATACCTGCGTTGCTATGCCACAGCAGCGCAAGATACCTGGTCCAGTGACTTGCCTCTCGCTCAATTTGCATACAATAATGGGATTCACGCCTCCATGGGGTTTTCACCATATGAAGCAACGCTGGGCTATAACCCATCATTTTCAGTCGGAATCATGCTTGTGACCTGAAGTTCAAGCTGCCACAGACCATGCTACCCATATTCGTTCAACTCAAGCCTTGGTACAGGAACACCTCACCAAAGCAATTGATGATTATAAGCGATTTGCGGACTGTAAGCGCCTGTCAGGTCACAATTTTATGGTGGGTTCTTACATCATGCTTGATACCTGGCATTTGCAAATTCAAACCCCTTCCTGCAAGTTCGCCAGTAAGCGTTTGGGTCCTCACTTAGTGGAGGAAGTATTGGGTAATGGGGCGTTCCGCCTGAAGCTTCCCACACATTGGAAGCAGCACCAGTCTTCCATGTTTCCCAGTTGTCGCCCTTCAAAGGTGTAATTCCCATGGACCCAGAACCAATCAATCATCAATAGCGAGGAAGAGGCTGAGGTAGAAGCTATCTTGGGATCTCGCAAATTGTGGCATTCAGTTCAATATCTTGTGGCCTGGAAAGGATACCCAGCTTATGAAAATAGTTGGGTCAAGGTGTGCAATTGCGCGAATTGCATGTCTCTGGTTGAAGCTTTCCATGCATCCCACCCTGAGGCTCCCCGTCCCCCTCAGAAAATCGTGATGATTATGGCTATCAAGCTACCTAAAGCACACAAGAATGTGGCTCTGGCGCAATTTCCTGGTGGAGGTGCCATTCCTTTGGAAAAAGGAAAGGGTAATGTAAGTCTTGGGGAACGTCCTTTGGCTCTCAATTGCTCCATCTTCCCATTCCCAAATAAGAAGATACCAAAGAGGATGGTGGTACCCCTCATCACTCAGGGTGACCTCGCTCATGTAGTAGATGAGCAATGGGTAACAGCTCGTCCACTTTGAATCCCACCCCCAATACCCACACTTACCTTGGCAGAACTGTTGCAGGGAATTAGCGAAATCTGCGCCAAGTTTATCAAATTGAAATTGGTCAGATTTAATTTGGTTGGCAATCTGGTGGATGCGCAAAATTTGAATGTCTGTAGAAGTACAAAGGATGAGATATCAGCCAGATCGCCTGACAGTCCCAATTCAATCTCCAGACCAGTTGAACAAATATGGGTGCTATTGACATAAGTTCAAAGCCCTCAAATAGCAATCTGAGCGCTGCGTCTGATATGCCGCTCTTGACTGAATGAAGGTTAAATGACTGGGTGTGGGTGGGTTGGCCATCCCAAACCCATTCCCAACCAAATGGACCTGTCCCTATAAGGGATGGCCTTGGGGGATTCCCATCGCCCGTCAGGCCAAACGCTGTCATGCTAATCATTAGAAATGTAGTCAAGCCCTGGTTTGGATATTTGAGGTCAAACTGATAGAGACTCAGCCTGCCGCCAAATTTTGCGATGTTGGTTCTCAGATAATAAGCCCCCCATTC
The DNA here is from genome assembly GCA_022478985.1 of Massospora cicadina. Lineage (NCBI taxonomy): Eukaryota > Fungi > Entomophthoromycota > Entomophthoromycetes > Entomophthorales > Entomophthoraceae > Massospora > Massospora cicadina. Next base: position 190,984 of record JAKSZP010014465.1, read on the forward strand.
CCAAAAAATGTGCCGGTTAGGCCAAATTTGTTGGGCCCTGACCCCACATTGTCACTACCCAATTGACCACCATTTGATCAGTTGCAGCGCACTGATAAAATTGTTGGTCAATTTTCTTACTTTCCTTTCCCAATAAAATTTTGCCAAAATAAATTTTTATTTGTTTATTTTTCCCCTTTTGCTGCATCCCTGATGGCATTTCTCTGGTCCATCACCCCACATTTTGGGTGGGCATTACCAATTCTTTTGGTCACCATGGCTCCTTCTGTTGCTGATTGGGTTCAGTGAGTATTCCTTACCTTGCTGCTATGTCACCATTTTGTTATATCACACTTCCTAGCTCCATATCAAGTCGCATGGTTGGCAATGCCCCTGGCATTCCAGCTTGCCTTTTGGGTGCTCAAGCATCCCAACTGGCAGGCTGGTGTAAACTTCTTCTGCCGTTTCCATGACACCCATTGGCAAGTTGTAAAAATTTTACTCTTAGGAGTTGATTATTGGAGGTCAACCCTAGTAATCTTTCTACTGCACAGGTTCAGTTTCCTCGTGCACCTCGCATTGTAAGAATATATATAATCTGATAATAGTATGATGACTATTATCCATAGTCAAGTTAGAATTATCTTCAGGACCAACGCTTCAGCCATTATTTCTGATTATACTGTATATCGCACTCTTGGGGATTTGTTCCCTATAATCCTGTCCACTCAATCTTCATTAAGATCCTCTGATGACAGTCTCCTTTGGCCCAACGCACAGTTGGCAGCAATCCCTTAGCCGTGGTTCCCTTCATCTCTAGATCCCCACTCAGATCTCTACTCTTCTCTGAGAGTCTACCAATTATTGCCTTCTGCAACAATATCCTTGAGATGGAATCTTCACGCTAGATGCTGATAGTCTAACTATTACCAAATCTACAGTCAAACTAATAATGTTCTTTACTAGTTCTTCTCCAACTGTAAATATGTGTCATTCAGTGAGTGTTGTGCTTTTTTATTATAGTGAATTTCTAGGGAATTTATAAGGGGATTCAGATGTCTAACCCTCGGTTGACACCTCTTTGATGAAATGACAGCCGTTACCATTAATCACCCTTCCTCATCTCAGCAGCAATGGTCTTCCCCATCCTGACTAGAATTCTGATGTTAGACATCCTTGAGACCTCAAACGGAAAGAGTCAGAAATGTATCTTTAACGTTTTCCTCTCAATCCAAGCAAATCATCCATAATTGGCTAGCAACCTGCTTAGATAATGGGACTTTTTACCCATTATGGCAGGTCACTTCACTAACCAATTGATTTGCCCCCCCCCCCCCCCCCCCCCCCCCCCCCCCCCCCCCCCCCCCCCCCCCCCCCCCCCCCCCCCCCCCCCCCCCCCCCCCCCCCCCCCTAGTTGCAGGCAGCATCACTTGCCTCAGAACTCACTAAACATTCCCAATCAGTCAGTGATGAAACCTGACTGATCCCAATCAGTACACCTGATAGTTAATTACTATCAGATCCCCTTATTTTGTCAGCCGCTCTGCCTAATGAGATACTATGTATTCATCCAGATCGATCCCAGATGGATACAGCCAGACAAATATCCTAAAATCCCCCAAATCTAGTTCCTCCAAAATTTGGGTCAACCAATTTCTGATTCACTTCGCCTTAGGGAATTTTTCCCCTAACAATACCAGGTAATCTAGCAGGCTGGGATTATGGGAAAAAATCCCAACACATCCCCCCTCTTGCCTAGATTTCCAGTGAGAAAAGGACTGGGCATGGAAACACCGCTTTGGACACCTGGTCAAATACTATATTGGTTCAAGTAGAGTACTTCATTAATACTCATCACTGCTCGGGATGACCTTCAGCATATGGCATTCCTCCTCTTCCTCCTCGCTACCGCCTACTCAGAGCGCGGTCCCCTGACCTCTTGTCATGCCAGGCTGATTGATTTACTCATGATAATCTTTTTCCTGGGATCCAGTTTCCCCCCATCAGGGTATATGACCCGCTGTCATATTCAGGTTTCTTGGTCTGGCGTCCTAGAATTCCTGATTCTCTCTTCATCCTAGACAGGAGACTCTTGCCGTCAATATTCATCTCACAGCTTGATTAAGAATACTTATTTATGTTCACTTCTGTTATTTTGCTCATAATTTCTTGGCTGTAAATCATTCTTCCCTTGGAAAGCTTATTTCATTAATTGTATAAAATTAATTTCCCAAAAATTGGAGCCTAATGGAGTGTAGGGTGCATAATGTCAACATCTATATCAGTCTGACATCCCCCCTCTAGTCCTTCTCATATGTCAAACTCAGAATCCCGCTACCAACAGCTTCTTAACAGTCTGTCAAATTTGGACCTCCGCCTCTTCCAGCGAATGAGTCAGGATGCTTGGTGGGCCTCTCTTCTATGGTCCTTCCAGGACTCATACGCCTAGCCTGGCACAAGCAGCTAGTCCTTCCATGAAGTTACCAGAAACAGTATCCAATCCCACCGAAACCAGGCATGCCATCATTTCGAATAACTCTCAGCTGACTCTTCCCATGCAGTTGATCCCCAAGTTGGACTTCGAAGCCCTTCTGGATTTGGCTCCTTTCACTGAGGCTCCAAACATCATCATTGATGCTCCAGAGGTTATGCCAACTGCTCTAGATTATTTGTTCCTGGCCAGGTCGGATTTGCTCCCTGAGTTCCTCTTCCAACTCAGTCAATTCTTCAAATCCTCTGTACTGGTTTCTGAGCTTACAATTGGGAACAGCATTCATACCAAGCTCCCCTATGCTGAACTTCAGGCGCAAGTCACCGAGGCTTTGTCATTAGCACTGAATCTCACAGATCTGGACAACCTTCTGGATTGGGATACTGCCACTTATGCTCTCCGCTTTGCCAGCCAAGTTCTTTGAAGTTGGTTGACGAAGCTTTCAGCCTCGCCTGACTTTCATTGGTTGTTCACTTTAGCTTCTGCAAAGCCCATAGTCATCATATACAGGATGCAATCCATTATTTACATGACTACCTTTTCTCTGGAGCTTCCCATTGCTATCTTCCGTTGATGGCGCTAATTGGAGGTATGATTTTGACAACCTCCCTTGAGTATTCCTTCTTCACTACTGGCTCACATGTCCGGTGTTCTTGATGAGGCCCATCAGCAGGCACTCAAGACAAATCTTCCGGCGCCAGTGCTTTATCAGGTTTACTCAGGGTTATTTGCCGATTACCTCTTCCTTTATTGCTGTTTTACCCCACTCTGGGGTTTCACGATTGGCATCTTCTGACATATATATTTCTCTTCCCCTAGTCACGTTCTCTCAGGGCTCAGTGTCAGCTCAACAAGTGTGGTTTTGAGTAGGACTCGCCCTTACAAGTGTCCAATTGCATATCAATTTTGACAGGCTATTCCTCCTACTGCAATCCATCCTCCTTTCCACAAGAGGTGACATAGGTGGAATCTCCCCGTACTGAGGACAACCAATAAATATAAAATTTTTATAAAATATATCAGCTTATCTACGCTTTATATATATATATTTTTTCAATATATTTGATCAATTTTACCAATTTTTTATTTTTATTTTTAATTTTATTTTTTTTTCCTATGGGACTTGACCTTGTTTCAGTTCAGAGTTCCATCTTTTCCCCCAAACTGGATCCTGGGCACTTAAACCTACCAGTTTTCTATGGTTCAGAGGTCCTTTTTCAGACTTAACCATCTAGATTGGTTCAGAGGCCCTTTTTTGGACTTGACCTAATCATTAGGACATGACCAACCTAATGGTTCATCGGTCCTTTGGGAACTCTTTTTTTGATCCATTGCTTTAAATATTTAGCGTGTACTTGATTTACTACTCTTCCATCCAAGAGATTCTTGATGGAATAAGCATCAGTCACCATCTTGGCGATTACTTCAAATGGACCCAACCATATTGCATCCAACTTGTTTCTTCATCCAAAACCATGTATATCACAATAGGCAACTCTTTCTCCTATTCAATATTCTTTAATGGCGGTCAGTTTTTATCATCCATCAATTTTGCTCATATCCTTTTCTTTAAGGTAGTATCAAATGCTTGCAATTGCATATCAATCAGGATACTCGTCAGTCAGTTTAGGTATTGTTCAGTACTCATCCCTGACGTAGGTTCCACTACCAAATATAATATCAGCAGTACTGCGGCCTTCCTCTTATAAAGTAATTTAAATGGCATCTTTCCAGTCGCCATATGATGACTGATGTTGTAGGAAAACGTCACCAAACTTAGGTACATTCCCCACATGGAAGTTCTCCCTGTGACTAGCTTCCTCAGCGTCGTGGCCAGCGTCCCATTGACCCATTCTACCAGTCTGTTTGTCTCCAGTCGATATGGTACTGACACAACTCCCTGGATCCCCATTATTTTATTTAGCCTCAGGATCACATGGGACATGAAGTTGGTCTTATTATCACTCAGTATAACTTGTGGACACCCATGTCAGTATACTACTTGATCCAGGATGAATCTTGCAGTACTGGTAGCATCAACTTGGGTTAATGCTTTCATTTTGACCCATCTCATCAGATGATCGATGGCCACTATGATGTATTTCACTCCTCCTGTACTCATTACCAATGGTCCCATCACGTCAATAGACACTGTGTGCCATGCAAATCCAGGTCGGACTAGTCAGTATTCAGTTGTATTCTTGTGAGGTTTATGCAGTTGGCATTCCATGCAACAGACCAGATGGTCCGCGACATCATAATTAATCTATTCCCAGTAATAATAATGGCAAATATGGTCAGTCATTTTTCTCAGGCCTCCAAGCCCGGCAACTTATGAGCGGCTAGAACAATTGCTGCTCTCTCTGACAGTTTTGGGAATAATAGCTGTTTCCCGTTTATCATCTTAAATACTTGTCCATCCATGGACTTGATGTTTTCCATCGCTTTTTGAAGAACATATTGGATTTCTCAAGGCTCATCCTCAATTCTTCCTTTGACCATTCTCTGGAATAGCTCATCCACCTGTGGATATACCAACTGGATCATTGGTAACTGTGATAAGCCATCCGCATTCTGATGAGAAGCCCCCGCTCAGTGGACTATCTCATAATCATAAGCCTAAAGTTTGAGTGCCCATCGGGCCAGTCATCCTTCAGGTTCCCTCAGATTATGCAGCCAACGCAACAAAAGAGTGGTCTGTCACCACCTTAAAGTGCGTTCCATGGACATACACTTGAAACTGTTTACAGGCGTAAATGACTGCAAGGCATTCACGCTCAGTTACAGTGTAATTCCTTTCTGCGGCAGAGAGTGTCTGAATCACATATGACACCAGATGTTCATCCCCAAGTTCATTTACTTGGCTCAGTATGGCGCCAATCGCCATCAATGAAGCATCAGTTTGAACAATAAACTCCCAATTGAAATTCAGATATTTCAGAATTGGCGAATTTATCAGGTACTGGTGTAACTCATCAAAAGAGTCCTGAGCCTCTTCATTCCATACAAATCCTTTTTTTGGATCCTTTAATAAATGAAATAAGGGCTCAGCTATTCGGGCAAAGTCCTGAATAAATCTTCTATAGTATCCAACCATCCCAAGGAATACTTGGATGTCTTGGACACTCTTTAGCAGCCATATGTTCAATAGCTGCTATCTTCTGGGGTTGCGGCTGCAATCCATTTGCATTGATCACAAATCCAAGGTATTCAAGCTCCTTCTTGAAGAAGTAGCACTTCCATGGCTTGATCTTCAGGTTAGCCACGGACAGTCTCTTAAACACTTCCTCCAAGTGCTGAAGGCGATCAGTAAACGTCCTACTGAACACGTTTATATCATTCAGAGATACCAAGATGCACAACAACTTCAGGTTGCTTAATACTGCGTCCATGGCCCTTTGGAACGTCGTGGGCGCATTACAAAGACCCTGGGGCATCCTAGTCAGCTGGTATAACCCCTGTGCAGTGATAATCGCACATTTTTCCTGGTCTTCTGCTGGCAAGTTGATCTGCCAGTATCCCAAGATTAGGTCCATTGCGGAGAAATACTTCGCTTCTCCTAATTTATCTAGCACATTGTCAATCCTCAGTAGGGGATACAAATCCTTCTTCATAATTTTATTCAGCCTCCAATAGTCAATTACTACCTGATTTGATCCATCTTTTTTCTTTATGATTAAAATCAGGCTTGCCAGGGACTTGACAACGGAACTAGAAGACCACGCTTTACTAGTTTGCTGATCTCATCTTCCACTACCACTTTGGCGGCTTTTGATCTTCAAATTGGTCTCATTCTTATTGGTAAATTTTCTCCAGTGTCAACTTTGTGAATTATGCCTTGCGCGCAACCCAAATTGTGATCATCTTGAGTGAATATTTCCCAATATCTCTCAATTAATTTGAGCACCTCCTCCTTCTGCCCTTCTGGCAGATCTGCGAGCTGCTCTTGATCAACTAATAAGTTGATTCTTTCAGCTGCTTCGGCTGGTAATCCCATTTCATTGAGAGACCCTAAATTTTAGAATCATCTCAATTTGGCCTGATCAGCAGATTTCCCCATTATTGACCTTGCAATTTCACTTCATGTGTATCCCAATTTCCTGGTCATTTTTGGGCGAATTTTCTCCAATAATTTTCACTAATTTGAGAATCTCCTCTTGCTGGCCTTCCAACAGATCAGCGAGTTGCTCTTAATCAACCAATAGTTGATACTTTTTGGCTACCCTGGCTGATAATTTCATCTCATCGAGGGCGGAATTTCCTCCATTCAGCTGTCAGGACTCTTGTCGCTTCTTACTTCTGAACTCATAGACCATAAAATCGATAACTTAATATTCTATATATTTCTTTGTATTTTTCTTTTGCAATGAGACTTGCAACCTACAAAGGCTCAGAGGTCCTTCCTTTCCCTTCATCTTAATTGGGTCCTGGGTACTTAAACCTACCAGTTATCATGGTTCAAAATATTATCCTCTTAAGATTTAACCAGCCATTTGGTTCAGTGGTCCCCTTCTGGGACTTGACCAAAATCTCAGGACATAACCATTTAATGGTTCAGAGGTCCGCTGGGGACATTGCAAATTATTTTCTCTTAGACTCAATACTACCAATTAGTATTAACCTTTCTCCCTATACGACCAGCAGTGCTGTTCTCTCATGTATAGGCCATACTTGCCGACTTTGGGCAGTTCTCCTGAATTAGGCCTTTAATCCTGACTGGAAATTCGTCCATCAGGCCCTAATTTCATCTCTTATTCGGCAAACTGATGCTTCTCAGATCTTTGTATCTCATCAGCCAACAGTTTTGTCCGATTGTCCAGCTCGTTTTTTTCTCCTGAAAACGATTTTCAGCCTTCATGGCTATCCTTAATTACACATGTTGTTCTGGCATCATTAGCTTCATCCAGTCTCTGGAATTGATGAACTCATCTCCAGCAACTTCTGACCAGTGATTGAGTGTTATCAAATCAAATGATTTCCTCCACTATCTTGGATCAATCATTTCTTATTTTAACTTCATCTCTTCATTGGTATGGCAATCCAACTCTCTGGATTGATTGCTTCTTATTCTGTCCAAAGCCTCATCTAAACACTCTCTCCTCAGGACTATTTAAAGCGGATCCAATTTTAACCCGAGTTGATACTGCTGATACTCTTCATCAAAAAAGTAGATGTCTGGTGGAACTGTTTTCTTGGAGCACTAGATTGTTCCATATCTAGGCTGCAAGTCCTTTTCCCTGAACTTGAGTATCTTCATTTTGCTTCACTCAGAGCTCCACTGCTGAGCTGGGTGAATGCCAATGAAGGTAATCCTCTTCACATTCCACCTTCATTACTTCCTTCAGTAACTTATCTCTAAAATTGGAAACATCTTCTTTGTACGACAATCTGGATAAATCTTCTACTCAACTACCCCTGTAGTGAGCACCAACTTTGTAAAAATTTTACTCTTAGGAGTTGATTATTGGAGGTCAACCCTAGTAATCTTTCTACTGCACAGATTCAGTTTCCTCATGCACCTCGCATTGTAAAAATACATATAATCTGTTAATAGTATGATGACTATTATCTGTAGTCAAGTTAGAATTATCTTCAGGCCAACGCTTCAGCTGGTATTTCCAATAATACTGAATATCGCACTCTTAGGGATTCATTCCCTATAATCCTGTCCACTCAATCTTTGTTAAGATCCTATGATGACAGTCTTCTTTGGCCCAACACACAGTCAGCAGTAATCCCTTAGCCGTGGTTCCCTTCATCTCTATATCCCCGCTCAGATCTCTACTCTTCTCTGAGAGTCTACCAATTATTGCCTTCTGCAACAATATCCTTGAGATGGAATCTTTACGCTAGATGCTGATAGTATAACTATTACTGAATCTACAGTCAAATTTATAATGTTCTTTAACAATTCTTATCTGACCGTAAATGTGTGTCAATCTGTGTATGTTTTTATTATAGCGAATTCTAGGGAATTTATAGGAGATTTGGCTGTCTAACCCTTGGTTGACACCTCTTCGATGAAACAGCAGCCATTGTCATTGAATCACCCTTACTCATTTCAGCAGCGATGGTCTTCCCCCATCTTGACTAGGATTCCAACATTATACATCCTCGAGACCTCAAACAGAAAGAGTCAGAAATGTATCTTAACGTTTTACTCTCAATCCAAGCGAATCATCCATGATTGGCTAGCGACCTGCTTAGATAATGGGACTTTTTACCCATTATGGCAGGTCACTTCACTAACCAATTGATTTGCTAGTTGCAGGCGGCATCACTCGCCTTGCAACTCATTAAACATTCCCAATCAGTCAGTGATGAAACTTGACTGATCCCAATTGGTACACTTGATAGTTAATTACTATCAGATGCCCTTATTTTATTGGCCACTCCACCCAATGAGATATTAGGTATTCATCCAGATCAATCCCCGATGGATACAACCAGACAAATATCCTAAAATCCCCCAAATGTAGTTCCTCTGAAATTCAGGTCAACCAATTTCCAATTCACTTCGCCTTAGGGATTTTTTCCCCAGAAATACCAGGTAATCTAGCAGGCTGGGAATATGGGCAAAAATCCCAACAACATCTATCATTCATCCCAAATTGTGGCCATCCTGGGTCAATACTTCCTATGTTTTTTTCTAACTTGAACACCTCCTCTTGCTGTCCTTCCATCAGATCAGCAAGTTGCTCTCAGTCAACCAATAGATTGATACTATCAGTTACCCCAGCTGGTAATCCCATTTCATTAAGGGTCCCAAAATCATGACATTTTCTCATTTCAGCCGTCAGGATTAGGTAAACAAAGGTGACATTCTGATTCTTCTCAATATTCATCTTTTTTTTAGTCAAATTTTCCAGGAGAACTCAAATTCCTCCATGGCCTGGCATTATTATTCCAGGAGCCACCCAAGGCTCTACTCTGGACTTTTTCCAGGGGCTTCCAACCTCCCCATACAGCAGATCTGGTATCTCTAATATCAACCCCATGTCAACTATTATTTGTGATCCTGGAGGTATGGTTTTCGCATTATTGATTCTCAGTGGAATTCCCTGATTTCCAGGATCTCTTTCAGCATCTCTCGTCACTTCTAGACAACTAGATGTAATAAATTAGGACAATGCTGTCATTGTATATCAAGTTAATGAAGTTATTTCTCCTAATTAGTGGAGCTTTCCTATCCTTTTCTGGTAGACCAATGGTAACATCTGACCCAATATAGTCAACGTATTATCCCTGAAGTTACATTTAACTCTGTACTTTCATAGATATTACATCCCAATTAGAATGTCATAGTTTTGTTTGGCCAAAACTATTTCTGGAACAGAATCACCAAGGATCTAAATTGAAGTGATAGAGTGCTATATGCTCCACATGAGATGGTGGTATCTGGCTCAGCTGTCCTGTAAACTTTCTTGTGTTCCAATTCTAGTAAGATCTTCACCATTTTCATCAACTTGGTCAGGACAATATTAATGGGTGCTCCACTGTCAATAATCGCCCTCAATTGTACTCAATTCACTAGTATATCTATATACATACACTCATAGTATTGTAAGATTGTATTTACTGAGTGTATAGCCGCATTATTAGCCAAATCGAGGTTGTGAATTATTTGCACTAATAAATCAGGGAATGATTCCTTGATCACGCTGATGAAGATTAACAGGTTTGCCTCATCTAATCAAACTTTGGTCAATTCTTTGAGATTATCTGCAGCTTATATATTGTCTGATAGTTGTTGGGTGTACAGCTGTGCAACTTCTTTGATTATCTCAGGGCTGATCCCCTTTGCCCCAGATCTTGTTACTGCGTTCACGTCCAAATTGACTACTTGATATAACTGATCCTGCACATCTTCATCCACAAACAGATCACTAATGTCAATTTCATTGTGCATAATATCAGGAGGAACAGGCTTCTCCACAGCTCTAGACTGTTCTCTGTCTAGGGTGCAGGCCCTTTTCCTGACTCCTTTGCAGTTGCAGACTCTTTTTCATGGACCACGTTGATTTAATCTTTGGGTTTCTTGCAGTGTACAGCGAATTGTCCTTTTCCTCCACACTGGTAACAGACTTTTTCCTTCTTATTAATCCGTTTAAAGACTTTGGGATTATTCCCCATCACGGTTTGATTATTCGTCTCCTTAACACATTCATACCCCTTTGTGGGATTCGAATTTTATACTGGGTTTGATTTGAAACTTCTATTTGGGGCATAGAAGGTAGCTCCTAAGATTTTCAAATTGTCTACCATCTAAGAAGTGGTAATTTCTGTCATAAACATGGAGGGCATCTTCTGATGCAGCTCATGGTAGAGCGGAATGGCCACTTGTAGTGCAATTTGGGCATCGCAATAATCCAGCACTTTTGCTCCAACCAGGATTTGTGATTCCTGGTAGAAACAATTAGCGAAACTTGCTAAGGATTTATCTTAATGGAATTGAATGCCCATAAACTCTTGTTTACACTTCGATATGTGGGTCAGGCTTCCAAATTCCTTCATAATGGCCACTTTGGCCTCTGCATACAACCAGCTGTCCCCTCTAGATGGGGCAACACTAGGTTAAGAAAATCAGTATCTAGACAACTCATCATCATCAATGCCTTTTGATGATCGCTATATCAGTACATTGTCATGTTGAACAATCAAAAAAACGCTGGGGCATTATCCTGATGGAAAGTTGGCAATTTTAGTGTCAATTTGAACTCCTCCAAGGTTTTTTCTAGCCACCTCTCTTGGTTTGGCTGCTCAGCTCACTTGGGGAGTAATTTCAGGTGCCATCTCTAAAATAGTGGTAAAATCAGGTGTCATGTTCCTTGGGGTAGTCATCTTTCCAATTAGTGTATGGGGAGTTGTTTCTTTGGCGTCAGTCGCCACATATGGCTCACATTTGCATTTTTGAGTCTTCAACTCCTCAACCTGTTTAATCAGCTGCTCAATATCTGGGCTGAATGCTCTTAAATGAATGCAATACGCTTCACACTCCATTTTCACAAATAAGACTTCTTAAAATAAGTCCCCTTCTTTCTTCTTCAATGACGTTACTTTTCCAGGTAACTCATTTTGAAACTCATGATATTATTTTATCCCTTCCACCATCATGGTGACTCTCTCCTCCAAGGCTGTGAATTCTTGATGATCCACTGAGTTCAGGGCGTTCTTGTTAATAGTTGATAAGTCCATCCATAGTTTTCTTATTTTGTCTTTATATGACATCTCGTTCTAATATCTTCTACTCAACTACACCCCTGTAGTGAGCACCAATTGTTAAATTTTATAGGTTTTAAAAATTATTCTTAGTTAATAACCCCTATATATATTAACTGCACAGGTTTGGGTTGTTGTGAAATTCTTTGCATTGTTTGATAATGAAATATAATTGTTGATAATAGTATGGCGACTATTATCTGTAGTTGAATTGAAGTACTAGAATACAGTCCAACACTCAACCAGTATTTTCTCTTAGAATACTTTCGATGCCCTGAATAGGGATTCGTTCCTTGGTACCACCTAACTCAATTTACACTCAGATCCCTGTTTACAGTTTCTCTCTGTTGACACACAGTTGGCAGTAATTACCAATTTGATTCAGCTTCTTCTCTGGATCCCTGCTCAGATCCTTACTCATTATCCCAAAGAGTCTTCCAATTAGAGAATATAGCAATAATTTCCTTGATAAAGAATAGAACTTGAAATGGATTATGCTAAAGTATACTAAGATAATACTCTGGTTAAAGTGGTCTGGTAATTGGTGGTTCTTTATTAGTGAATTATTTAGGGAATTTATAGTGGGGAATTCAGCGCCCAACCCTTGGTTGACACCTCCTCGATGAAATGGCAGCTGTTGTCATTGAATTACCCATCCTAGTCTCAGCAGCGATGGTCTTCCTCATCCTGGATAGGATTCCATCATTGAACACCCTTGAGACCTAAAATGAAAAAGTTGGAAAACATGTCCCTAACGTTTTCTTCTTAATCAAAGTGAGCCAACCATATTTGCAAGTGACCTGCTTAGATAATGGGACTTGTTACCCATTAAAGCATGTCACGCACTAACTGATTGATTTGCTAGTTGCAGGCAGCATCACTTGCCATACAACTTGATCCTTAAATTACCAATTGGTAGGTGATGAAACCTGAATGATCCCAATTGGTACACCTGATAGTTTTTCAACTATCAGATGCCCCTATTTTGTCAGCAACTCTGCCCAGCAAGATCTTAAGCATTCATCCAGATTGATTCCTGATTTATCTGACCCAGGCAAATAACCTAAAATCCCCTGAACATAGTTACCCTGAAATCAGGGTCAATCGATATCCAATTCACTTTGCATTAGGGAATTATCCCCTTACAATCCCCAGGATATCTAGACAGCTGGGAATATGGGCAAAAACCCAACACCATGGTAATTTAAAAACGCATATATGCCTAAAAATGTGGGTTATATATTTTTGTTCCAAATCTAATGAATATTTATGTTACAAACAAGGTCAAAAATAATTATACATAGTGTAAACATTGGTTTTTTTGTTAAATTTAAGAACCAAAAAATAAAGTATTTTTTAAAAATCAGTGAAAGGTTGATCTAATATTGTACTCCCACATAAAAACTCTTAACAATTCTGTCTTGCAATTTTCCTCTAAAAGCATATTGTAATATAATGCATTCACTGACAACCACAAAAATTGTTTTAATTTAGCTCATTGCAAGTGCCAGCTTTGAGCTGTTGTAGTCTTTGCTTTTCAAATATCATCAGATTCAACCAGCTAGTAAATCTGCAATTGATTATAGTTTTTCCTGGTCATTAGCAATTTACTTATGTATATTTTTTGCTCCTAAAAATACCTGCTTAAAATGTCATTAAAAGGTGTAAAAAGGTTAATTATGGACAACATCCTGCTAATTGATAAAGTTTTAGGTACCTAAATTACTTGTTTGCCTATGATCACACGCTAGTAAAACTTTTTTAGTGATCTTCTAATATATATAATGTTATAGTATAATTAAATTTGTTTATAGGTGAATCATTTAAGTTTTCATATAATGCATTCTTAATTGCTGATATATAAAAAATTATTGCCTTTGAAATTGAATACTTCTAAATTTTAATAAAACTCAAAGATAAAACATTTGTTTTTATCATCTTTTTATCATTTTAATTTTGTGTTAATCCTGATGCAACCTTAACCTATAAATGAACCTTTTAGAAAGGGATTACTGTTTATATAACGTAGGTTGATATAAATTGAGATAATAAAAACTAAAAAAATGATGGCTTTAATATTAAAGATGAGGTCTTTAATTTAAAAAAGCTTTAAAATCTCCATTTTAAAGTAGTCTTCTATATACTAATGCAATATAACAGTTAGAAAAAGCTTTATGATTAATATATATATATATAAATATAGAGCTTATTTTATTTTAGATCAAAGATTATCAATCATATAATTGAAATTTATTAGTTCAAACCAGAACATCACTTTTTGTACATCATATTATATCTATTTGAGGTGGGCAATTAGGGAATGGACACTGCCATAAGCAATGAGGAATAAAAGAACTGTTAATAAAGACCTAGTGGCCATTGACTTCAGTCAATGCAAGTTTTTTGATTGCTTTAGAACTTGGTGTGAGTTGTCTCTAAAAGTTAGGATTTGATTAATAACTTTACTCTACACCAATAGGCTTTTGTAGCTGGCACCTCAGTATATGTGCAGAGAGCAAGATTCAAAAATGCACCTCCAGAAAGGTAATCAGATGAACTACCAACTATTCCACCCTCTTGTATATCATATTATGCTAAGGTCATATGTAGTATAATTTATATGGTGGATGGCCAAGTTAATATTTTATTTGACTACCACTGAGGGGTGCAAGTTTAATTTGTGCCCTTTGCAAAAAAATATGGCGTTAGGATAGGACTTTTATTGATTAGAAAAATAAGAAAAAGATACCTTAACCTAATAGCTGATTCATTTGTTACCAATAATGATGCATAACACAACCAGATGAGAAAAAACTACTTTAATGGAGTACATCCACTTGGTGTCAAGTTGACATTAATTTTTAATACAAATATGCTTGCTTTTATTTTTTTACTTCTAAGAGCATTGTTGGTATTAATGAGAGTCATGATAAATCAAACATGCATCGATCAATTGATATTTTGCAAACCATTTAAGAAACCCCTATCATGGCAGAACCTACTAAAAACGCCACAAGTGAGGAATCTCAAAATGAGCCACCAAAGGCTCAAACTCCTCTCAAATCTGCTGAGGCAATTTCTAAAGATCTTGACAGTTAAGGATCACCTAAATTGGCCAAACCAATTGGGACTGAATGTGTAAAATGAATCTTCTGCATTCTGCTAGTCTACTACAAAAATATCCATATTCTCTGTGACCCCAGCCTTGCCTAAATCTTATAAATAACCCTAAATCTAAAATTAAAGGGAACTTTGTTTTTGTTTAATTTTTAGCTTTGTTCATAATAGTAATTTGGCATATTATTTTAACAGATATTTGCTTTGGTCTAGTGAGCTACCAAGAAATTTTGCTCTATGGTTTAGCTAGTCTACTAGGTGATTGCGCTGGGCTTTCAGCAACTAATTATTGCATAGACTTCAAAGGCCCCAGCCTTCAAAAATAAAAACTCAACTCTGGTGCTCCCTGCCAAGTACCTTCTGAGGCTACCTGGAGAAAACATATCTTTAGTAGTTCAGCTAAGAAAACTTACCCTTACCACCATAGAGGAGAAAATGTGTTTGAACAATAAATCATCTGTTGATAAAAATTATAACACTTGCATCAGCATCCTCAAGAAACAGCTGCTAAGGTGGTTCATGAGGCATGGATGAGCATTGTGGGAAACCCCTTGCTTAAGACCTGACCTTAATCACTTTATACAGTCAAGTCATTTTACTGACTGCTAAAGTGGCAAGCCATACTGTTGAAATTGAAAACTTTTGCCACCTCCTAGGTACCAAAGCTCCCCTCAAGCATGTCAATATGTTCTATATCAACATTAAGGATGACATGGACGAATTATGCCATCAGGTTGAGGAGGCTATCCCTCAACCTGAATTACACACCACAGAGTCAGCAGGGCTAGGCAGTACACTCATCTTACTATCCATTTTCTCCATGAAGCTGCTGGATATTTTACACCCACATTCAAAGAAAAATATGTTAGGGGTTGAAATCATCCAGTCCTACCTGTATGTTTATGAAAATACAATGTAAGATGCTACAGATCATCAGAAGTGTCAGCACATGCAGACTCACCTCAATAGTAGGACTCAGGAAATCATGATGCCTTACTTCAAGGAGTGTGCAACGTGGCTAGAATTAAATAATGCCCTCTTCAAAGAATTTTCAGTAGCCTATACCTGTCTAACTGCAAACAGACATTCATGAAGATTCACCTTAAGTGTGGCAAAAACAAATATGAGATTTCTGAGCGGTTCTACCATGAAACTCAGGATCTTGCCTCTTGTGATTGTATTAACATGGATGTCGCCACCGCTGCTGTTCTCTCTGCATTCCAGCATAACAAAACCTCATGTTATATTCAAAAATGCAACAAAGTTTTACATGTCCATACTTAGTATTAAAGAAATCATCATGGAGTTGCCTAAGCGTGAATGCGCCAAGTACCTAAAAAAGGGAGTCAGGTCCCCATTCATGCCATAGGACAGCCCCAGAGACCTAAACTTCACTGTGACCCTTGCACCTATTGCAGGTATGTTGGGCATCAAGAAGTTACTTGTTGGAAGAAAAAGGCTAAAGAGGTGGATAAAGTGGAGTCAGCTTAGGGAAAAAGGAACCCTTTTCTGATGAACCTGCGCCTTAGGTCCTGTCCACTGTTTTTACCCCTACTGAACGTTATGCCTTATCTCCACCTGATAAGGTGGATGTTGGCAATTCAATACTTACCAATAAAGATTTAAATTCTTATTATATTGCTCCTACTGAACCACTTTCACAATGGAATTCTATGCATTTTATCCCCCATTATGGCACTGAGGTTATTTGTGTCAAAGTAAGTGTTCATAAGGTGAAAATCTTAGCTATATTTGATATCAGGTCGCCAGTCAATGTCATCTCCTCTCACCTGGTGAAGAAGGTAAAAGTTGCACCAGATTGAAACCACACTATATATTATATAATGGCGGGCTTTCTCAGGCTTGCTCCCTGGGTGCCTATGCCACTCTGCCACTTCAGTTTGGATTCTTTATGGTGACAGCCACAGAAGTTGTAATAGAGAATAAAAGTTATGACTTTCTCCTTAGAAACCCAATTCCTCATTGAATTTGATACCACAATTAATCATAAAGATTTGTACTCTATATCCTAGGATACCACGCACCTTAGATTAAGGAAGCCCATATAGAGAAAGAAAAACTGAAACCTAGAAGTTGTTTGTTGGAACATCTGACCTTTGCTGAGCGGTTAGAATATCAAGTTATTGGTCCAAAATATAAACGCCTCCTCCCAGCGCTGATGCTCAGAAGGGGATGGCCATATACTCCCATACCCGGGTTGTCATAACCCAAAGTCACAAATACTGGTGGACACTGGAATCTAAGTTACAATTCCATCCGATTATTTGTTAAAGATTAGTGGGGAACCTAACCCAGCAATACATGAGATTCTCAACTGCCTGAGGTTGTTGGATCTTGCTTATCAGGGGCCCTTAATTACATTGATGGCAAATTTCACAGATCAACCTATGTAAATAACCTGACACAAACCTGTAAACTATGTTTGAACCCTACCAGTAGATCAAGTTGAATATGTTTGCAAGTGTGGATATTTGCTCAACATAGGGATTGACGAGGACAAAACCATAAGCTGTGTTAAGGTGAAAATAGGTGACACTCTCACCTCTAAGCAGCAGTGGTAGGCAGATGCACTGATCAAGGAGTATGTTGATATATTCTAAAAAAGCTCTGGTGATTTTGGAATGATGAAAGGGGTGCAGCATAGAGTGTTGCAAAGCAACTCTGCCTCAATTTATGTTCAGCCTTACAGAAGCCTAAAATTTAAGAAGCTCAGGTGACTATTTAATTAAAACAACTCTTGGACGCTGAATTATTGAAACCTTCACAAAGTCCCTGGGCCTCGCCCTTGCTGATTGTATCTAAGAAGTATGAGGGCCACCAAATAGTAATGGACTACCATCAGTTGAATGCTCTTACATGGAAAGACAGCTATTTGCTGCCTTGAATTAATGATTCATTGCAGCTTTTGGTGGGTTTCAATTCTTCTCCATAATTGACCTTGCTAGTGGATACTGGCAGATTGATCTTGCACTGGAGGATCAAGAGAAATGTGCACTCATACCCTGTGAGGGTTTGTTTGAACCCACCAGAATGCCCCAAGGGCTATGCAGCGCCAAAGCCAAAAAAGGGTGATAGATGGCCTTTTAGAGGATTTGAAAATTCATTTGCATTAGTTTACCTTGACAACATGACTGTGTTCTCCCAAGCCTTTGACCAACACCTTGCTCACTTGAAAGAGGTTTTTTTAAAGCTCTGTTCATTGTCACTAAAGTTGAATCTGCCAAATGAAAGTTTTTCAAAACTTATATGGACTTCCTTGGCCACAAAGTTACCTGAGAAGGGATTTTGCCGCTTTCAAATAAGGTAGTTAAAAATGAGAAGATGACTATAACATCCATTTTATGTGATATTCAGGTTTTCCTAAGGATGGTGTTGAACTTTGGGTTCTACTTCAGAGGGCTGGTTCTTCTTTAGGTGTGGAATGCAAGTTTGTGCATCTATTGTGTGACGACAATAGACAGGATGGTGATTATGATTTAAAATATAGCTTCTTGTTAGCACTTAAATCGTATACCCTGTAATTTTCTTGGAAGATGGCACGCCGCCCTGATCCTACTGATCCCAAGTTAATACCAACTAATACAAAGTAAAAACTAAACGCAAAATTTTATAAGTTAAATTATAAACAAATCCAGTAGTTGAATGTATTTTGTTAGTGTCAACTTAAGGGTTATTTATAGTGTTCAATGTTCACCACATATTACCCATGACGTCTTATTTTCAGTGGCACTTGGCCACGTAAAAAGTTTGTAATAACGTCTACATATACTTCAACTCAGGACATTCTGCTCAGCCTCAGGGTCAATGTAAACACCGTCATCATTCTTGAGATGGCATTTCATATGCATCTTCAAAATAGCTGAACAGATTCACTTTCACATGCAATTGGCAGCACATACAAAGGTGATGCATATCACTAATTAGTAATTAATTTGTTCAAAAACTCGACCAACATTAAAAACTAATTTTGACATAGACCAACAAAGCCCACATGCCCAAGCCATTAAGTCAAAACTTAATCTAAGTCTGACCTAACCATCAAAGCCCTTGAGCCCATGTCATCATAGCTGAATATTATTAGGTGAAATCGCTAGGCCGCGGATCCTAAGCTTTGCATAAGCTTATAATATACCTGGTCCATAATCGCTGATATCTGATATGATCCATAATAAGTTTTAGACATGCTAATCTTATTATGTCCCTATCAAATATCCAACAATTAGGTCCAGTCAATTACTCAACAGATGGTTTGCTACTGCAACTAATTCATTCCTTACTTTGCTGAGCTCATTGAACCCTTGACACATCTGTTACATAAGGACATTCCCTTCCAATGGGAAGAAGCTTAGCAACAATTTTTTGACATCCATTAGAGCGCTCACCACCGCTCCAGTGTTGATCCATCATGAATTTGATTAACCATTTATTTTTTTCACTGATGCTAGTGATGTATCAATTGAGGCCATTCTGGCACAATTCAATGCAAGTCAAGTTAACCATCTTACAGCATACTTCATTAAAATGATAACTCAACCTGTGTGGAATTATGGCAACACTGAATGGGAATGATTTAGCGGTATTATTTGCCAATAAGCACTTCCGCCCTTGTCTATATAGAAACTGTTTCACCATGGCTACAGATCATGCCTCCTTATGCTGGCTGCAGCAGATGTAGGAAATATATGGACAGATGTCACGTTGGGCGCTCAAGCTTCAGAGTTATGATTTTTTCATTGTCCACCTGTCTGGAATGATACATTAAATGCTGCCAAACTGTCATGACTACTGTCAGATTCTGGTGCTTGACCCAAAAACAAACCCTTTGACAAGCATCAGATTGGGCTTATTATCCTCCTTATGCTCAAACTTATACTCTAAATTTCTACCTTAAAGCTTTCTTCAATTACAAGTCTCAGGTTGATTTAATCAACATCAATCTAATTTCAAATATTCTATTGGAAGCTTGGGCTGAATAAGCATACAGCCTTAAGGTCGATTGTTGCACCCAAAACTCAGCAATTAGTCCTGATTACTCGGGACCAATATTAGTCCAACATAAGAAATCATTTAGGATCAACCTGAAGATAACGTCATAAATTACCATGGACTGAAAGATGTTTTAACGTAATCAACTTTCCGCCCTAAGGCAAAATTTGTATGTTAATCTACATAATCAGCACAATAGCACTTGCACTTGGACAGCCCAAAAAGGAGTACCTAGTGCTAATGAGAGAGAGGCCTGCCAACATCCTAATTAGGGTTACATCATCTACTTTAATCGATGCAGAAAGTTTTAAAGAAGATGTATTTTATCAGCAGTATGAAGAAAATTAAATCAAGAAGATCCCAAGATAACTTTGCATGTTTTTATTGTAATTTTTGTCCCTGAAATCCTCCCGATTTTGGGATTATTTTTCCACCAATAAACCTAGCAATAGGTCTCATTTTTATCAGTTCAAGGGTCAAACTAAGGTGGTAAAATATCTGTTGAAATTTTGTGCTCAAATGTGGCCAGGAGATGCCCTAAAGGTATAGGTACTGGCGCCTGGCCAAATGACTAATCATCAAAAAAATTATATAATAAAAGATATTTTATTTTATCCCTATCCTGATTTTGTTCATAATCCTTTCTTTGAGAGTGCTGATAAGCTGGAAGTACCAAACCCCCAGCTTGTATCTATCCCTGCCTTGGAAGTTGTTCCTGATTACAGAGAAAGAATTAAGCCTGAAGTCAACCATTAGAGTGGGGTTATTTTAATAAGCCTAGTGAGTTTCTGAACGGCCAGAATACTGTAAGTCACTTGCAAGAATGAGGATTAATTGGAAAAACTTCTATGATTTAGCATGCAGGGTCTTAATTATCAGGAGAGCTAGTCTCAGAATTTCACAACTGGTGCTCACTCAAAACCAGTGACACTATCCAAAATGGATTCACATAGCCAGTTCCTGGAAGATTTGGCCAGACAAGAAAGCAACAACAAGATGGAAACTAGCGACAAGGAAATCTTGGATTATTTTAATACCAGCCGCCATGGCTCTGAAGCGGGTACCTCCTACTCCCTGGATCTTATCACAGTGGGGGAGCTCATGCAGATACAACGAGCCTAATTGATCTTACATCTGCAAGTGTAAAAGCTATTCTGAAAACCCTATATCAGGGTTTTAGGATTGTTACTTCACAAATCAATCCCTCATTCAGCCTGTTCTACTACCTTAAGGACCAGGCGCTCAATATGGAGATATACATGAAGTACCATGAAGCAACCATGGCATCTCTTGCCAAACGTCTCACAGATAGTCAATCAACTAATTAATTTCTGACTAATTTTGTCCAATCCTCAATTAAGCATACCCAGCGAATCATTGGTAGACAAAATCTGGAACTCAGAAATTTACTTTTTGCAAGAGTAGTAATGATCTTCCCAAGATGCTCTACTGGACAAACTAAATTCCAGTTTTGCTGAAGTCCAAAAAGCAATTGTGGATAATCTGAACTTGCCAAT
This sequence comes from Massospora cicadina, assembly GCA_022478985.1. NCBI lineage: Eukaryota > Fungi > Entomophthoromycota > Entomophthoromycetes > Entomophthorales > Entomophthoraceae > Massospora > Massospora cicadina. Next base: position 212,314 of record JAKSZP010014465.1, read on the forward strand.
GAAGTTTATGGGAGAATAAACACCCTTGAGGAGCTTCTAAATGAAGCATTCTTGAAGATAGCTGCATAAAATTCTTGCTCACCCGTGGGATATCGCACAAATGGGTACAAAGCATAGTTAATCTCTGTCAAAAACTGAAAACACATTCAGATTTCCTATTATCTCAGTCAGAATGACTTACCATACATGCCAATTCGGGCCAAAGAAATTACTTGGAGTTTAATGCAAAGGTAAATGACTTTGAAAATTACGTTCAGGCTGGAGCTGAATACTGTAAACAAAAGCATCAAAGACCTGGCAGCGAAACCAGCTATCCCAAATAGGGATGAATATGATGCCTTGATCAAAGAGGAACTTTCAAAATTTGGATGGTTGTATCAAGATTGCAGGACAGAAATACTGAAGTTACTCATGAGAATTGGGAACTCAGAATGCAATTATCAACTGGAAACTCCCAAGTTAATAGTATGGCCAAAGACATTGAAAGCAATCAAGCTTTTTTAAAGAGGGTATGAAAACCTCAAAAAATAATTGAAACCCTCAAAAAGCAAAGCTGCCAGTGCTCACCCAGATTTGACAAAAGAGAAATAGGAAAAAGCTCTTTTTACTAGGCAAAAAACCAGTTTGTAAAATAACTAAGGGCCAAATTTAAGCTTCAGAATCCAGTAGTTTAAAACAATATCATAAAATTGAATCCTTGGAAATCAACACCAATGCAGAAACTGATATTTCAAACATCAGTTCTATGCCTAGATTAGTGGAAGCAATCCTGACTCCATATATTCCCCAACAAAAAAGAAGGCCGATTATGAGCAATGTTACTCCAAGATGTTCAAGAAGAAGTACGACCCTTATGCCCAAAACTGGGCGAGATGACTTCAAACCACTGATTTTAATAAAATTGAATAAAAATGGAAACATTTATTTTTTCCTCAAGATATTTGAAAAAGCAATGAGAGGAGCATCAGACCATTCAAAATGATTGGCATTGATTAACTCACTCAATGCCCATAGCTGTGACCTCATTATGCCCTATTTGGGTGATGATTGGTCCTATATGGATGCCAAAATTGCAGTGACAAAACATTTTGGTGGTCCTGATAAATTAGAAGCCCAAAAAAGAGCTTCTTAATATTGAATTCAGGATTAATGAGACTATTAAGAACTTTGTGGATAGACTTTTACATGAGGCACAAGTTCTGCATGGGTGCAACGCAATAGATAAGCTTAACACTAAGATTTCAATGGAACATGAAGTTACGCCCTTCCAAAGACTATACAATGTCATGATACCTGCATTCAATGGAAGCTTGAAAATCCAAGAGCTTACCAATTACTTGAGAAGCTGCTCTCATACTTTCAATACCCATAATTGGGCCAAGGATCAGCAAAAATCCTGATTTTTGGGCCCAAAAAGCAATACTATGTTCGACCAGGGGAAAAATTCCAAACTAAAAACCAAAAATTCGAGCAAAAGCAGCAAACAAGGCTAATTAAATGCAACAATTGTGGTCAAAAAGGGCATTTTGCTAGCCAATGCTACAGACGGTCCAACAAAAAGACTGGGGTCAGAGTTGCTCTGGAAATCAACAGTGACAGTGAGGTGGGAAAAGAGCAGGTGAAGTAGAGGCAGAATGCTCTAATTACACCGATGTTTAAACCATTCCACCTAACCCTGGCGAGCTCTTTAGGGCTGAAGATGTCTCCAAAGATAACCTCCACCATATTGTGGCTAATAATGTTATGATGGTCACTACTCAGGCCACAGCAAAAGCAAATAACCTATAAAAATTACCAAAGAAGTTTGAGCAGAGGTATCAAAACCTTATGCAAAACAGATTATTGATCAGGGTTTAGACCTCCAACCCAGATGTTCGACTGACCTACCTAAGCTTAACAATGTACAAGTAGCCATTCCCTGATGACCTTAGCAGATAACTTCCCAGATATTTTCTAAAATCTGAAATCACACTTGGAATTGGGCAGTAGTAATAGCATTCATACAATAATTACCTCTGAAAACTACTCTGAATGTACTTATGTGGACATAGTATTAAACAAGGTGCAAGTTCAGGCCATTGTTGATAGTAATGCTCCTATTAATATAGTCAGCACAAAGTTGGTTAAAAAACTGAAGATTGAACCAGATGTTGCCCACTGTCAGGAATATGGAACAGCTGGAGCGCATACAACTAAATTGCTGGGTGCATAAAGTACCCTACCTCTCAGATTTGGATCAATTGTAGTAACAGCACCCGCCATAATGTTGCCAAATATGAACTATGATTTTCTTAATTGGGATTGATTTCCTAAGAAGATATAGAGTTGTTAACAATCATAATGACGATACTTTCACCATTCTTGGACAGGCTATTCCGCTTTACTATAACTGGGATAGGGCAGTTGAGAAAAAGAAACCCAGCCTATTCATAAATATGGCCTACAAAGATGGTGTAGTCCCAATTGAGTATTTCATATTGCAGTCAAAGATAAAAGCACTACCACTCACATTAATGAGTCAAACGGCATTCCACTTTGACCAAATCAACATATTACTAAACCCTCCAGAGAACAAGTAATCATCACGACTGTACTAACAATCAATATTTTAGAAGGAATTTATGGTGAAGCATATCAACCATGGTCTTAATCTCAATTCAAACAAAACTTTGCCCCTGGTATTATCATTCCTGGCCATGGAGAAAAACAAATCTTATGTTCAAACCTGAAAAATCAGCCCATCTCTATTAAGTGACATCAAACAATTGCTTTTCTGCATCCTCTCCCTATCTCAGAAATTCACTCATTCCATTAGTTTGGAACTTTTGTCAAATTAGGGCTCCCCAATAAGGACCTATTCAGCATAAATAATGTTGTCCCTATAGCCAATTTAAGCAATCTGACCAACTCTGAGAAAAGCCAAGCTCAGGAGTTCTTCTCTAAATATCAGGAAATATTCGCACAAGATGATTTTGACTTGGGATGTGCTAAGGGTGTCACTCACAAAATAGATACTGGAGATCATAAACCTACTTGATTACGCCCAATTAGATGCTTAAAACCATCAAAAGAAGCTGTATCTAAGGAGATTAAGGAACTCCTCAATTGTGACATGTTAGTACCTTTGAAAAGTCCATGGGCAGCATAACTTTAATAGTGAAGGAAAAGATGGAAGCAACTGAGTAGTCATTGATTAATGGAAGTTAAACAACATCACAAAGAAGGACTCATACCCTCTTCCATGAATCAATGATGTCTTGGATAAGCTAGGGGGCGCGAAGTTCTTATTGGCAATGGACCTTATCAGCGGATTTGGCAAATAGATCTTTTCAAAGAGGAGCATGAGAAATGTGCAATTATAACCCAAGAGGGCCTATTCGAGCTGACAAGATTTCCTCAAGGGCTCCACAATGCCCCAGCTACTTTCCAAAGGGCTATGGACAAAATTCTGGGAGATTTAAAGTTGTCATGTGTACTAATGTACCTTGATTATATCAACTTTATCAGCCACACTTTTAATGACCACCTGGAACAATTAGAGGAGGTTTTCAGATGGCTAGCAGCTGCAAATTTAAATATCAAGCCCAGAAAGTGCCAGTTCTTTAAATTCCAACTGGGTACCTCAGATTTATAATCAACAAAGCGAGTCTTCAGCCTAAACCTTTAAGCTTTATGCCATCTCCAAAATGAAATGGCTCAAATCCAAGCGTGATATTCAAGTATTCCTAGGCATGATTGGGTACTGTTGCCAATTTATCGCCAATTTTGCACATCTTGGGGAGCCTCTTCTCTATCTACTTATAGATAAGGTCCCATTTGACTGGATTTCAGCTTGCCAGTATGCATTTGACCAACTCTGATCGTCCCTATTGGACGTACCTGTTCTTCAATACCCAGATATTGATCGTGAATTTGTTGTCCAAACTGATGTGTCCCTAACACCAGTGGGGCCGTGTTATCCCAAGTTGTAGAAGACAGTGAAGAACATCCAGTTTCCTTCGCTAGTTGGACCTTAAATGTTCATGAAAGGAACTACATGGTGACAGAACAAGAATGCTTAGCCGTCATATATGCTTGTAAACAATTTTGGGTCTACCTATATGGCACTTATTTCAAAGTTGTTACCAATCATGCTTCCCTAAGATGGTTGAACAACTTAAGAGAACCTGAGGACTAATTAGCCCGCTGGGCATTAAAACTTCAAGCTTATGACTACACAATTGAGCATCGAGCTGGCACAAAACATCAAAACGCTGATTACCTATCCCAACTACCCACCATTGCAACACTTAGTCGGGCCACCAATGAGTTATTTAAGAAAAAGATCAGTGAAGAGTATCAAGATGAGCCCAAATCCGCCCAAAAAATATTATTGGATTTATGAAAAATATAACAATCAAAAGTGGGACACTTTACAAGATCCTTGAGGGAAAAAAGTACATTTTCCTAAGATCCTCAGCCTGAACAGACCTAATAATGGCGGCACACAAGGCCATAGGGCATGGCGGTAACAAAAAGATGAAAGAGCATCTGAAGGAATCCTACTATTAGGAGTCAATGAATTTTAACATCCAGAAATGCTAGAATGCTGTGCGGGGTGCCAAGGCAAAAAGCCGATCTGAAAAAGCATTCTTAACAGCTTGTTCAGCCCAAGTTTGCCTGGCACACTGTATCTATTGACGTTGTCACCCACTTTCAACAAGAAATATGAAGGCTAAGTACATCATTGTAGCCATTGACCACTTGACCAAATGGGTTAAGGCAAAGGAAATTTGGGAAGCTGAAGAAGCAACTACTTCCAAGTTCGTCCTTGAAAACATCATCCACAAGCATGTATATCCCCAGATTATTCTGACCAATAATGGAACCGATTTTACTGTCAATGTCCTTTCCAAGCTCAACCAATTAATGGGAGTTTGAGGTGTGCTTTCTGATCTCCATCACTGCGAAACTAATGGGACTGTTGAGCGCGCAAATTGGACGTTGGTGAACATTATCAGGAAATTGACTTCAGCCAAACCATTCAAATGGAGTACTTATCTAAGTTTGGCAGTATTTGCCTACAATATCTCTTACCATTCATCAACCAGGATGTCCTCGTTTCAAGTATTATATGTGAGACATCTAGCCCTAACAATGATACTATATTTGGCCCTAGAGGAACCTGGCAAAAACACTTATTATCAATACGTCAAGAAACCTGCGGATGTTTTAATCAAACTGCAAACTCAGGCCTTCAACAACAGTTTTTCTGTATAAAAACCCAACAACAAAAGGACTTATAAAACTGCTACAAATTGGCCAAATTCATGGTAACGATGAAGTTTTATTTTGCAACACCCATGGATTGAAAAAAGTAAAAGTTAGATCACATTAGGGTTGAGCCATTCAAAGTGATTGAAAAGACATCTTAGTTCATATACACAATCAAGGATATTAAACTGACCATATATACAACCTAGTCCATGCAAAATCCTATGAAGGTTCAATAAGTGGGCTAACTAAGAAGGAAAAACTATATATACATAATAATAGTTTTTATTTTAAATAATATATTAGTTTATATTTGAGGTTGGAGAGAGATCCAACTCTAGACTCATTGGGCGTTCAGAATGAAGGTACCAAATAGAAGATCCATCTCTAGGAATTGTTAGGCGCTTGGGCCAAAATACAGATGAAGACCAAAGAAGGGTAATTAGGAATCTTAGGGCTTATGTTTGAGTCAAGTTGGGGGAAATGTCATATTATGGTGATTGACCCAAAAATAAACCCTTTGACAACCATCAGATTGGGCTGATTATCCTCCAAATGCTCAAACTAATACTCAAAATCTCTACCTTAAATCCTTCTGCAAATACAAGGCTCAGGCTGATTGAATCAACGTCAATCTAATTTCAAAGATCATATCAGAAGCTCAGGCTGAATACGCATGTAGCCTTCAAGCTGATTGTTGCACCCAAAACTCAGCAATTAGTCCCAATTACTTGGGACAATATTAAAATCCAACATAAGAAAGCGTTTAAGCTTGACCTAAAGATAACGCTTAAAAGGCCCATAGACTGAAAGACGATTTAAAATATTCAAACTTTCACCCTAGGGTGAAATTCGCATGTCCATCTGCATAATTGCATAATAGCACTTGTACATGAACTGCCTGAAAGGGAGCACCTAGTGCTATTGAGAGAGAGTCCTGTTGATGTCCCAATTAGGGGTATTTCATCTACTTCAATCGATGCAAAAATTCACTGAAAATGTATTTCATCAGCAGTAAGAAGAAATTCAAATCAAGAAGATCCTAAGATAACTTTGCATGTTTTTATTGTAATTTTTGTATCTATAATCCTCCCACTTTTGAGATTATTTTGCCACTAATAATCCTAGCTATGGGTCTCAGTCATATCAGTTCAAGGGCCAAACTGAAATAGTAAAATATCTGTTAAAATTTCTTGCTCAAATGTGGCCAGGAGATGCCTTAAAGGTATAAATACTGGCGCCTGACCAAATGACTAATTATAAAATAAATAGCATATAATAAAATATATTTTATTTTATCCCTGTAAAAAATACTGTTTTGGGTTATTATTGGCAAAAAACCCCAATAGACATATTACTGAACAGGTTCAGTTTCTTGTGCACTTCATCCGCATTGTATAGTATATTGTATTACTGGTTGATAATAGTATGATGACTATCATCCATAGTTGAGTGGAATTCTTATATCTTAGCCCAACGCTTGGCCAGTATTCCCACTTGATATACTTGAGATGTCTTGATCTAGGGATTCGTTCCCTTGTTCTGTCCAACCCAATCTTCTCTGAGATTCCCTGGTGACAGTCTCCTTGATCTAACACACAGTTGGCAGCAATCTCCAATTGTTTCTCCTTCTCTAGATCCCTGCTCAGATCTTTACTCTTTTCCCTAAGAGTCTCCCAATTATTGCACACAGTAATAATATCCTTGAGAAGAATAGAAAAATGAAAATCTGATAATAGTTTACTACTTAAACTATATACTGGATGAAAACTATAGAACTTCTTTACTATCTTCCTAATTACTGCTTTTCTAAAGGCTGTTTTTCTAATAGGAGTGAATTCTAGGGAATTTTTAGTGTGGATTCGGTCATATAATCCTCAGTTGACACCTCTTCAATGAAATGGCAGCCATTGCCATTGAATCACCCATCCTTGTCTCAGCAGTGATGGTCTTCCCCATATTGACTAGGATTCCATCATTGGACATCCTTGAACACTAAAATGGAAAGAGTTGGAAAACATGACCCTAATGTTTTCCTCTCGATCCAAGCAAACCAAACATATCTGGATAGCGACCTGCTTAGGTAATGGGACTTATTACCCATTAGAGCAGTTCACGCACCAACTGATCAATTTGCTAGTTGCAGGCAGCATCAATCGCCTTGCAACTTGCTACTCATTCCCAATCAGTCATTGATGAAACCTGACTGATCCCAATTGGTACACCTGATAGTTAGTCACTATCAGATGCCCCTATTTCATCAGAAACTCCGCCCGATGAGATCTTAAGTATTTGTCTGGATTGATCCCCAATGGATACAACCAGGAGAATATCTTAATATTCCTTTATACATAGCAACTCTGAAATTTGGGCCAACCAATTTTCCAATTACTTTGCCTTAGGTAATATCCCCTTGCGATCCCTGTTAATCAAACATCTGGAAAGATGGGCAAAAATCCCAACACCCCCTCTTGCCTAGATTTTCAGTGAGAAAAAGACCGGGGCATGAGAACACCGCTTTGTACACTCAGTCAAATACTTCATTGGCTCAAGTGGAGTATGATGATTAATACTCAACGCTGCTCAGGATGACCTTCAGCATGCGGCGCTCTTCCTCTTCCTCCTCACTACCACCTACTCGGAGTGTGGTCCCCACAATCTACTTTCATGTCAGGCTGATCAATTTACTCATGACAATATTAGTCCTTGGATCCAGTTTCCCCCATCAGGGCATATTACCTGCTGTCATATTCAGGATTCTTGGTCTGGCATCCTCAATTTCCTGATTTTCCCCTCATCCTGGACAGGAGATTCTTGCCGTCATTGTTTGTTTGATGGCTCAATTAAGAATTCTTATTTATGTTCGCCCTTGTTATTTCTCTCATAACATCTTGGCTCAAGTCATTCCTAATTCTTCTCTTAAAGAGCTTATACCATTAATTTTGAGATTAATTTCTCCAAAATTGGAGCCTAATGGATTGTAGAGTGCATAATGTCAACTTCCATATAAGTCTGACATCCCCTCTCATCCAGCTCATATGTCAAATTCTGATTCGTGATACTAGCAGCTTCTAAATAGTTTTTCTTATCAAGAACTTTGGCTCTTCCAGAAGATGAGTTGAGATGTGCGACATAACCTCTTCTATGGTCCTTCCAGGACTCATATGCCTAGTCTGGCGCCAACGGCTAGTCCTTCCATTAAATTACCAGAAATGGTAGCCAATCCCTCTGAAACCAGGCTTGCAATTGTTTTGAACAACTCTCAGCTGATTCTTCCTCTGTTATTAATTCCAGAGTTAGATTTTTGAAACTCTCCTGGATTTGGCTCCTTTCACAGATGCACAGACCATCATTGTAAATGCTCCAGAGATTATGCCTTTTGCTCTTAATCGCTCTTTTCTTGCCAGGTCAGACCTGCTTCCTGAGTTCCTCTTCTGACTCGGACAATACTATAAACTTGCTGTCCTGGCTACCAAGCTCACCATTGGTAACAGTATTCATTTCAAGCTCCCCTACGCCAAATTACAGGCCCAAGTCACTGAGGCTTTGTCCTTAGCACTGAATCCCTCTAACCTTGAGAACATCCTAGATTGGGATATAACCACTTATGCTCTTTGCTTTGCTGGCCAAGTTCTTCAAAGTTGGTCCATGAAGCTTCCAGCCTCTCCCAGGTTTCACCGCTCCTTCAGCTTCAGCTTCTGAGAAGCCCATAGTCATCACTTGCAGGATGCCATTCACTCCCTGCATGACTATCTTGTCTCTGGTGCTTCCCATCAGTATCTTCTACTGATGGCATTAGTAGGGGGCATGATTTGGCAACCCCCTCAAGCATCCCTTGTTTTCTGATGGCCCATATGTCCGGTGTTCTTGATGAAGCCCATCGTCAGGCGCTCAAGACTAATCTTCTGGCTCTGGCACCATATCAGGAATACTTGGGGTTATTCACCAACTGCCTCTTTTTATACTGTTGCTTTCCTCCCCACTCTGGAGTTTTGCAATTGGCTTCTTCTAAATTTCTTTTTTAGTACTAGATGGTCTTCTTCTAACATTTCAATTTCCCTTCCCCTAGTCACTTTCTCTTAGGTATCTGCTTTCACTCAAAGGTCTTGGTTACGTGTAGGTCTATCTCTCACTAGCATCTGATCTCACATCAATTTTGATGGGCTATTCATTCCTACTGCAATCCATCCTCCCACCCCTAAGAGGCGACATAGGCAGATTCATTTCATATCAAAAAAGTAATAAAAATAAAAATTATAAAACTATATCAGTTTTTTATATGCGGTTAAATTTTTTCTAGGTATCTTTTATCAATCTTTTATTTTTATTCTTCTTTTTTCCATGGGACTTGATCTTGTTTCAGTTCAGCGGTCCATCTTTCTTTATATTTCCCCCAAACTGGGTCCTGGGTATTTAAACCTACCAGTTTTCTATGGTTCAGTGGTCCTTTTTTTGGACTTAACCTAATCATCAGGTTATGACCAACTTAATGGTTCATCAGTCCTTTGGGAACTCTTTTAATTTTTTCATTGATCCATCGCTTCAAATACTTAGCATGGACTCAATTTACAACTCTTCCATCCAAGAGATTCTTGATGGAATAGGCATCAGTCGCCGTCTTTGCAATGTTCTCAAACAAACCTGACCACAATGCATCTAGTTTGTTTCTTCTTCCAAAACCATGCATATCACAATAGGCTACTCTTTTGCCTATTTGATATTCTGTTAAGGCTGGTCAGTTCTTATTGTCCATCAATTTCGCTCATATCCTTTTCTTTAAGATAGTATCAAATGCTTGCGATTGCATATCAATCAGAATACTCATCAGTCAGTCCAGGTATTGTTCAGTACTCATCCCCAATGTTGGTTCCACCAATGAATATAAAATTGGTGGCAACGCGGCCTTCCTCCCATATAACAACTCAAAAGGCATTTTTTGTCACCGTATGATGACTGATGTTGTAGACAAACATCACCAAACTCAGGTATGTTCCCCATGAAGAAGTTCTTCCTTCGACCAGCTTCCTCAGTGTCATGGCCAGCGTTCCATTCACCCGTTATACCAGTCCATTTGTCTCTGGCCAGTAGGGTACTGAAATGAGTCCTCTGATCCCCATTATCACATTCAATTGCAGGATCACATGAGATGTGAAGTTTGTACCATTGTCACTCAGCAGGACCTGCGGGCATCCATGTTGTTATATTACTTATCTAGGATGAAGTTCGCAGTACTGGTAGCATATACTTTTGCCAGGGCCTTCATATTGACACATCTTGTCAGATGATCAATTGCAACTATTATTTACTTGACTCCATCTGTGCTCATTGTCAGTGGTCCCATTGTGTCGATAGACACCATATGCCAGGCAAATCCAGGGCGGACCAGTCAATATCTGGTCATGTTCTTGTGAGGCCTGTGCAACTGAAACTCCACACAACAAGCTAGATAATGTGCAACATCGTAGTTGATCAACTCCCAGTAGTAGTACTGAAAAATATGATATGTTGTTTTTCTCAGGCCTCCATGCCTGACAACATCACGAACATCTTATACAATTGCTGCTCTCTCTGATGGATTTAGGAATAATAACTGCTTCCCTTTAATCATCTTAAACACTTGTCCATTCATAATCTCAGTGTTTTCCATCACTTTTTCAAAGAGAACCTTGGATTTCTCAGGGCTCATTCCTGATTTCTCCATCAACCATTCTCTGGAATAGCTCATCCGCCTGCGGGTATACCATCTGGACCATGGGTAACCATGATAAGCCATCCATATTCTGGTGAGAAGCCCTTGCTCGGTGGACAATATCATAATTGTAAGCCTGTAGCTTAAGTGCCCATAGATCCAGTGATTCTTCTGGCTCTCTCAAATTGCGAAGCCAACGCAACAAAGAGTGATCCATCACCACTTTAAAGTGCATTCCATGGATGTACACCCAAAACTGCTTACAGGCGTAAATGAACGCACAGCATTCACTCTCAGTTATGGTGTATTTCCTCTCAGCGGCTGAGAGTGTTTGGCTCACAAATGCCATCAGATGTTTGTCCTTAAGTTCGTCTACTTGGCTTAGTATGGCGCCAATCACTGTCAACAAAGCATTGGTTTGTATAATAAACTCTCAATCAAATTTGGTAAATAAAAACTGGAGAATCTATTAGGTACCGGTGTAGCTCATTGAAGAATTCCTGCACTTCCTCATTTCATATAAATCCTTTTTTTGGATCCTTTAACAGATGGAATATGGGCTTGGCTATTTTGGGAGAAGTTCCAAATAAAGCTTTCGTAGTATCTGACCATCCCAAGGAACACTTTGATGTCTCAGACACTCCTTGGCACAGCCATCCGCTCTATGGCTTCTATCTTCTGGGATTGTGGCTGCAATCCACTAAAGTTGATCACAAATCCAAAATATTCTAACTCTTTTTTGAAGAAGTGACACTTTCTTGGCTTAATCTTCAGGTTAGCTGCAAACATTCACTTAAATACTTCTGCAAGTGGTGTAAGTGATCAGAAAACGTCCTACTGAACACATTGATATCGTCCAAGTATACCAGGACGCACAACAACTTCAAGTGGCTCAGTATAGCGTCCATGGCCCTCTGGAACGTTGCAGGCGCATTACATAGACCCTGGGGCATCCTCGTCAGTTGGTATAGCCCCTGCACGGTAATAATCATGCATTTTTCTTGGTCTTCTTTTGGCAAGTCAAACTGCCAATATCCTAAGATCAGTTCCATCGTGGAGAAATACTTTGATTCTTCCAATTGGTCTAGTGCATTGTCAATTCTTGGTAGGTAGTACAAATTATTCTTCATAACTTTATTCAGCTTTCAGTAATAATTCACCACCTGGTTGGAACCATCATATTTCTTCATGATTAGAATCAGACTCACCCAGTGACTCAATGATAAAACTAGAAGCCCCTGCTTTAATTGTTTGCTTATTTCTTTTTCCACTACCGCTTTGGCTGCTTTTAGTTGTTGAATCAGTCTCATCCTGATCGGTAAATTTTCCCCAGTGTCAACCTTGTGGATCACATCTCTTGCATATCTCAAATTGTGGTCATCCTAAAAGAATACTTCCCAATACTTTTTGAACAATTTGAGTACCTCCTCTTGCTGTCCTTCCAACATATCAGCGAGTTGCTCTCAATCAACTAATAGGTTGATACTCTCAGTTACCCTGGCTGATAATTTATCTCATCAAGGATGGATTTTACTCAGTTCAGCCGTCAGTTTTCTCTTTTCTTAGGTCCAAAACTCATAGACCATAAAAATCGATATTTTATATCTTTTATCTATTTTTTGCATTTTTCTTTTGCAATGGGACTTGCAAGCTACAAAAAGGTGCAGTGGTCCTTCTTTTCCCCTTCATCCAAACTAAGTCCTAGGTACTTAAACCTACCAGTTATCATGGTTCAAAAACTTATTCTCTTAAGATTTAACCATCCATTTGGTTCAGTGGTCCTCTTCTAGGATTTGACTAAAATCTCAGGACATAACCATTTAATGGTTCAGAGGTCCGCTGGGGACATTGCAATTATTCTCTCTTAGACTCAATACTTCCAATTAATGAACTTTCTCACTATATGACCAGCAGTGCTGTCTCTTCACGTATAGGCTGCTCTTGCCAACTCTGAGAATACTCTTAGATATTAGGCCTTTAGACCCGACTGTTTATTTGTCCAACAGGTCATAATTTCATCTCTTATTTTGGCAACTGATGCTTGAATCCTCGTATCTCATTAGCCAACAGTTCCATCCAATTGTTCAAATCGTTTTTATTCTGAAAACAGTTTTTGGCATTCATTGCCATCTTTAATTACACAGATCGTTCTGGCCTCATTAGCTTCATCCAATTTCTCCTGAACTGATGAACTCGTCTCCAGCAACTTCTGATCATTGGTTGAGTGTTATTGAGTTGAACAATTTTCTCCACTATCTTGGATCAAACGTTTCCTATTTTGACTTCATATATTGGTATGGCAATCCAATTCTCTTAATTGATTGCTTCCTATTATATCCAATGCCTCATCTAAACATTCACTCCTCAGGACTATTTAAAGTGGACCCAATTTTAACCTGAGTTGACCTGCTGTTCCTCAGAACTATTTAAAGCGGACCCAATTTCAAACCAAGTTAGCCCTGCTGAAACTCTTCATCTCAAGTAGATGTCCAATGGAACAGGTTTCCTTGCAGCACTAGATATTTCATATCTATGCTTCAAGTCCTTTTCCTTGGTAATGAGTATCTTCTGTTTTCTTCACTCAGAGCTCCACTTCTGAGCTGGGTGAATGCAAATGAACATGATCCACTTCATGTTATATCTTCATTAAAGTTACTTTCCTTAGTAACTTATTTCCAGAATTAGAAACATCTTCATGGGACATCATGTTCTAAGTTCTTCTACTCAACTACACCCTTGTAGTGATCACCAACTTGTAAAAAAAATACTATTTTTGGGTTATTATTGGCAAGCAACCCCAATAAACATATTACTGCACAGGTTCAGTTTCTTGTGCACTTCATCCGCATTGTATAGTATATTATATTACCGGTTGATAATAGTATGACAACTATTATCCATAGTTGAGTGGAATTCTTATATCTGGGCCCAACGCTTGGCCAGTATTCACAATTGAAATACTTGAGATGTCGTGATCTAGAGATTCATTCCCTCATTCTGTCCAACCCAATCTTCTCTGAGATTCCCTGGTGACAGTCTCTTCAGTCCAACACACAGTTGGCAGCAATCCCCAATTATTTCTCCTTCTTTTCTTTTTTTTAGTACTAAATGGTTATTTCTCCTTCTTTTCTAGATCCCCATTCAGATCTTTACTCTTTTCCCTTAAAATCTCCAAATTATTACATACAGTGATAATATCCTTGATAATAATAGAACAATGGAAAGCTAATAATAGTTTACTACTTAAACTATATACCAGATGAAAACTATAGAACTTCCTTACTATATTCGTAAATACTGTTTTTCTAAAGGCTGTTTTTCTAATAGGAGTGAATTCTAGGGAATTTATGGTGTGGATTTGGTTGTCCACCCTCAGTTGACACCTCTTCAATGAAATGGCAGCCATTGCCATTGAATCACCCATCCTCGTCTCTTCAGCGATGGTCTTCCCCATCCTGGCGAGGATTCCATCATTGGACATCCTCAAGACCTAAATGGAAAGAGTCAGAAAACGTGTCCCTAACATTTTCCTCTCGATCTAAGTGAACCAACCATATTTGGCTAGCGACCTGCTTAGGTAATGGGACTTATTACCCATTAAAGCAGGTCACGCACCAACTGATCAATTTTCTAGTTGCAGGCAGCATCAATCGCCTCACAACTTGCTACTCATTCCCAATTAGTTGGTGATGAAACCTGACCAATCCCAATCAGTACACCTGATGGTTAATCACTATCAGATGTCCCTATTTCATTGGCAACTCTGCCAACAAGATCTTAAGTATTCATCTAGATCAATCTCTGACAGATACAACCAGGAGAATATCCCAAAATCCCCTGAACATAGTAACTCCAAAATTTGGGCCAACTAATTTCCAATTCAACTCGCCTTAGGGAATTATCCACTAGCAATTTCTGGTAATCTAGCAGGCTGGGAAGATGGGTAAAAATCCCAACAATCCCTTTTTCTGATTTTATTAAGAATCCTTTCTTTGATAGTTATGATAAGCTGGAAGTACCAAACCACCAGCTTGTATCTATCCCAGCCTTGGAAGTTGTTCCTGATTTCAAAGAAATATATAAGCCCAAATTCGACCAGAAGAGTCAGGGATATTTCAATAAGCCTAGTGAGTTTTTTGAACGGTCAGAATTTTGTAAGCCACTGGCAAGACTAAGGATTAATTGGCTGAACTTCTTCATGATTTAGTGTACTGGATCATAATTATTAAGCGATCTATCCTCAGAATTTCACAACTACCCATATTAATGCTCTATACCTCCAAGGAGAATTGAATTTATGTCCTCATTGGGAAGACTGAGGAGTGGAGTCAAGAAATTCTTATGTGTAAGTCTGGGTGAGCGCCCCCTGAACTTAGACTGGGAGGCGTTTCTATTTATTACAAGAAGGGTCTGAAGAGGGCGTCCATTCCCCTTGTCACACAGAGCAATTTTGCTCATGTGGTAGATGAGTTTGGGTTATAGCCTACCCCCTGAAGGCCCCTACACCCATTCCCATTCTGAAACTGGCAGATTGATGCAGCACATCAATGGGCTTGTTCTAAAGTCGCAGCAGAAAGGGACCTACATGGGAAAAATAAAGTGAGTCCCTTCCAAACACCAGGTTTGAGTTCTGCCAGGTCAATGAAGGAAAATGAACCCTTCTCTTTTGTAAAGAGGCCCAGTGCTGCCAAATGTTGAAATTCGCAAATAAACTGGGGAGTTTAAGGGTGGTCGGTCTGGATGCCCTGAATTTATTTCCAACCAAATTGGGACTGTCCCTACATGGAATGACCCTGGGGGGTCCCACCACCTGTAAAGTGAGACGCCACCACCCACGCAGGCAGAATCACATTAAAACGTGATTCAGGCACCAGAGGCTGAATTGACATCAACTCATTCTTATGCCCACATGGCCACATTTTTAAATAATTCTCACTTAAGTTTCACCATTATAGGTCGGAAAATTGAGGCCCCCACACCCATGCATGCCATCTTATTCCCTAAGTGACTGAGTAGATAAACAATCATTCCCAACAGGTATGATTGTCAGTTGATTTCTTCTTTTTAATTTTGCAATAAAAACCCACAAACTGAGTAAATTTGCTTACTAGAAAATTTTCCCTTGGTATCTATCGCAAAACCCAGCCCCAGAAAATGATTTTGGGTTGCACTTTTATGAGCCTAAGTGGTCATAATAACAACAATGTTGCCTACTGTCATAGACTGGACATACTGTACTCAGGGCATCCTTAGATACTTTTTTCTTGCCAAAGCTATATGACATAAGGATCTGTTACTTTTTTTGGAGGATTTACCTTCCCACTGGTCTTCATTTTTCAATCTCACCACCTGCCCTCTCGTCAACAACCCTTTGGCAGACCCAGTCACGTTGTCATAGCATACAAGCTTTCTGCGCCTGAATCCACTGGTTCCATAGTGGTAACAACTGACTGTGTGCCAGTTTTCTCCTTGCCACCACCTTGAGCTGCCGTTAGTGGTTTTCCCAACTTCCATCCCACTTCAAGTCAATTGAGCATCAGTGCCTTTGTCATTCTAGATTACCTTAAGGGTGCTCATGCACCAGACTGGCAGGCCAGTCTAAATCTCATTTTCCCCTTTCATGACACTATGGTTCAGAAGCAGTTAAAAAATGGATGAGTGGACCCAAATATAGGATGGGTTGTTATACAAACAGGATGGCGCCTCTTGGTTGCCTTATGTCCACCTGTCAGCAAAGATGGAGACTACTTTGGAGGGCCATTTGACAGTGGGCCATGGTGCCATTCAGAAAACGTATCAATGGTTTAAAGAGCGCTGCTAGTAGGAGAGGATGATTAGGATGATTTAAGATGTCATAGACTCCTGCCTTGTCTGTGCTAGCCAGAAATCTCCCATTCTGCTGTATAAACATCAGGTCATGTGTCCCATCACCCCATTTGCTACCATTATCATTGATGTTGTTGGTCCACTACCTACGGCAACATATGGCCACTAATATCCTAATGGAAGTTGACCAATTCAACAAATGGTTTGAGGCCATCTCTGTTACCTTTCCCACCTCTAAAGTGACTGCTTTATTTCTACCCAAACAGGTCTTCACCTGTCATGAAGGTTCAAAGGTTTTTATGGCTCCATGACATAATTGAGGGCTTGGCTTGTAAGGATAAAGCTAGACATCAGGATTCCAAAAAAGTCAAATTACAAGGCCTTACAGAGCGAAACAAACCCTGTGCCAACGCTGGGTACATGTGAGATATGCTCAGGTTGGTCCAGAGGATGTGCGTGACGCTTGGCCCAGTGTTACAGCCAAGGTGTTAAAACGCACCAGCTATGTTCTCAACCCCAACAATTGGTTTGAATTGCTTGAGGAACAAGGTTTAATACCTGTTCCATATATAATACTTCCAAATTGGGACAAGTACTTTTGCAATCTATAACTAGAGTTCAGTCATTTTGAGTTACAAGACCCAGGCCAATGGTAGTGTGCACCAGTTTCTTAGGCTTAGCATCACTTCTTCCAAGTAACAATTCCCCCATTGTTTAAATATGCTTTCACAAGACCAACTTTTCATGTTGTTTGACTTCTTAATAAAAAATTTCCAACTAGCTTTATGTTTTTTAAAATGGCTCCTTGGGCGAACCTGTGCGTGGACCTCCTTGAGGAGGTCTCTAACAACGCTGGTCACTTTATTTTAACAGAATTGTCTACCAATTCTAGTGCACCGCTAAACCCTGGTCCCCTCCAGATCAAGACACCTAAGCTCTTCAGAACAGATCTCCACTTAATTATGGACTCAATTATGGGATCCAATCAAGTTTTGTTGTTTGTTGGCTATCTATTCCTATATATCGCGTTGTACACCCTTGCCCTGAGTCCCTTTTGCTCCGGCACCCTCTGCAATGCCCTGTTTATAATCTTACTAATAACTAGTTCCCTGATGGTGTGGACATGCATCTGTAACACCTCTCTGGGAATAAAAGAGTTACAGACACTATATTGACATTATTTGACCAACCCTTTTTATGTGCATTTGATTTATCTGTCAAAGCTTTCTTTATGTGTAAATTGGGTGTTCTAGACATTTTTTATGGCCACTATAGTGATAACCACAGCTTTCTCATTTGGTTTCATTACAGTTCATCTTTGTGTTATTCTTGCGACTACCAACTGGGAAGTGCCCACCCTTCATGTTCATACTTGGTGGACTCAGACTTTTTGTGAACCTGTTGTTGTAATTCCCTGACTTCCCCAAGTCTTATTTTGAAGTTTAACAGCCTTTTGCTTCCATTTGCCAGAAGCTTCTATCAGGAATAACAAATTTTCTTATTTTTGTCCACCCTCACATGGGGTGTATTTTTATATTAGCTGTCTCCAGAGGTGGCCAAACTGGGTTTTTGAGTGTACCATGCACAGCTGCTTTTGTGGAAATCTGTGGTTAGTTTGGAGCATGTATTGGAGCAGCGTTGTCTGGATGTGACATCCATCCACACCTTCTATGAGTTCTTTTCTCTGTGCCAAGTGGGCCACCCAGTGAATTTATTTAAATGAGTTTTGTGATAAAGCACAGGCCTTACCGTTGCCCAAAGTCATTAAAACATCGTTTCTCCATTCCACCTTGGACCTCCCGCAAGAAACTTCCCATTTTGCAGTCACTACCTCCCAGCTTTGACCAACTGATTTAAGCTCTCTGGGCAAAATCCCTGCCCCAACCTGGAAAGGGCCAGATAATTTGGCCGTCATGGTTTCACCTATGGAGGCCCCTATAAAAATGTGCCCCAAAAACCAATGAGCACCTCTCAAAAAGAGGAATTGTATCCTTTATTCCTTTGAGTTCCACCAATTAAAAGGCAAGCAGGGGTCTAGCCCCAAGTTTAAATTGAATGTTTTAGTCAATTCCGCCACAATGAAGTCACCCGCAGCCACCACAATAAATACAGCACCTTAACTAGAGCTAGTCCTTGAATTGGCAGAGCTCCCCACCAATTCTCTCCCCATTTTGGCGGAATTTAAGGTTCTGGGAGAGTCTATCCCAAAATTTAACAAAAATAATTCAATAAATTTGATTTTTTTGCACCACGTTTTCACAGTGCCAGCTGATGAATTAATAGAAAGATTGGTGGTGATGACCCTAGATAATGAAGCACAACTGGCCATCAGAACAGGTATGGGGTTGTTAACGCCCAAAAACGAGTTTTAGAAAGTAAATAAAATCCAAAAAATGAACCAATTATCAGCTCTTGTGGCTCTGATGAGGACCCAAATTTCCATATATCAAATTACACCTGAGAACCTGTGAATGACCCCTATCATGATCCGCAGAACACAGCCAGTGAAAAAGTAATTACTTTTACAATATAAAAGTGTCTATGAAACTGTTGAAGATATAGTGGGATATGTGGCCTCAGTAAGTAAGAGTGGCCGATTATCCCTATCATTATATGATGTGAAAAAATACCCTAGAGGCATTCTTATGGCTGATGAAGAGTTTTCTGGCGAGGTGTTGGCGTTTCTGCTTTGAACATGGACCATTCTGGATATTTTTATGTTGAATGCTACCCTTTTAACATTTTTAGGGAAAATCATCACAACTATTTTAATTAATAACCGGAGTCTCTGAGAATTTTATTGACCAAGAACTAGCCAACTACCTTGAGTTAAATTACTTGCCAGGTAGTATGGTTAGGGGCTTTCCAAGGCATTCCAACGCTGAAGGTTCTGGGGTTAGTGGATTATCAAAATTGGCAAATATCATTGGCTGACCTCTTCCAAGCAATCAAAAACCTTCTTTACCCCATTATTTTGGTAGTAGTAAGGTGGCAAAAGTTTGACATATTAACAAACTGAAAGACGATAACTTGTCCTTAACTTTAAAGAATGGTCATAAATTAATTGTCCCCTTGTCTATGGTTATCAGGGCGATTTACCCCAATGGCTCATGATCCATACACTCAGTCTTGCTCCATTGCTGAAGCCCTCGTTGAAGTACCCTTACCTTCCTGTTTGAAGGTGCTGGAATCTTTGTTTGATGTGACTTCAGACAATGTACTACCAGCACATTCAGAGTTTGATTGCAAGTTCAAACTCACCGGTGATCTGGTGCAAATAACTTCTTACATTTGCCTTTAGCTGTATGGGAGGTAGCAACGTTAGATGTGTGGGTCAAGGAGCAGTTAGCTATAGGCGTGATATTTCAGCGTACCACCTCAGTATGCTCTCCACTTCTCTTTAAGGCAAAAGCTGATGGTACCTTAAGCCTGTGTGAAAATTATGAGAATCTCAACAAAGTTATAAGACCAGATTTGCATCTCATCCCATTAATTCTCAGATTGCTCACTATGTGGAGAAGGCTAGAGTCTTCTCCAAATTAGACTTCTTAAGCGCGTTTATTCAGATCCAGATCAGGAAGGACCAGAAGTGGCTAACCGCGCTCTGTACCAGATATGGAATTTTCCAGTTTCAGGTTATGCCCTTTGGGCTTAAAAACGCCCCAGCTATCTTTCAACGCCACATAGATGTGGCCTTGGGGACCTTCTGGGCGTGTGCAAGGTGGCTTACATGGACAATATCCTGGTGTTTTCTCGCAATCAAGAGTCCCATGCAATACACCTGCAGCAAGTGGTGGAGAGTTTAAGGTCATCTAACCTTACGCTGAAAATTAGTAAGTGTGAGATCTTTTAAGACCCAGATCACCTTCCTGGGCAACGTCATGTTTGATAAAAGCCACATATTAACTTTAGACAAAGAGAGGGCGATTCATGAGTAGCCCACCCCAACTTTGGTCAAGAAATTTGAGGAGTTTTTTAAGATGTGTACGTTCCTTAAGAAATTCACTCCAAATCTTTATGAGGTGGCGGCACCCTTGTACAAAGCAAGTGGAAAAAAGCTCCAGTGGTCCTCCAATTTTGCAGGATGCTTAAAATCGGTAAAGTGCACCCTGTTTTACACGTCCATCCTTCACTATGTGGATCCTATAAAGGAGTTTATTGTGGCTATTGATGCCTCCAACTTCTCCATAGCGGAGGCCCTATTACAAGCAGGTGAAGATGGAATAGAGCATATAGTGGAGTATTTTCTCCAGAAGATGTCTCTGCCTGAGTTATATTATGCCGTTTATGACAAAGAGTTATTGGTAGTGGTTAGAGCGCTTACATATCGTCATCATCACTTTCAAGCTCATTTCAACCATTCTATGTTTGTACAGATCACCGTGCCTTTTTGTACTACCACGCACCTCATGTCTTGACCCCTGGCAATCCCGCAGGCGTGAGACCCTGGCCCAATTTATGTTTTCTTATGAGTTTACAAAGGTCAAGGAGAATGGTTTGGAGGATGCTTTGAGCCAAAACCTTGCACTATCTCCCTATCCTAAGAAGGTCGAGGTCCATAACATCCACTTGATGATTCCGCTGGGTAAGATTGTGTCTCAACTTTCCTCTCTCTTGGCCCACAGTCCAGCGCTTGCTCCTCTGGAAAATGTGGAGGAAAATGGTATGCTCAGAAAAAAATCCCTTTCACAGCCTTTGATGGCCGAGTACACTATGGTCCTCACCAAGAGAAAGTTAAATCAGTAGGACGTTACCAAAGGGTTATCATGTGAAGGATTGGTGTGGTTTCAGGGGCACCTATGGGTTCCTGTCGGACTACTTCTCCTGTAAATCATCTGGGACCATCATGACAGAATCACCGTTGACCATCTTGGGAAGGTGAAACTCTAGAGTTAATTTGGCGCTTTTACAATTGGAAGCAATTAGTGGCGCATGTTGCCAGGTATTGTAAAGAGTGCCTGGTCTGTAACCAGATGAAATCAAATCGCCAGACCCTTGTGGGGTTGTTGGTACCAGTTAAAAGGCTGAAAGGCCTTGGGTTGCTTTATTGATGGATTTTATTGTGGAACTACCTGAATCTGATGGCTACAACGCTATCATGGTATTGGTGGACCGTTTTATGCAGTTCTCCCACTTTATATCCTGCAGAACCAAAATAATTGCACCTGAGATGGCTTGGCTTTTTATCTCTCATGTGTTTTCCCTTAATGGGGTCCCTGTACGAAGAGTGTCTATAATTCTCCTGTTCCCAGCGTGGTAGTTCATGGTGCAAAGGGACAACACCAGGGAACTAGTCATTAGTAGTAAAATTACTAGAGCCCCGCAGAGGGTGCTTTAGCTGTAATAACTTTGTGAATGGTTATCAGTAGAGGGAATACCCAAAATTAAACCATGCGGTGCTTAGAGTGGGAGTGTATAGGCGCACAGGTTGAAGAGAACCTGGGCGGCCCAATAGTGCATGGGAGGAGAGATTTACAGTTGTTAGAATTAAATGTTTAACTTTGCGTGAGATCTTCTCAAAGAGGTCTGCGCACAGGTTTGTCCAAGATAACATATATAAAAAGATGTACTAGTGAGGGGTTTTATTATGAGGGAAGTCGACCAATGAGAGAGATTGGTCTTGAAGAAAAGAATTTAAGGGAATTTGGGGAAACAATCAATTGATGGAAGTGGGTTTAAGCTGAAGTGCACCAATAAGCACACGCTTCCATTGGGCAGTAAACTATACTAGGTAATCGACCAAACTTGGGTTATTGATTGTAGGAGAGGCTGGCCTGAGCTGGAAATTTTAAAAATTGAATGGGTTATGAGACCATGTTCACTGAGAAACCAAAGCAAACAATTTTCATTAATCACAAAGCTAGTTCGTTTTAATTCACCTGCTGTTATACAAGGAAGAACTTCTCTTGCATCCCTAGGACCAACCTGGGCATACATCACCTTAACCCAGCGTTGATCTAAGGTATGCTTGAGGTCATGGAGGCATGTTAACTTCACCTTCTTGGCCTCCTGATATGCAGCTTTGTCCTTAACGTTTGTCACCATTATGATATCATCTTTAAGCCATGACATTACCCTGTAGTCCTTTTGGGGCTCCACCCCCCTTCAGGGGCTTTCTCCAGGAAAAAGTTCTTGTAGGCTGGGCACAACTTCATTGTGGAAACAGTGTTCTTTGACTGAGATCAGGCGGCATGGGGAAAACGCTTATAAAAACATCAATCAGGTCTTGGGCATGTGCGCAGTCATGCGTTGGTACCCAGCTGTTTTCGCTGCATAAAATCCTTTCCAGAATACCAGGTACCTAAGCCTTCTTTTTACTCAGCGGGAGGCTAATATTTTCTTCACTTCCCACTCTGGCGCCCCATCCATGAGATAAGCCTCAGGAGTCTCTGGTGTGGGGCCCTCAAACATCGTCAATTTGCTCTCATGAAAGACAAAAATGATCTGAAACAAAGAGGGAAGATATAACTGGTTTGAAGCGTGGCCACCTTTCTAACAATGCAGTAAGGGCCAATCCTCTTTGGGTCCAGCTTTTTGCATGGCTGCTTGATAGGAATTTTTTGAGCATCAAGTGTCAGATTCTGGTGGTTGACTCAAAAATAAGCCTTTGACAACCATCAGATTGGGCCAATTATCCTTTCAACACTTGAGCTAACGCCTATATTCTCACCTCAAAGCCTATTGCAATCATACAATTTGGACTGATTATCTCAATGACAATTCAATCAAGTATTTTATCAGGCACTCAGCCTGAATACGCTCACATATTATGGCAAATTTTTGATGCATCAAACCTTGGAAATTGATCCCAATTATTGAAAAAAAATTAACTTAATTGTATACAAGTAAATTTGGGGATGACCCAAAGTTAAAGTCTGAAAATCCTGTGAACTTGAGACAAACGAAAAATGTAATCAATTTCCCAGCTTAGGGCGAAATTTGTATGCAATCCGCATAATTGGCATGATAGCACTTTCATGAACTACCTAAAAGGAGTTACCTAGGTTATTGAGGAAGAGGCCTGCCAACGTCCCAATTAGGGGTGTGTCATTTACTTCAATTGAGGCCAAAATTTCATAGAAGGTGTGTTTAGTCAGAAGTATGATGAATCTGAAATCTAGAAGATCTTAGGACAATTTTGCATGCTTTTATCGCAATTTTTGTACCTGAAATCCTCCAAATTTTGAGAGTTTTTTGGTACCAATGAAATTAAGAAAAGGTTTCAGTAGTAGGCCAAACTGATTGGCAAAATAGCTGTTGAAATTTTGTGCTGGAATGTGGCCAGGAGATTCCCTAGAGGTATAAATACCAGCGCCTGGCCTAATGAAAATTATCTAATAAATAGCTTATAATAAAGTTGTATTTATTTTATCCTTTTCCTGGTTTTTATTTGAATCCCAACCTTGTAGAAGTGTTGACAAACTGGAAGAAACAAATTCTCAGTTTGTAATGAAGCCTGCCTCAGAAGAAGTTCCTGAACCCAAAGTGAAAAATATGCCCAAAATTGGCCAGAAGAGTTGAGGCAAATTTAATAGTCCTAGTGAGTTGTTAAATAGTCCGAATACCATAAACTACAGGCGCTATAGATGATCAACCATCAGAAATTCAGCCCAAATAGACGTACAGGATAACAATTTCCAAGTAAGCGATCCTCAGATTTTGACATCAAGCATCATGGAATCCCCTTCTTTGTACGCTGGACCCACTCATCTTTTACCATCAGTGTTCTCCTTATATACTTGCATTACCGCCTCTAAGCTTGTGGAAAACCCTTAGTAAACTTTTTTGATAGTATTAGCAAAGTCCACCACCGCTTAAACTTTGGATCCACAGTGGGCTCCATGCTGAAGTTGGGTTAAAACCATGGTTGTCAAAAAATGAGGAAAAACTGATAGAAATATGCAAATTGTTGTTGTAGCTAAACTAGGCCATAGGAAGGTGAGGAACCCAATTTGAGCGATATGCAGCAGTGTAACACCACAGATACTGTTCAAAGCACTAGTTCACTCATTTGGTATGGCCATCTGATTGAGGGTGATGGGCAGTTAAATGGCAAGGGCGAATCTGAAGAGTCTTAAACAATTCTTCCCAAATGACAGAGGTAAACTGGTGTCCCCAATCACTAATAATTTCTTGGGGGACCCCATGAAGCGCAAACACATAAGTGATGAAGAGCCTAACAATCTCAGCTGCAGTTACTGTAGTTCTGCAAGGAATAAAGTGGGCGAACTTTGTAAAAAGGTCCACCACTACCATGATGACATCATAACCATCAGAAACAGGTAATTCTACAATAAATCCACTGATAGGAAAGTCAAAGGTTCTTCCGCCTTTTGAACTGGTAACAACAACCCTCTTAGTGGTTGTCAATTTGGTTTCATTTGATTGCAGAGCAAGCACTCCTTAAAATACCTGTCCACCTGAGCGGGTAAGCCCTTCCAATTTTAAAAGCGCCAAATTAGTTCTAGAGTCTTCACCTTCACAGGATAGCCAACGGTTATCCGTCATGATGGTCCAAGATGATTTCCAGGTGAAGTGGTCCAGCGGGAACCCATAGGCGCCCCTGAAACCACACCATCACATCCTTTATGTGATAACCCCTAGATAGATCCTCCTGATTAAGTGCATTCTTAGCAAGGAACATATTATATTCAGCCAATAACAGCTGAGAAAGAACTATCTTTCTGAACATACTGTATTCCTCCGCATTGACAGAGGAGAGAGAGCTGGACCATGGGCCAAGCAAGAGGGAGATTGAGGCACAATCTTACCCGGGGAATCATTAACTGGGTATTATGCACCTCCACTTCCTTTGGATCAGGACTAAAGCAGGGTTGCAGCTCAAAGCTTCAGCCAACCTATTCTCCTTGCCCTTAATAAACTCATAAGAATATGCAAATTTTGCATGGGTCTCATGCCAATGGGTCTGCCATGGGGTTAAGACACGAGGCGCGTGGTAGTACAGTAGGGTATGGTGATCTGTACGTATGTGGAAAGGTTTGGAAGAGCCATGCAAGTAATGACGCCAATAAGTCAACGCCTCCACCACTGCTAATAATTCTTTTTCATAAACAGCATAGTTTAATTCAGGCAGAGACATCTTCCTAGAAAAATATCCCAATGGATGCTCTATTCCATCTTCACCTACTTGTAGTAAGGAAGTACTATGGCAAAGTTGCGGCATCAGTAGACACAATAAACTCTTTTTCAGAATCAACATAGTGAAGGATGGATGTGAACAACAGGGTGCACTTTACTGCTTGGAAAGCATCCTCCAAAAGGGGGACCACTAAAGCACTTTTGCCCCACTCGCCTTATACAAGGGCGCTGCCACTTCAGAAATATTTGGTGTAAACTTCTTAAGGAACGTACACGTCCCCAAAAAACTCCTCAATTTCTTGACCAAAGTTGGGATGGTCCACTCACAAATCGCATTCTCCTTGTCTGGAGTTATCATGTGTCCTTTATTAAACATGATGTTGACAAGAAAGGTAACCTGGGACTTAAATAATTCACAAATATTAATCTTAAGTGTAAGGTTGGCTGCATTTAATATATCCACCACTTGCCAAAGGTGTATTGCATGGGACTCATGATCTGGGGAAAACACCAGAATATCATCCATTTAGACAACCGCACATACCCCCAGAAGGTCCCCCAAAGCCGCATCATTATGGCATTGAAAGATAGCAGGGGCATTCTTAAGCCTAAAGGGCATGACCCAAAACTAAAAATTCCTTTTCTGGTATGGAATGCGGTTAACCACTCCTGTCCCTTCTTAATCCAGATCTGATTGAACGCAAATAGGCAATCCAGTTTAGAGAAGACTTTCAATTTCTCCACATAATGGGCAATCTGAGAATCCAAGGGGGTGCAAATCTGGTATTGTAACATTGTTTAGGTTCTCATAGTCTATGCAAGGGCGTTAGGTTACATCGGCTTTCTCAACAAAGGGAAGTAGGGAGCATACTGGGGAGGTACACTGATAAATCGCGCCTTTTGCTAACTGCTCCTTAACCCACACATCTAATGCTACTTCCTCCCATAAGGTCAAAGGGTAAATAGAAAGATATATGCACCATATCAACTGTGAGCTTGATTTCACAATCTAACTCTGAATGAGCAGGTAATTTATTAGCTGAAACCGCATCAAATGAAGATTCCAGACCCTCCAAACAGAAAGGTAAAGGTGCCTCCAGTGAGGGCTTCAACAATGAAGCAAGACTGAGAGTGTGGATATTAGGCCAGTGGGTCAAATAGTCATAAAAACTAGCCTCAGACAAATGAACAATTAATGTGCGACCATTCTTTGATGTTAAGGATAGGGTGTTGTCTCTCAAGTTGATCCTGACGTCAAACTTTCTCCACCATTCCACTCCCAAAATAATGAGGTACAATAGGTTTTTGATAGCTTGGAAATGGTCTTTTAAAAGATAATTGCCCACTTGATAATCCACCAACCCTAGTATCTTCAGGGTAGGAATACCTTGAGAAGCCCCTCCCCAAACCTTACCACCTGAAAAGTAGCTAAGCTCAAGGTAGTCAGCTAGGTCTTGGTCAATGAAATTTTCAGAGGCTCTAGTATCCACCAAGATAGTAGTGCTAATCTTACCTGAAGGGGATGAGAGGGTAGCAGTTAACAAAAAATAACCCGAATAATCTTTATTTATAGAAGATAACGCCAACACTTCACCACAAAACTCTTCTTCAGGTTTGTACATACCCCCAGGGTACTTCTTGCATCATAAAATGGAGAGGGATAGTTGTCCACTATTACTACTGAGGCCACATATACCACCATACCTTCAGCAACTGCATAAACGTTTTTATAATTTAATTGTAACAATTTCTCCACTTTCTGGGTTCTGCGGATCATGGTTGTGGTCAATCGTGGGTTCTCTGGAGTGATCTGATACACTAAAATAGAGTCCCTATCTAAGCCATATGAGTAGAAACATGGCTTGGTAGTATATAAGGAAACGTCGTTATAAAATGCATTTTTGGTTGTAAATGACCTTATTCCCATTTTGGCAACAGCTTGTTTAACTTTATCCAAGGCCATCACTGCCAGGCTCATCATTGAGGATCCCATCTGCACCATCCAAACGTGGTGCCAAAGAAAAACAATTTATTTGAGTCAGTTTTATTAATTTTGGTGGAATTTGGGAAATTACAACTCTCATGTTGCAAAGCATCTGTATCCATCAGCTATGAGCAAGAAGGGTGGGTAAATCTCAGTCAGATGTAGCGAGAATAATGCTGAGCTGCTCCAACCTTTGGGAAAAAGGGGTAATCAGTGGTGAGCCCCAACGCGGCTGTGGCCAACAGCTGGAGCACACTGTTTGCACTTTGTGAAAGTCCCACACAGAAAAAGTTCATGCACATAAGAAAAGAAGTTAATCAACTAATGTAAGTAGAGTGTTTATAACTCTCCTGTTCCCAGCGTGGTAGTGCATGGTGCACGGGACCAACGCCAGGGAACTAGTCAATAGTAGTAAAGTTACTTTAGCCCCACAGAGGGTGCTTGAGCTGTGATAACTTAGTTTGAGAATGGTTATCATTATAGGGAAGAACTAAAATTGAACCATGAGGTGCTCAGAGTGGGAATGTATAGGCGACACAGGTTATAGGAAACCTGGGCGTCCCAATAGTGCATGGGAGGAGAGATTTACAGTTGTTAGAATTAAATGTTTAACTTTGCGTGAGACCTTCTCAAAGAGGTCTGCGCACAGGTTTGTCCAAGATAACATATATAAAAAAAGATGTACTAGTGAGGGGTTTTATTATGAGGGAAGTCGACCAATGAGAGAGATTGTTCTTGAGGAAAAGAATTTAAGGGAATTTGGGGAAACAATCAATTGATGGAAGTGGGTTTAAGCTGAAGTGCACCAATAAGCACACGCTTCCATTGGGCAGTAAACTATACTTGGTAATCGACCAAACTTGGGTTATTGATTGTAGGAGAGGCTGGCCTGAGCTGAAAATTTTAAAAAATTGAATGGGTTATGAGACCATGTTCACTGAGAAACCAAAGCAAACAATTTTCATTAATCACAAAGCTAGTTTGTTTTAATTCACCTGCTGTTATACAGGACCAAACTTAACCTGCATCCCTAGGACCAACCTGAGCATACCTCACCTTAACCCAGCGTTAATTTAAGGTAGATTGAGGTCAGGGAGGCCTGCAAACTTCACCTTCTTGGCTCCTAAAATGCAGCTTTGTCCTTAATGTTAGTCATTATTATGATGTCATCATTAAGCCATGATATCCCCCAAGAAATAATTAGTGATCATGGGCCCCATTTTATTTTTGTCTTTTGGGAAGTGTTGTGTAAGACTCTTCAGATTTGCCCCTGCCATTCAACTGCATATCACCCCTGATCAGATGAGAAGACTGAATGAGCGACCAGTGCTTGGAACAGTCTCTGCAGTGTTACACCACCGCAGACCATTAAGATTTGGGTTTCTCATATCTTCATGAATCAATTTAGCTACAACAACACCCAGCATGCATCAATTGGTTGCTCCCCTTCTTTTCCAACAATGAATTAACCTGCCTTCAACATGGGGCCCAGTTGTTGATCCAAGGTAAAAGTGGTGGTGGATTTTACAAAGATGATCAAGAAAGTGCACCAGAGGGTGAACACAAATTTAGATGCGGCAATGCAAGCTTATAAGGAGAACGCAGAAGGGAAAAGATGTATAGGTCTTGTGTAAAAAGAAGGAAATCTTGTGTTGCTTGATGCTAGAAACATCCCTATCAAGCAGCCATGCAAAAAGCTGGTCCAAAAGAGGATTGGGACTCACCATGTTTTCAGAAAGGTGGGCCACATCTTATACCATTTGGATCTTCCTTTATTGTTCCAAATCTTTGTCACCTTCTATGAAAGTAGGCTAACGTTGTTTGAGGGCCCCCACCAGAGACTCCAGAGGCTTATCTTGTGGATGGGGAATCAGAGTGGGAAGTAGAAGAGATCATAGCCTCATGCCAAGTAAGAAGAAGGCTTGAGTACCTTGTATCCACAAAGGGATTTGATACAGCAGAGAACAGTTGGGTACCAGCGCACAACTGCACCTATGCCCAAGATATGATTAAAGCTTTCCATGAGCATTTCCCTGAGGCTGCAGGACCTAAGTTGAATCAAAATCATTGCTGCCATGAAGCTGGCTCCGGCCCACAAGAATTTTTCCTTGGCGAAATTCCCTGGAGGGGGGGTGGAACCTCAAAAGAATAAGAGGGTAATGCCATAGCTCCATGACATAATTGAGGGCATGGATTGTAAAGATAAGCTGGACGTCAGGAGGCTAAAAAGGTCAAATTACAAGGCTTTTCTGACTTGAAATATACACTGAACCAACGCTGGGTACAGGCAAGATGTGACCAGGTTGGTCCTGGGGATGTGCGTGATGCTTGGCCTAGCATTACAGCCAGGGTGTTAAAACGCACCAGCTACGTTCTCACCCTGATGGTATGTTAAGATTGCTCAAGGAACAGGGTTTCAAAACCCATTCCATTTATTGAATTTCCAAATTTGGATGAGTCCTTTTACAATCTATTACTTAAGGTTGGTCAATTTTGAGTTACATGACCCAGTCAGATGATAGTGTGCTTCTATTAGTTTACTTAGGCTTAGTACCACCAAAAAATGATATATCCCCACATTGTTTAAATATGCTTTCACAAGACCAACTTTCCATGTTCGTTGACTTACTAATAAAAAAACCCCATTAGCTTTACGTTTTTTGAATATGGTTCCTTGAGAAAACCTGTGTGTGGACCTCTTTGAGGAGATCTAAAAACGTTGGTCACTTTATTTTAACAAAATTGTCTACCATATCTGGTGCACCGCTGGGCCACCCTGGTCCCCTCCAGATCGAGGCACCCAAGCTCCATAGCACAGATCTCCACTTGGTTATGGACTCCCCTTTGGTATCCAAGCAAGTTTTGTTGTTTATTGGCTATCTAATCCTATATACCGCGTTGTACACCCTCGATCTGAGTCCCTTTTGCTCTGGCACCCTCTGCGGTGCCCTGTTTCCATTAATGCTAACAACTAGTTCCCTGATAGTGTAACCATGCATCCTGCACCACCTCTCTGGGAATGAAAGAGTTACAGACACTCTCTTGACAAAGGTACTACTGTCTGATAATGGCTCTAACTTCATCTCCCAAATAATTGTGGATCTCAATACTCTAGTGGGTTTTACCCCTCTTTACTGCTCTCTATCACCACACTACTAATAGAGCAGTGAAACATGTAAATGGAACTCTTATTGCCATCCTCCACAAAATGACTCACTCCAACTCTAGGCGGTGAAATTGATACACCCAGTGGCTCTATTGGCATACTATTTGAATACTATCATATTATACAGATATCACTTTTTTGAGTGCTTTACAGCTGAGGGCTAAGCTTACCCTCTAGCGTTCAACCTATATTGGAGACCTCTACACCATGCACCACTGAGTTGTCAATTCACAGGCTGGTGGATAGACTATTCTACCTACAGGCTCTCACTGCCAAATCTATGGGGCCATCAGTCAATGAAAGGCCAAGCAAAGCACCGCTCACAAGCCAATCTTGCCTGAATACTAGTTAGGGGATCTGGTACTGTTCTATCACCACCAGCTAGGAGATCAGTTGCATAAAATTGTACAATATGTTCACAGACTATATCAAGTAACATATTGTCAAGGGCTGGAATACTCCATTGATTCCATCAAATTGGGCTTGATCATAAATTGGGTCCACGCTAGGTTCCTTCAGCCTTATGTCTCTCCTTGACAAGATCTTGAGGGGGACATTTTTGGGATAGATGGGAGTCATGATAGATCAAATGGGCATCAATTGATGGATACTTTGTAGTTCATTCAAAAAACACCCATTGTGGCAGAACCTACCAAAAATGCACTAGTGAGGAATCTCAAAATGAGATTCCAAAGGCTCAAGCTCCTCCACAATCTGTTGAAGCAATTTCTAAAGATCTTGTCAGTTTGGATTAACTAAATCAACCAAACCTATTGGGACTGAATGTGTCCAAATGAAGCTTCTGCATCCTGCTAGTCCACTCCATAAAACCCATATCCTCTGTGACCCCAAACCTTGCTTAAATCCTTAAGTAACCTAAAATCTAAAATTATAGGAATTTTCGTTCTTGTTCACTTTTTAGCCTAGTTCATACTAGTGATTTGGCCTAATATTTTAACGGAGAGTTGCCTTGGTCTAACAAAACTACCAAAAGATTTCCCCTAAAGACTTGTTTGTCTACTAGATGATTGCACTGGGCTATCAGCAACTAATAATTTCATAGTCTTTGAAGGTTCCAGTCTTAAAAAATTAATAAAAATCTCAGTAAGCATCATATTAGTAAATATGTCACAAGGTTGGCTAGCTTCAAAATTGCTTTAAACAAGATTTATTTGTTAGTACTAGATGATCCCAATCTGAGTGGGAATTCAAAGATGTGTAGTTAGAACATCCATTACTTTATAGATACAACCTTTGTAATTAGTATTATATCTTTTTTGTGTTGCAGGATGATCTATATAGTATGATTACTTATCATGTAAGCAGAAAACTCTTACAATTCCTAGGTGGATCAGGCAGCTTTTGAAATATATTAACTCATGTATTAATAATCAACAGCTAAATATAATTCTATAATATCATGTATAAACTATTTCAACCTCCTATAAATTTAGTATAAACTTAAAAAAGTAAAAAGAAGTGTTTCAGTATAAATGATTAACTGTGATAAATATCATTTTTAGGAACCATATAATTTAAATCAATTGCTATATTTAAATTTTTTATAAGGGTGTACTCTTAACTTTAATTTGAGAATTTTATATAATTTAAATTATATCTAGACAGGACATACTTTAGGTAAGAATTTTAGTAGAAATGCTAAAATGGGGATAGAATATATTGGGCACATATTATTTTGTGTCTTATATATCTGATATTAGTTAGTATCACTATCCATTAGACCATTTACTCCGAAATAGAATTGAATAAATTTTAAAATATAAAATTTTGTTAAATTGTCTATTAGGAGATCATGGAGGCAATTCCTTGGGTAATGTATGCTTATTTAGCTTTTTCGATAAGCTTGTAAAAATTTTATATAGCCTTATATGATCCAGCTCACTTGCAGCAAGCGATACATTTTTTTATAAATCCTTTCCTAAATTTAAAAACCTAGTTAGAGTAAGCAAGCAATCAAATTTGGATTAAGCTGGCAACTTAACCCACCTTAGAATACTGTAGGCATGGCCACCAGCCCCGAAACTCAGCTATTCATTCAACATTGCCTTGGGCAAAGATGTATGAAGGAATCAACTTTTGAAGAAATATTTAATCGCTGTTTTAACCAAAACAGAGGTATTGTAGGGATGATTTGCTAGAAGCGAAGGTTTATGTTGAGGGCTTTGCTGAACTGTCGTATACGGTATGATTTTAAAACATTGTTTTTGAAATTCAGCTGTAATTACCAGTGAATTTAATTGTTTGGAAAGATGAGGGAAGGAATTTGACTACAATTTATAAACTTTGGCATGTTTTATGCAAGAGATGTTTGTTATTTAGATAACATGCTGCTGAAACAAGATGAGTGGATTTTTTTAAATTCAGATACTTTATAAAACTTACCAATGTTGGATATTTAAATCAATACTTGATAACTTAATTTTTATAAAAGTTGCTTTATTCATAACCAGTATTTTTCTTCCCATCGATGTTTTGTTTTACTTGACCAGCTGCTGTATAATAGCATATGAACATGATCTTTGTTAAAATTGAAACCAGAATTTTTTATTTGAACTAAATTAAGCCACTTCAATATCCAAGTTGCATCCTAAATTAGTTTATGCTTGAAATAAGCTGGTGCTTCATAGTGAAACTGTATTTTAAAATTCCTCTTCCTAGCATATTATATAGTGATTTTAGAGCTTTATTTAATCAGCACAAAAAGTGTTGCCACATAAATTTCTGCAAGCTTTTTATATAATGCGGTTGTAAATAGAAACACTTGAAGCTTGGGCATTTAAAAGCCCATTCCTTTATTACTCTTTGTTTTCTTAAGCTAATTTTGTGCACAATCTATCTACGTCGCTGTTATCTTATATTCAGCTTTTTGTCTAATGGAAAAGTTTGCATTAATATTGATTTTATTGATTCCTTTTATTTATAGGAAGCGCCGACCCTGAACAGTTGACAGAAACCATAGCGAGCATCAACGCGACAATATTCCCCTTCGGGTTTGAGCTTAGGAGTGGGATAGATGAAGAATCTGAAAAGCTGGTGTGGGCGTTGGTAAACCATCGAATAATTTCAACCCTA
Organism: Massospora cicadina; assembly: GCA_022478985.1. Taxonomy (NCBI): domain Eukaryota; kingdom Fungi; phylum Entomophthoromycota; class Entomophthoromycetes; order Entomophthorales; family Entomophthoraceae; genus Massospora; species Massospora cicadina. Next base: position 246,424 of record JAKSZP010014465.1, read on the forward strand.
AAGTTTAGGTTAATACACTTGAAGACGAGATTTCTCAACTTGCGACAGATTATCTTGCTTCTGAATTAACGTACCTCAACAAGCTCATTGAGGCCATTATTACAGACCCCGAGGAACAGTTTTTTATTACTCTTACAGATGCGCTGAATTTACAACTGCTAGCAGGTGCCCAGAATGCTGAAGATACCTCTTCATCTCAACTTAGTGCAAATAGTTTAACCAAAACAGAGCGTGCCTCGCTCATTGAAACCTATGTCGAGGATGGCTGGCTTACTAGAACTAGGTAAAACACTTAAGTTTACGCTGACTAGCTTTACGAACGTTGGTAGGCTTGGATATTTGACTATTGGAGTTCGTGCCATCTTGGAGCTCAAATTTAAGCTTAAGACCCAGTTTGAGGGATATCTTTTTGATTGTTCCCTCTGCGAGGCGCCTATAACTCAAGTAATACTTCATATTACTTCATTAATCTAGAACATAGGGGTTAAGATGCAATAAACAGGATTGCAATGGCCGCTTTCACCAGCTTTGTCTGTCTAAGATAAAACGCGGAGTAAGCCGTTGCCCGAGTTGCAAAGCCGATTGGCAGCCCATTCGTATTGGTCCTCCCCTTGAAGAGGATGCTGTTTCCAATAGCAAACGAAGCGGTAGCTCGGCTCTTAGTGAGGATGAGCAACCAGCTCCACGTTCCAAAAAGCTAAAACCTGACCTACTCGAGGAATCTTCTTAAACTAATGGTGTGCATTAAAGGCAAGCGTGAGTCTCTTCCGCGCTTAATACGCTGGTGAATAATGTAGACCTATACTAAAGGCTTGAACCTTGGTTAGCTATTGTATTTAAATTTATTATTTGTTGAATCTTAGCCTTTTTCAACTCACAGTTAATTTGAAACACATTGACAATGAACTGATAATGCCTCTAGATTTTTAAAGTCTACTTGATCAAATCCATAGAGCAAAATATTTTAATCCTTACATTATCAAATATTAAATAAGAGGAGGATGTCACAATAATAGGTATAATCTTTATAGAGGCATTTTTTTAATTTAATTTTTAGCTATAATTTTGCTATAGTATGAGTGACTGAATTTGAGTTGCATATCAATTCCCAAGCTAGTAAGTAGCATTATATAATTTAGATTTTATTAGAATGCTAAAAAATAGGGCGGCTCTTAAGTTTTTTTCATATTTTAGCTTCATCCCCTTTCCCATTTACTTGATAACATATTTGTCCTAAGGTTAGTCTACCTCAAATAGTATTTAGACTTAACCATAACTGTTATTTTATCTCGATAACCATAAACTTAAAATCGAGTCATGCACATAAGTGAATTTAACCTTAAGTAAAGTATTCCTATATAAGTTTAGGGTTCTTCATACTTTGTCATTATAATTCAAGTTGTATATGTAGTTTTTATAATGGGATAGCTGCCTTGATTAATATATATAAGAAGTATAAAGTAAACAAAATTTTGTAGCTAATTAAGTCATAGTTTTATCTAACAGATAGTCTTACCCCAAAAGTTTGACCTATTGGTCAAAGTAGGTCTTAGTATAACTTAAAATGTTAATTAAAAAGCTTTTAACAATATATAATAAATTATTTTAATTGGCTATAGATAGTAGTTACATAAAAGTGTACTTGTATACATAAACTCTTCACTCAATAGATTATCTAACCCAAATGTATTCCTCTTTACAATTATAAGGTCTAACATCTGTAGCAGAGTTTTTATATAAAAATAAATAAAATTTATCTAGCTTATATTCTAGATAGTTAAGAATATTATAGAATTTAATTAATATGAAACAATGTAAAAGCATCCTATACCAAAAAATTTTTTATAAGTTCATTGATTAGCACTAAGACAATCAAGTTTTTTGAGTTAATATTTTTTTACTTCTAAAGTTTCAACTAAATTACATATTCTTCATGTGGTTAATACTTCGAATATATAATTATGCTAAAAGCACATCTACTTTGCTTTATATTTTATTAAAATTAGAATATCTTAAATTATGTGAAAAAAAGTATTATAAAAAAGGTCACATCCTTCAAACACTAACCCACTTGTATATCATCACAAAGTTGATATAATAATGTAACGACTTTTTGTCTCAGTCAAATAAAAGGACAAAAGCATTATAAAAATCTTAAGACCTTAAGTGTAGTACAAGTTATAAAATTTAGCTGGAGCTTAGTTCTTAATTGATAAGTAACCTTTAAACACTTAGAAGTGGTGCAATTAACCAGGTGTTTAATACAACTGCTTTTCTTTCTCCAAGCATGAGTTTGATTCTTACAAAACTCTTTAGTAAAAAGATGTATTTTTTATCAAATACATAACCAATGGAGATAGATGCATGTGGAAAGTAGCGCAATCCATACCCTTCAACCTACTTAGTGTAATCGCAAATCTAGATCCATATAGTTTTATTTTATAAAATAAAACGCAGGATAGTTTCCAGAATGGCGTATTCTTAACTCTATAGATATATATTTTTATTACCTAGTCAATACAGGTTTCTCCTTAACTCAGATTCCTTAAATTAGAGGTTACTAAAAACTTAATATTGTAAGTTGTAATATGAGACAGTTTAACTTAATGAATATTGTAAGCTGAAATATTATATGTTTATCTTAAATCTAGTGTTCTAGCTTTTATGCTTTGATGCCAAGATAAAGTTAGACTGATAATAAATAATTTTTAAATACCATAAATCTTTATATCCTCTTTAGCACAAAAGTAAATTAAAATTTCTGCACCACGTTAATTATATAAGCATCTCTATATATAGATTCAACTCATTTATATACTTTGCTTCAACATAATTCCTCACCCTATGAATAGACTTCTTCAAAAAAACCCCAACTCTATTAATACTATATTTTCTTATAATGTTATTGATGACCTAAATTATGATTGAGTCTTACCTAACTGGCCAGCAATTAAGATTAATAAAAAATCAAAGCTTCTTTTATCAGCTTCATTTGGCTAAAAATACTGATGATGGAGCCCTTTACATACCCTCTGACCACCACAATATCTGACAGCTGCTCACAATGACATCATAGAATGAACAAGTATAAATACCAGTCAAAAAGACTATGGACATGATATTGCAAAGAACACCCCAGGGTACCTTCTTTTATACGTTTGGGTTCTTCTGCCAATGATAAGCAGATTACCAAACCCCCATATAAAAGAGTTTCCCTTTTGTATGCCTCTGAGTAATGAGCATAGTACCAGGATAGCAAATGAATAATTTTTAATAACTCAATTAGTTGAGACAACCAAGATACCTATGCAGCCTCAAGAGTCACAGGAGTCATGGGAACAACAAGAGCCACAGTTAGGCTCAGAACAGCTGCATATCTATAAGAAAGCTATAACTTCACATTAAAATCTACATAAAAAGTTCATAAGATCAGAGAATCAGGGAATTAGACTATGATGACCCTGAAACCAAGGTACAAATATAATGTTGCCTTATGAGAAGAAATTGACTTGCTATAAACAAAGTCCTACTTTAATTACCCTAAATTTCTTAAATACTATATATACTCTTCATATTCCTATAATAAATATCTTTTGCAGATCTGCTTTTACTGTTGTTTTTATCTAGTGGCAATAATGCCAAATATAAAAGAGTTACTGTCAAAGGTTTGGGCTTAACCTTATTTTTGTCAGCAGAGGTTATTAGGGCTCTAGTGTGCATAGTAACAGCCATTTTCACACTTTATTATAAGGCTTTATTACAGTTGGATAAACTTTAATTTATAAGTAAAAGTCACAATACCAAAAACAAGCCTCACTAAATTGCCTGGCGATGCACACTTTGATAAGATAAATAATTATTGTAATTGGCTCAAATCCTCTAATCAACACCCCTTGATTAAGTGGGCCGCTTTAGCAATAACTGGTGCTCACTACAGGGGTCAATGCTGTGACTTTGACATCATCAGCACCATTAAGCAATTAAGGATAATTCTAATGAAGATAACATGGAATAGTACCATGGAGAAGAACTTCCAGAAGACAGAGATCTGTAAAGTATGCACAAGTTGCCTAATGACTTGAAGCAGCATATAGATCAATTATCAATTGAGATAGAAAGAGTCAGACAACCACCAGCACAAGAAAGGATTATAGATCTGGCCTTGAATCAGTTGAAAGAGAAAGTCTCTCCTAGAAAGGGAGAACAATGAAACTGTACAACGCTTATACACAATCTTATTAAGCTAAAAGCTATGAAGACCAGTTGGATTGCTTAAAACATTATGTAAACAATATGCAAATCAGGCAACTTTCTCCCCTAAGATTTTTACCTACTTTGGGAAAACGCACTACCAGTACCAACACACCAGAGATAGTTTTACAGCCTGCCAGACAAAATTGAATCTGAAGAGGATCCCAATTTCTGCCCATACTTCAAGGCTAAGTTCACTAATAGCAAGGAACCTGAAGCCATATTCCATCATTTGTATAAGAATAGCATGGACGAAGCCGGCGACAAGCATAAAGCTCTCTAGGTTCAATGATTCATAAGCAAAAATACAGGATGTGTTTAAAGCCACATTTTGACCTCACCACACTTAGGTCAAAGTTAAGGACAATCTTATTTTCTAATTTTGGAAGCATACATGTTTAAAAACATAAAGCAAGAGTTCCTCACTATGAAAATGGGGAAGCTGAGTCTGATTGTGGACTACACAAACTGGTATTGCCTTAAGGACCAACAGCTTTGGACAACTGGAGCCTTGTATATAGTTACTGCAAAGACTTCCTTGCTTGTTTTTCTTAAATTACACCCACAACACCTGATGCATACAAACTTTGCCGTGAGACCCACTGGAACTCTGAGGGCCATCAAGGAGGACTTGATGTATGTCAAAGCCACTTATAAGATGGAGTTAAGGCACTAGAACCATGATAAACGTCTCCCTTATCAAAAGGCTGTTTATTTTTCACATAGCTGTGAGGATAAGCCTAAGGAGAAGGCTTACAATTAATAAAAAAGAGTCAACCATATTTTTCAAAAATCAATTTTAACAACTGTCATCAATAAGGGACTTTTAGGAGACTGTCCCAAGTTATGGAAAGAGAAGAGTAAAGAACCTAAATAGGAGGTCATGGAATCCGTCAATTGGTTTGCACACCACACTGACAGAATTGAAGATGAACCTGTTTTGCAAGTGATGTCAGGATGCTATGCCATTAAAGCCCCAAGTGAAGTGGTTTTTCCCATCTACCCCAGACCTAACCAAGAGAATTTTGATCCCACAGAGCAGAATTAATTAGCTCAAGCTTCCAAGCCAGTCAAATCATAGAAAGTTATTGGATGCAAGAATCTTGTGGAAACCACATTCAATAGGATTGTGATTGAAGACCATGAGTCACCCAAAGCTTGTAAGGAGTCCTGCCTTCCTGAAAAGTTAAAGAATTCAAACAGACAGTGAAATCCTTACTGCCGGCATGACTATTGGCAAGAGTATTACAAAAATGAAAGTAAAAATACTTATAAATAAAGTATTTGGAGTACTGGATAACAGCGCTCCAGTTAACATTATGTCTTCCAAGCCCACAAAGCTTATAATTTTACCCAGACATTGATTATGAGGACAAGTTCAGAACTGTTGGGCCTGGGTCAATAAAAGCACTATGGTTTGTTATACATTACCTTTGAGTTTTTGTGTTGTCTTTTCTTCTCTGACTATGGTACTTAAGAACAACCTCTACAATTTTCTCATGGGAACAGAGTTACTACTTGAATTTGGAGGAATAATTGACTTCAACCAGAGTTAAGTCAGTCTACTCAACTTCCTGATGCCACTTGTTTTTACAAAGTGAGGAGAAGAAGGAGTGGAAGAAGCAAACATGCCTAATCAGAACTGAGCATTTCATTTACCCAGTCAGTTATACCCTGAAGACAAAGGGGACAAAGCAGCTACTACAAACAGTAGAAGCAGATTATAGTTTTCTTATATTCTAGAAAATAGATGGACATACTTCCCAGAGAACAGAAGGTTATGATGGTCAATATCAGTATTAATATATAAAACAAACAATACTTGAGATCTACTTTCATCAAGGAATCAGAGACTATAAACCACAAGCGATACCTGTATTTAGTAATTCAAATACTAAGGAGGAATCAAAGTCCTCCTTTAAAACATTAACAAGAACCCAGTTGGGATCAATAAGGGTCAAATCATAGCCAAAGAAAAGATACACTGATACCTCAATGGTGAGTCAAATCATGCCATTATCAGAATTGAAAAGATTGGGTTACAAGCTAAAAGCACATAAAAAATGTGAACTCAATGAACTCTTGGACCATTATCCAGCTTTTTAGCAGTGGAACTTACAGTTATAACCTTTAAAAGGGAGTAATTTACAAACTAACACCAATAGTGCCATACCCTCCATTAAAACCTTACCACCGTTTCAAGCGTGAAGAAGAATAAGTCCTTTCAAAAAAATCATTACCTTATATATGGAGGTAGGTACTCCCCTCCAAGAGTTCTTGAGCGTTGGCCCTTATACTAGTATGGAAGAAGGAAGATACCCACTGAATAGTCATAGATTACAGAAGACGAAACAATCTGACTAAGAAAGATTATACCCACTACTACTCATTGATAATGAATTGAAATGACTTGGAGGATTGCACTACTTCTCAGCTATAGAACTAGCAAGCGGATGTTTTCATATGGAGCTGTCAACATAAGACCATGAGGTAAGTGTGTGCAGATAACCAGCCAAGGACTGTATGAACCAACACATATGACACAGGGCTTGTTCAACGCTATGGTTACATTCTAGTGAGTAATTAACCATATATATTTGATTTAAAGATGTCAAATGTAATCATAAGCTTAGATGGCATCACAGTGTTCATAAGGACATTAAAGGGTCATCTGGAACACCAGAAGAAGGTTTTAACCCATCTGAGAGAAAGCAACCTCAAACTGAAGAAAAGAAAGTGATCATTTTTTAAAGAGTCAGTTAGAATTCTTTTCCATGGAGTGAATTAGAAGAGGAATCAAGCCCGCATCTTTGGAAGGTCAAAGCTAATGTCAGGGTAAGTTCTTTAAAGTGCATGAGAGATGTACTGGTGTCCTTGTACATGATATAATGATACCTTTAAAGTTGTGATGAACTTTACAGATATTTCTGAGACACTCACACAACTGCTTAACAAAGGAGTACTGTTCAATTGGGAAAAAGAGCAAGAGGATGCCTTCAACTAACTCAATTAGAAGCTAGTGAAAGCCTTAATACCAATTTACCCAGCCTTTACAAAGACCTTCTACATATATACTTTGACAGCGGCGTGTGTATGTGCACCATATTAGCTCAATTAACTGTAAAAAGAGTAAATCACCCTATAGTGCTTTACTTTTTAGAAACTTAGCAGAGGAGAATACAATTGTACAGAAATTGTTTATGTATGCCTTGCCATGATCAGCGCCATACATTACTTTTTACCTTATACTTATGGCATACAATTTGAGATAATTTTAGATCACGCCTCAAAATATGGTTGATGAAAATTAAAGACCCATATTTAAGACTCTAAGATAGGACGTTAAGCTGCAAGGTTACAATTTTAAAGTTCTGCATCAGGCTGGAGAGAAACATCTTAACGCAGCTGGAAAGCTGAAATTAATCATCCTTTACTTGTAAGTATCTGATAGAAAAATGCTTTATGAACTAATAAGAAGACCAAAATAGTACTTAGAGATTGAGATGATACATTAGTAAAGATTCTGAGTAATGTCTAAGAGCGATGAGGTTCAGAGAAGAACAGATGGAGAAGTTAGTAAATGAGAAATGTTTACCTACATGATGTAATGATAAGTTTCATGTGAGAAAATTTCTAATTGCTAGAATTATAGGGTTTTCCTTTTCACACAATGGTTGCATGGCGTATTTAAGTTTTGATTTTTGATTTCAGAAATTGAGAAAAATGTTAATTCTTTAGTTAAATCTGTCCAAATTGGATTTAGTTTCAGGACAGCCAATGACGCTGGAATTGAAGGGCTTCCACACTAAATTACTTTAATAATTACAACTATGAGGTTCACTTTATATCCTGCAGATATCAGCGTTCAAATCCCAGTTTGGAGTTTATAAAATGGATACACCCCACGTTGCGCTACTGACAATAACCTACCTATTTTTTAGAATATATTTTTTAGTACTAGATGGTCCCAACCCAAGGGGGGATTCATCGATGTAGAATATATTCACTTTCTTTAATTTAAATTTGCAAAGTAGTTAAGTTGGTCTAATAGTGTGACTAACGAAGGAATCTTTTCTGATTTCTTGAGTTAATAAGTAGTGTGTAGATTAATCCAGAGACCCCAAAGGTGATGAGATCATATTGGTCCCCATACCTCAGCAAGCGGGGCACTGGAGTCAGCAGAGTAATGGCTGAGTTTTTCCAAGCGCATTCAGAGCGGGAAATATTCCTTTAATTTGGTGAACCATCTAGATTACCATTGGATCAAGGAAACTCTCCTTTGAGCGTGTAATTGGTTTAAGATGCAACGTTTATAAACTTGGGTTATTCTGCACATTACATATGAAGATAAGCAAAATAGATAGCATTAATCATAGAATATATCATCAAGTAGGTCACAAAAGGCTACAGAAGACAAAAAAGAACTTAAGGATATATTCTACTAGGAGGCAATGTTAAGCAATATCAGCTGGGCTCTGGAGCTCTGTCTTTTATGTACCCAATACAAGCTACCCTTTAAAAAGATTAAGTTTCATCCTGACCTTCCAAGCGCACGCTTATACAACGTCTCCATTGAAGTTGTAAGACCATTTTAAAAGTCATCCAGTGGGTATAAGCTTATTATTGTTGAAATTGATTTCTTTACCAAATGGGTAAAAGAAATCACAATCAAGGCGTTTACATCCTGAGTTACCACATGTTTCCTATATGACCAAACTATTACTCTCCATAGATTCCCTCAGAGATTACTTTCTGATAATGGACGGAACTTTATCTCAGATGTTCTGAGACATGTGATGGAATTAGTGGGAATCATGAAGCAGTTTACCACGCCATACACACCTTTTGGACAATGGAAGCTTAAAAAGAGTAAACAAACTTTAAATCATTTGAAGAATATTATAGTCAACCATGTAGCAAAATGGGACATCTTGTTGCTATTAGTCTTGTTTGCTTACCAGTTGAGCTACCACAGAACCTTTAGTATGTCACCATTTAAATTGCTATACGGAAGAGAAGCCTCATTACCAAGTATGTTAGCCCCAATGATAGATGCAAGTAGGACGAATCTACCTTCTATAAGATACCAAGAAGTTTTAGTAAAGAAGTTATTCAATATTTAGCTTAACGTAAGCAGTAATAATATGAAGTCACTTAAAGAGAGTACCAATGAGAGTGACAAAAGACTTAAGTTTCCCAAATTTGAGGCAAAGCTAAATGTGATGTTATACCACATGCATGGAGGACAACCTTAGAAATTAAAGGCAGTCTGAATGTGACATACAGCCCATGTCATGGTTAAATGACTTGATAGTAGGCACCAACCCTAAGCTTAAGGCAGGTCGGCAGGAAGCCCAGAAGATGAAACTGCAAGCCCTCCATGACCTCAAGCACACCTTAGAACAACGCTGGGTACAAGCCAAATATGCCCAGGTTATTTAGTGAGGTGCATAAAGCCCAGCCCCTTGTATCAGCCCAGGCGTTAAAAAAGATGGTTTATTCAATTAACGCAGACGGTTCAATCTGGTTGATTGGGAAATGGGGGTTTGAAACCTGTTCCATTTATAAATTTATGCGTTTGGGCAGAGTAAAACTTCAATCAATTACTCAAGTGGAGACAGTTTTGGTGTATTCTACCAATTTGGATGGAAGCGTTTGCCTATTGGAGCGTCAAGGCTTGTGCCCACTTCCGCAGACCCAGAATTACCCTGACAATGTTTAAATATGGTTTTTGTGACCAACTTTCCATGTTGGTCAACTTTTCACAATAAGATTTCCCATTTTATTTATGTTTCCTTGGGCGAACCTGGGTGTGGACCTCTTTGAGGAGGTCTCCAACTATGTTGGTCACTACATGCTATCATAAAATAACAAAAGTTTTAGATGCACCTTTTGGCCGCTCAGGTCCCCTCCAGATCGAGGCACCCAAGCCTCATAGCACCAATTTACATTTGATTATGAACTTTTTTTTTGAAGTCCACACAAGTTTTGTTGTTTCTCACTTACTTAATATTGTATACCAGGCTTTACACCATTGCCTTAGTCCCTTCTGTTCTGGCACCATTTGTGGTGCCTTATTCCCATTCTTTTAACGGCTAGTTCCCTATCAGTGTGGGTTTGCATCCCACACCACCTTGCTGGGAACGAGAGTTACAGACACTCTCTTGATAGCCCATTGTAATGAGAAGAAACAATTACATTATGAAGGACAATAAAACTTACATTAAATATAACCAAGTCCATGCTTTGCGGTTAAAGTCTTTCCCCAGGTCTTATCTTAGGGGAGGATGATGTTGAGAAAGGCTAAAGTAAAAAAGTAATTCCTTGCCCTATGGAAAGACCCCTATAATGACTCAATTTGATCAATATTTATATTAATAATTATGTTATACCAGGCCAGAAATATGATTGAGTCTCACCTAACATGATTAGCAGTCAGATAATTCACTAAATTACAAAGTTATTTTAATAGGCTTTGATCATTCTAAAAATGCTGACAATGGATGCATTTATACCCCCTAACCGCTACAATATTTGAAAGACGCTCACAATGATGTCAGAGGATGCATCAGAATAAACACCAGTCAAAAAGAGTATGAACATATTGTTTCAAATAAGGTACTGGAGAATCTCCCTTTATACCTTTTAGTTCTACCACAAAAGATGTATTTTCAGAACCTCATCTAAAGGGATTTTACTTAATTGTAAAACTCCAAATAATGAGCATATTATAAATATAGGAAACAAGTAAAAACCTATAAAAACTCAATTGATTGAGACATCCAATATCTATTCAGCTGCAAGAGCCACATGAGTCACAGGAACAACAGGAAATACAGTTTGTCTCAGAAAAGCAGCTCTGCATTCAGAAACAGACAAGAGCTTCACAGTATGATCTGCAAAAAACCCAGAAGATCAGATAGAATCAAGGAATAAAACTCTGCTACCCCTGAAACCACAATAATAGTGCATAATGTCTTAATGGGAATTATTGACTTAATATAAGACAAGTCCTATTTTAAGCAAACCAAATCCACTAAATACTATATATACTTCCATATTCTTATGATAATTAATCTTCTATAACAGAATCTGCCTTCGTTGCTTTTTATATGATGCTGATAATGAAAAATATATAATTATTGTCAAAGGTTTGGACTTAGACTTATTGTTGTCAGTAGAGGTTGAGAGGAGCATCAGTGGACCTAGGAACAATCATTGTTACATGTTATATTAAGGTTTTAACACTTTTGTACACACTTGAAACCATGAGTAAAGGTCTCATGAACCAAGAACAAGTTTCTAGATTCCCTAGCAATGCACCCTACAATCAGTTAAATAACTTCATGCAATTGACTCAACTTCTCAATAAGCACCCTCTGAGCAAGCAGGATACTTTAGCAATAAAATAAAAGCAAGTCAATAAAGTAAACAGAGTCAGAGTAATAGATGCCATAATCTCTCTTAACTTATCTGCTTTTTAGCTGAACTCAAACTTGTTTTTTTCTACTATTAACACTTGGTGTCAACCCAATCTGAGTTGCTAACGTTGACAAGTTTGACGCCCAATGCTCCTACTTGTGGACAATGGTGTGAAACCTCATAGTATATTTTAGCTACTATTGAAGCATGTCCAGGATGGCCAAGCTATCCTCTCAACTTCAATAGTCACTTTGTCTTACCCTGGGACCTAGCTCTCCTCCTTGTGCATACCTTGGTGCTTCTTGTTATCTCTGGTGCTTCCCTGGAGCAGTTTATAGTTTGGCCTTTGAGTTGTATATGCCCCTATTTCCTATTCAAGTGAAGCCATCATTGAGATAGCTCAGGTGGTGTTCAAAACCATTAGGCTTATAGACTTTCACCCTTTCAAGGGTACTTTGACATTAACTTCTCTTTAGACCACATCTTTTTTACAGTAATATTAGACCTTGTCTTCATGGGTATCCCTATCTCAACTATATAGAATTAATTTCTGGCTGATGTCACTATTGTGGTTCAGTTTTCCAGCTATACCAGTCACCTAAATTGCAAGGTTCTTCAGAAAAACCTTCTATGGGGTTTGTCACTAATAATGCTATCTTTTACTGTAGTAATTGTTACCCAATGGTACCAGCTGCTTCACTAGGCCTCATATTTTTGCTATGATCGCACTTTACACTGTGATACCCATCTTTGGAAATAATTTTGTTCTTTAATATTCTCTGGCCAGGATTCCTTTTCTGGGCATGAATATAAGGTAGCATTGCTGTTTACCCTTCTTTTCTTAAGTTAGATCACTCAAAAGAGTGCCCTTAATTACTTCATCCGCGTGTTCTAATCCATCCCCTAAAGTGATCTCCCATTGACATACCAGTAAATCTTTAGATGTAGTTTCATCCTCTTTCCACTCCTTAAAGAGGTATGGGCGCAGCTCCAACAGCACCGACTAATTGGAACCCACCACACCATGATAATCTTAAACAGTTTTGCTTCTCCTCACCCATAAAATTACGTTGGCAACAGTTCTTAGCCAAATTTCTTACACTCAATCCCAATCATCATAAATTGCTGAACCTAATTTTCCTGATTTGACACTTAAAAGACTAAAAATGGATTGATGACCAATAACCTATAAAGTATACCCCAATTTTGATTTACCAAAATTTTCAAACCACCATTTCAGACAACTTCTTACTCCAGTTTCACCCTCATGAGGCTACCACACATTCAAGTATCACCACCAGCCTATATCAGAATGGGGCTGCCCCAGCCAATAACTTCCTTTGCAAAGCCCTGAATGTGGCCAAGGAGCAACTATGCATGGATATACCCTCCTTTTTTCTCAGGCTAGTTCCTCAATGAGGGTAATTATGAAATTGGAGACTTGACCTTTACCTTAGATTGCTCATGCATTAATAATATTTTCATATTAAATAAAACTATAAGACCCCACAACTCGCCAAGCCACCACTCATTTTGACCACATTCTGGATTTTACCACCTATGCAGAGAAACAACTTTCCTAGTACGTTGAGGCAATGTACATGGCGAGCATCCTTGGTGAACTAAATCTCACTACAAAAACTCCACCCCAAACTTTCAATGTCCCTACTACTATTTTGTCTGCCATTGCATGGTTCTTGGAGCTTCCAGCACCAGACAAAAGTCCCCTGGCCCTCATTCCTTTTATGGAATGACTTCTTAGGCTCTCCACATTGGCATCCTGGCAGGGATTTTTATTTATCTAATTAATAATTTTACAACTACACATAAAGATCCGCGGCTTCTCCTCCTACTTTATTTGGGTCCTAATATAACTAAAAATAGAGACTCATAAAAAATGATTAAAGTAGTCATAACAAGTAGTAGCAATCTAGCAGGCAAAAACAAAGTATAAATTTATGACTAGTATTTTCTGTAATGTTATCAATTTACTATATATCTAGTTTGTATAAATAATAAGGAGTCTAATAGATAAAAAAGGTGTTAGCACTAAATTTAAATTCAACTTTGGTAACAAACCTATGTACCTAAAAACTTAATAGTGCCTTTCTATAGTCTATTTTTACTATAGAGTTTATGTAGGATAACATATGTATAATTTATAATATAGCCTAAATTTAAAAGAAAATTTATAACTTAAATTATAATATTTAACTTACTTATGATTGTGTAAAAACCTTGCGATCTTACAGGTGCACAAACTTGATAAATGATATAAGAATTGATAAATAAAAGTTGCAGTGCATGAAGATAACTAGCCTAATTGAGTTTTATTATATTAGATTTCACCTCACTCTAGTACATCTTATTGTACTTCATTTCTATCTCACTTAAGGTAATTGATTATTATAATGATGAACAGATCTTCATCAACATCAGCCTGGAGTAAACACAAGAAACTATTTGCAATTTTTAGGCAATTTTTTAAGAATAAAATAAGGGACATTATATAGTATGAGTTTACTAGAAACATGTGTGAAATATGATCATGGATATCACAATTATCTTGGTACACCTGGCTGAAATTAATATTATTTGTTACAATAATGAACACCCTAGCTATATTTATAGAAATAATGTGCTAAAAGCCATTCTAATTGTTAATTATATTTGCCATTACAACCAATTATTTTAGATTTGTAGTGTCCATTTTGCAAGCCAACTTACAAAATACCACATTGTTGGAAACAATCCTCATTTAACGATAATTGTGACTGACATTGGATTTGAATCCTTTATAAATTACAATAATCACTTAACTGTTAAAATTTCTAAACAGTTTGTTGGTAAATAATCTCCACAAAGCTTAAACTATAAGCTTAGATAAACAAACCAATCTAAAAAATATAAGTTAAAGCTTAATCTATGTCAAGTTGTTAAAGTGATCATATATAAAGATATCAACACATCCCTAGCTTGATTGTATTATGTAGCAACATGTCTCAGTCTACTAAAAAATCCCAATATCAACGTTATGTGGATAGTCTTTCTAAAATGGACGCCAACCTCTTTTGAGAAAGAAGTCATACCACTTGAAGAAATTTCATATATGGCCCAACAGATCCCATGCCACACGTCAAGTGGATTCATATAGTCCTTACACGGAATTAGCAGTAAGGGTTCCCATTCTCATAGAAAGAGCCAGGTATGGTTACTGTTAAAAATGAGTCTTGATCATTTCTTCCTCTTTCGCCTATTTCTAAATTTGAATTTAATTCTCTAAAAGATTCATCTCTGGTATCAACTTGGTGTAACACGTTTTCAGCACATCCTAAATCATGATCATCTTGAGCAAGAGTAATTCCTTATTTTTTAATAAGGTAACAAATTAGTTGGTGGGCTTCTGTTAATCCTGTCAATTGTTTTTAATCTTTCAACATATGGACATTATCTGTGTATTCTACAAGTAACCCCATTTCACTTAGTTTTCCAGATTCATGAAAAAATGAATCTTTATTAGTAAAATTATCTGGTTGAAAGCAACCACTTAATTTAATTTGATTTTTGATTGGGGTTTTATCATATTAGCTAGTAAGATATGAATCTCCTCATGCTTGAGTGTTAAAAAACTAGAGGTACCCAAGGTTCAATTCTTGATCTTTGCCAAGGAGCTTTAATCTCTACATATAGTTGCTCTAGTGTTCCAATGTTGGCCCAGTATCACCCACTTTCTGCATTCTGAGCAAAATGGTAATTCTCTTTCACTTAAAGGGGACTCCAAATTTTTTTATATTTTGTAATGATATATATTCTTCCTGACTAATTTATGACTTACAGGAATAAGCCGTCCTTATATACCATTTTTATAAAGATATTCCTCTTGCTAAAGGGAGCATCTCCATTAAAATGGTAAATTAACGGTAGCTCTGACCCAAAATCAACAGAGTATTTTCTATAGATTCACACTTTACTCCATACTTTTACATGAATTCAGTGTCAATAAGAATCTTGTAGTTTTGATTAGGTAAGATGATTGCCAGTGTGGACATGACCAATATCGAAAACAAAGTAGAAAGGCACTGTCAGCCTCACAGGAAGTATTAGAGTCATGGTCAGCTAACTTGTACTGCTTCCAATGTTCCAGATATGGCTTTATTTTCAGTTGATTACCCAACTTAGTAGTAATATTGATTAGAGCCCTGCTATAATTAATTGCTAACTCTTTTACTAATTTCACATTAATATGTATACATACACTCTGAAAAACCAAGAAGGTTTGTGATTTACTGTATGAATAACAAAATCGTTTGCTAGATGAAGTGTCTGAATAAATAGCAGAATAATTAGGAAAAGGTTCTTTAATGGTACCTGTTAGAATAGTTTCATTAACATCTTCTTATTTGGTATTTATAATTCACCTTCATTTTTGGTAGCTTAAACTTTCTCTACTATTTTGATGGGCATAAGGACTAGCTACTTCTTTTTATATTTTTAGTAGTGATCCCCTTTGCTTTTGATCTGGTTAATACATTTGCATCCTGATACACCACCTGATGCAAAATTCCAGTTCTGGAACACAAACAACTCTAATTTTTCCAAACTCTCCAAAGGTTCATTTGGGGTAACTTAATCACATGAAGTTCTAAACTGTTGCACATCTGGACTGCATGATCTTTTCCATGGGTATTAACAATCTACTTCTTCTCCTTAGGTTTTATTAGATAATTTGGTCTTGATGTTTTCTCTGCACACAAGAATTTGTAAAATGTTTAGGTTGTCTACATCTTTGGCAGGTTGGTCACAAATTATTATATGGCTTCTTTCCATACAATGATATGTCTTAATTACAATTAACATATTCTCCAGGTTTATCATAAAATCAGCCCATATTATATTTAACTATTGCCTGATTACTTGGTTTATAATTTCTGTTGGGCTATAATTGTTGATCCTAACAACTCTAAGTATTCCACCATCTACAAAATGTTTTTATTGCTGGTAAGTGCTAAAATCATTGCCTAATGAAAATCTCATTAAGGCCTTAATCATCCTACATGGCAAGCCTGGCATTTAAAATTGCTCATAGTCTTTGCTTTTACAAGTGTTTGGGCTTCTGAGTAAAAGCAATCAGAAAATTTTCACACCATTTTGTCCCTCTTAAAATTGGAAACCCATAAATTCTATTTTTATGGTGGCCATATGTTCTTTACTTACAAAATCTTTCATGTTGGCTTCATTGGCTTCTTTATAGCTCCAGTTGTCTCCTCAAAGGCATGTTAATACAAGATTTTGGAATTTAATTGAGGCACTTGATGAAGGTAACACCTTTTTGACAATTGCTGTATCTGTAAATAGTTATTATAAAGAAACAAAAGATAGCAGCACATTACCCTGATGAAAAACAATTTACTTCATTAATTTTCTGAAGTTTTTTACAATGATTGGTATAGTACTACAAACTGGTAACTGAATGGATGTGGGAGTTGACTTAGTATTTACCTCTGGAATTGCCGCAAAGGTACTTGGTTTCTCCCAAATGGGTTAAATTGTAATTTTGGCGTTACTTTCTGACTCAGCAACTACCAATCCTTCTTTGGGCAATCCAGACTTGTAGTACTATTCTTGAGTAAAGTTTCACTTGTATGCTTCTAGGTCATCTAACTCTTTAATTATTTGTTTTTCTAAAGTTTTTGAGTTTTTTATTCTACCATAATGCCAATTATTCTCCATTTCATTTTCCAAAGCCGTTCATAATGTCACTACTTCTTTTTTAAAGTGAGGCATTGTTCCTAAGCAAGTCATATAATTGTCCATACAAATCACTGTTATTTTTCTTGCACTTGTACATCTCATCTTTTAACTTTATCACCATGAACTTTCAGAAAATCCAAATTAAACTGATTTGCCAATTCCAACACATTAATATTGAAATTCTTCTTTCTATCCAAATTTTATTAATTTATTCTTTTGTATACTTATTCGATTATTGAATTTCTCCTCAATATTGGCGACTTTTTCTTTATTTTTTGTCATTAATGTACCAAATTGATGGTAATAGTAATATCTCAGTAGTTGATGCTATCATTAGTTTAGTGGCAGCTCAAGAGGATTAAATCAGCAATTTTTCCTTCATAACTTGGCAAAATTTAGTAACTTCATTTTTCATTGATATTTAATTCAAACCAATTGATGATCTTTTTATAAATATTCCAATTATCAGTATTTATCTATGCTACTAGGTTCTGGATTTGATTGTTATAATGTTGACTTATTGCAAAGTTAACCCAATCCTAAGATAATTTGCAGAAAACTAACGTCCAGGTGCCATATTAAATCTTGTTGTATGCTATTGTTTTAGCTTGTAAAACCAAATATACAATCAATGCTTTTGTCTGACCCAAATCATCTGCATGTTTCTAGTTGTAGGATGCATGTACTTGATAATATAATCTACAATGTTGTCAATGGTGTTTAAATATCCAGCTAAGATAGATGAATTCATATGTAAAAATTATTCAAGTTTTTGTCTTTTTCTTAATTTATTTTATGATAAAAGAGAAAATAAATTTGGTCTGTATTGTTGGTAGGTAAGATTTTAATCCTGCATCAGATGTCACTCACTTCTAGATTATTTCTGATAAGTTCAGCAGGTGGCTCAAAGAGATAGATGCCACATCATTTATTCCAATATATTTGATAAGTATATGTACTTAAGATCACCAACACTACAATTTATATATGAATATTTCTACCTTGGTTGGTGTTCTGAGATCCTTCATATTCTCCAGTCATATCTTATATTAGCTTTATATTTTAGTCTTCTAGTCTCTGTTAAATACTTAACTTCTCCTGTAGTGAGTACCAAATGTAAAAAATTGCATATTTGCAGGATTACAAGCTCAATTAACTGATATAAAAATTTGATTTAAAAGCTTTTAGTGTATGAAGACAAATAGCTTAAAAATTTTTTCTTATGAATGAATTTTACTTCATTATGATACATTCAATGGTAAGTGATCTCCACCTCACTTAGGGAAATGACAATTAGAAAGATAAATAAATCTTGAATAACTGCAACCTGAAGTAAATGCAAGAAATATTTTGCAATTCTATGGTGAGTTTAAAAGTAAAATAAGGGACATTATATAGTGTGATAGTATTAGAAAACATGTATAAAATATCAATCATGGCTATCACAGTTATCTTGGTATACATGGCTGAAAGTAATAAGTATTTTTTTAAAAAGAATTCTTCAGATAATATCTATGGAAGTAGCATGCTAAAAGACATTTTAATATCTATCAAATCAGCTATTACAACCAATTTAGTTATGCCAGTGTTCATTTTACAAGCCAACTTTAAAATACCACATTGTTGGAAACAATCCTCATTTAATTATAATTGTAACAGACATTGAATTAGAATCTTTTATTAAGTAAATACTAACTTAACTGTTTAAAATTTCTGAACAACGGATTGTAGGTAAGTATCACAAAGCTTAAAATATAAGTTTAATAGAATTGAACCAATTAATAATTACATAAATAAAGCTTAATCTTTAATTAAGTTGATCAATGTAGCCATAAACAAAAATACAACAGCATGTTAAAAGAATCTATACTTTAATATACTACATTTATGGTAATTTGCTATGATACTATTGTATTTAAAAAACTAATCATATGAGTTTAGGTATTTAGCCTACTTGAGCTTATACCTCATAATAATTCTTTTTCAGATATTATTAATCTATAGGCTTTTCTTAAGAATAATATATATTCTCTGTAGATACGTTGAATACATCTCTTTTTTGGTATAGAATAGATAATATAATTTTAGTAACTATATTGGGAAAATGTAGATTACCACCATAGTTTTTTATATAACTATAAGCTTAGTATATATAGTAACTAGGTTATAAATTATTTTTATTAGATAAATATTAAGTCTAATAGAAAAATTATAGAAAGTTTACATAAGCACAGATCTTTCCATTATCAGAAATAGATTTAGCTACGCCAATTGTGGCAAGTGGAAAGTGACAAGCCATTAAAACTATTATTTGTAAGATCATGAGATTTCAAAGGAATGTTGGTACATGCTTGTATTTAAAACTTATAAATTTTATTTTGTGATAATATTGGATTGCCTTGGCATCTGCTTTGGCCTATTTACATATGGCAGATTTTTAAATATCTATTTCTGAAAATAATAAAATAGTCAATAAGGTATATTCTATGGTCATCATTGTTATATTTTACTAATAGTTTAAAAAATAATAGGTTTAACAGATGCATAATTAAAAGCAAAAATACAGGGTACACCATTGAAGCGGAATATTTTGAAAGCTCAATAGTTTTTTAGCTCACAATAAAATGAGGAGTGTTTTGACTACTATTTTTCTTTTAATGCCATTTGTTAAACATGGTGCAGTGGTCCAGTGCACAGTGTGCTTTCTGCATAAAATTTTTACATAAGAATGGCAACTGTGTGACTTCTGTACAATGATTATTTTGTAATCATTTTGATATTCCACAACATGGAAGAGTGCTGTTCACTCATGCAATTATGTCATGGGTGAAGAATTTTGAATAAACTGATTTCACATTAAACTTAGTGTATAGAGGAGCAACAAGGTCTGTAAGAACAAAGAAAAACATTAAAAAAGGTTGAGTAGCGTTATTGCATAGTCCACAACAATTAGCAATAAAACATGCATCTGCACTAAATTAGAGGAATGTTTACACATGAATGGCTCTCACTTGAGCGGCGTTATTAATAGAAAAAACTAATGGCATACTTTACACAAATCAAACCAAAAATCTTATAATAAATAGTTTATGAAAAAATTCTGGTACTTTTATTTTTCTGATTCACTGGCTGACCCTGTATTTTTGCCATACTAAAAAGAATATGCTATAGTAAAACAACTATTTAAGTAAAATCAATTAAAAGAATGAGTACTTTTATATACTTTTTAAAGGATATTATAAGGATAAATATGTAGTGTTTCTAAAAAGTATCAGCGTTGCAATAGCCAAATAGCGAGAATTATACTATTTAGGAAGATAATGCTCCCACAGTTTTACATTGATAATATCTTATAAAAATTCAAACACTTTAAGTACCATTCAATCATTTATAGAATTGCAGTAGTTATAATTGCTTAACAACTTAAAAAACTCCTATTACAGTTAAATAGGCAGTTATTTTTAAATCTTTAATATACTTCCTCTCAATTTGTTACACAAAACTAACTTATTAGAAACTATTTCTCTCCTGTATCTTTTACTTGTAGAAGTGCTTAAGTTTGTGTCTTGATTTTTATACTTTGTCATTGTTGGATTCATTCTGTTGGCAACAAGACGGTAAAGAAAAAGTCAGGCTCAGAAGTTATAACATGGAAACCATAAAAGGCTTTACCTGCTTATAGAAAATTCAGAGATCTTAGCAATCTTTAGCAAAATATTGGCTATTTTGTTTCCCTAAAGAACCCCACTTTGTTTAAAGTAAAAGGAAAACATTAGTTCTCTGGGAAATGTATTAGAGCTACTCAATTCCACAACTAGTGAGTTTAATATCGTTATGATGAAACATAATCTACTAAATGGAAGTTAAGAGGTTCCATATGAGCTAACGCTTTAATAAAAGGTATAGGATTGTAGAAGTTTCTTTATTAAGTCATCAATAAACTATCTAAAGAACAGGGAAAAATTATAAATATTCAAGAATATAGTAGTCTGATGGATACAATTATTTTGGTTCTGGGATTAGATAAAGGATACACTATCCTAAACTAGAATGTAATAAGTACTTTGTCATTTTTTAAAGGGAATTGTATGGTATAGCCACTTAGTCAATCAGTCAGTGAGTCACTTGTGAGATGATCTATATTATATTAATTATATGATATAATATAAAAGCTTGCTTTGTAACTTCATTATAATCATTATGAGTTGATCAGTAATTTGTTATTTGAGAAATATACTTTGGACACTACATTAAATAAATCCAACTTTGCACCGCATATTTATTAAACATTAAAGTATATTTTGGGTACTTGAATTAATTATAATTTAAATACAATGCCCATTTAAAGGCTTTACAAATACCATGGTAAAGCCTAACAGCTAACTTTGTTTTTTTGGTTTAAATTAAAGCATGGCACACTGAATTAAAGAAAATGAGTGATTCCTTGAATAAATAAAATTTACTAAGCTATCACAACAAAATGGTATAAAATATTAGCTTTGTTTTTTTCCATAAATTACATCATTATATAGTTCTTATGCCATAAATACTAGAACTAGGTATTATTAATTCTATTACATGACATACTGTGTTAGTAATTCTATACTTAGCACTTTGTAGTGAATCCAAATTTATTAAAAATTTAGATAATAGCAAATTAACTTAAAACTTCTCATGAGATTCTTTTTTGATTACTAAAAGAGGTTAAGTACAACTACTGCCACATCATTTTTTGATGCCCAGGAAATGCCTAAGTTATAGCTGATGATCTAAAGAGTTATGACATGCTTTCTAAAAATTGTTTTGATAAGCTTTAAGCGTTATTACAAAAAGTTTCTAGATTCCACAAACATTAAACGTCATTATATCCTGCGCCTAGAACTTGCTCACTAATTTACAAGGACTCTTCCTGTACCTTGAAGCCTAATTGCTCTCCATATAGAAACGTGAACTATACCCTGAATTCAGATTTAAAAAAAGTCCTCCTTATCCCCAGGGTTTTACATATTGTTGGGATTTAAGACCACTATGTCTATATGCTAGAAAAAGGACATGTTTAGTAGATCAACTGTTAGACAGTCCTCTAGTTTAGATAGTTATGCAGAACAAAAATTTGAGGTCAAAAGTGGACTGATGACAGCCAAGAAAAGAAAGTAAGATAGTAAAGAGACAATTGCTTCATAGCATTTATGATAAAATGCATGCGTAGATCAGCATATATCAAATAGGCTCACAGGCTGGTTAACTATGTCAAGAAGATAAGGAGACTCAAAGAGGAATAGACTCACCAAATTACAGATGGCAGATAGTTAAAAAGCCATAATGTTTGAAAAGAAGGACATGATAATAATAAAGAAGTTATAAATTAAAAAACTAGTGCTAAATAAAATTCATAAAGGAAAATCAACCAATAAGGAAAAAAATTTGGCCAGTAGTGGAATTAAAGAGAGTTAAAGGTTATCAATATAAATATGCCAAAAGAACTATAGGGCTTCAATCTAGGATGACCCAGCATACACAGTAACAGCTACAAACCATAAGAAATCACAAAATCAATTTTGAGTAAGTGGAATGTGTTGGGGTAGGTCAGCTGTAAAACTTTGTAGATGGGATAGCTGGTAGAAATTTTGTTCTTTTTGTGCGTTAAACCTCCTGGCAGCAAAATCATTAAGCTCTTAGCCATTGTTGGAACCACAACTTGAAGTAAAGGTAGAGTTTATATGTAGATCTCAATTTGCTACTGCAGAAGATTGTTTTTAGTAAAATTGAAAACTGAGGTATTAAAGGTAAAAGTTTTATCAAAATAAATACAAAAACCCACTCAGCACCTTAACATTAACATGGTACTAGCTTTCTATAGTATAAAATTGGGGGGCTTGTATGAAAAAAGTTAGTAGTTAATTTACCATCACTATTATTGAAGGGTTTTTGAAGGATTTGAATATAAGAACTTAGTTTTGATAACATTAGAGCATATTAATTACATTGAATATAGATTCAAACCTTTTTACTGAACACCCTACCAATATTTTAATGTGTTGTTGTGGGTTTTGATTATTAAATTTTGATTTTTTGAATCCAAACTAGTCAACCCTGTTGATCTTTAGTTTTAAATTATGCTTAGATAAAATTTTTAATTTTACTATCTTTTTTTTTTTAAATTTGCTCACCTGAGGCAGCCTCAGACATCAATTTATAACTGATGAGGCCCCTTATCAGAACTCTTTCTTGGAGAGGGGAATTCAAGTATCAATTGGAGGTTTCATTCCTTTTACCTCATTTATAATCTGCTTGATTTTACATAAATAGGTCTAAACTATTTTTGAAATAATGAATTTTTGGGATTGAGAGCTGCTTGTGAGGTAGGTGATCAGAAAAGGAGGGTAATAGCCATCTAACGTTTATCTAAGGGGTGTATAAGCCCCCTAACTTTACCAATAGCATAGCTTTTGGGTTAGTGTACCTTTTTTGTCCTAAAAGGGTGCAAGATTTGGTCTGGCTTTATAGTTGCTGTGACGGTTAAGGTTTTCCCTCAACATCAAATTGCCCTGATCTCTGATAATATAGGACAAGCTAATGTGGAAGAAGGAGGGGATGAGGGAGCATTAGTCTTGGCTAGACCCCAGGTTGGGACTGATACTGGGGAAGGACAGCAGTTGGAACTTTTAACAGGCTTGGGGTTGAACCAGATGGTTTTGAAGTGGGTGGGTTCTAGATTAAAATTGAATCAAATCAAAATTGGACTGGGTCCTGGGTGTGGTGGCTCAGCTACCACGGAATTCAATACAGACTATTATGATGGGATTTTGCTTATGGCATATATCAAGAGACATAGTGTCAGGTATGACAGGAGAGCCTGATCTATGCTTTAAGCAGAGAGCTATAAGGGAAGAGACTTGAAAACGGAAGGTTCTTTAGTTCAGTTTTCTATCAACTTGCCTATTATATATCTAAAAAACCAATCTTAAGCCTTATTTGTTTTTATTGTCTTCTGAGGTTTACTTTGATATATTTAGTTTAACAGCGGCGAGATATAGCATATACAAACAGGAGGTGGACTTTGAGAGCGAGTTTGGGAATGCTATTGCCTCCCTATACATATTGTCTTGTATTCAGAGCATGTTGCTTGGGGTAAGCATACTCACAACTTTCCTCCATGGGGAGTTAATCTATGACGCCTGTACACATACTAGAAGGATGGTCTCAGGAACCTTATCCGCCCTTTGATCACTGACTTGGGTCCTGCTTCCTAAATTATTTGTGGCTCATTGGAAGGAGCCAGTGCTTTACATTTGCAGATAAACTTACATTAACCTTTCAAAAAAACACGTTCCATTATCCAATCAAGGGCCTGTACTAGGCTTTATTTTTATGGAACTAGTGTTAAATTCTTTAAATTTTATTTTAGGTGTGCTAATTTGGGGACAATACCGCACCAATTAAAGGGAAATTGAATTAATGGGAAAAGATGACAAAATCTGGAAAACCTCCATGAATGGCGTTCTGATAGTCTAAGAACTCCAAGAACTTCCTTTGCTATCTCAGTTTGTGGCAATGGTGCACAACGCCAGCACAGTCATAATCGTCCCATACACAAAGTTCATGTACCAGAATCAAACTTGGGAGGCAGTGGTCATTGAGTCCATACTATACCACTGGGGTATCCTACCTATGGGAATAATGTTAATTTTTACCAATAATGGTCATTTTCTCGAGGGAAATATAGGTGCTGTAGAGCTATATATTGTGATATTCATGAAAAAATCAAGAAGCATTTAGACAATAATTGTTGAAAAACGAATGTTCTTCTATGCAATGTATCCTTTACAAAACCACAAGTAAATGCTTCATCTGGCACCTTACAAACCCATGATATATTTGACTTCAAACTCTGGAGCGCCTTCCATCTTATTAGGTAAAACTTCATTAAAGGGTTTCCTTTAAAAGGGGAAAAAAGAGAAAGCGTAAAATAAGACACAAATATTCTGAAGAAATGGTTGTTGAGATTTGAAATTAAAATCTTTATTCCTGATCCCAAATCAAACATTGATAAGCAAATTCTCAAATCCTCTCAATTATAAGCTGCCATTGAAAGAATGCTTAGGAAATTTAATAAGTAATCATTATGTGCGCAGAAACACATAGGGGCGCCTTCTAGATTGACCCCTCAGCTTCTTAAACCACAAAAAAGGAAAGTACAATTAGTGCGTCACAAAGTCATTATTGATGGAGAATGATGAAAGACTAAACTGGGAAAAATGTACTGGAATGCTTTGTAAGATTTTATCATAAGGAACCATAGTTGTCTCCTTGGTGACATGACCCAACTTTCTCTATAAATATGAATCTCTCTATTTTATAAAGTAGTCTGTTTTACAACATTTTATTAAACTTTATAGACTTAATCACCAATTTAACAGCTTTGAAAACCATTAGAAGCTTGGCTTACAGTATAGAAAGCTGATAAGTCAACAAAAGTGGTGATCACTACAGGGGGCCTCTGAGCTATACAATGAAAACGTCTATCACTGAGATGGTTAACAACTTCAACTGAGAAATTATTCCGCCAATTGATCATTAGCTATGATGCAATGGATTAAAATTCCTCAATATGAAAAATTAGATTAAAGCATGAAGCTTGGAAATTTGTGTCACTTTTGAGTTCACTTTACCCTCAGTTGATCAAACTTGGTATCAACTTCTGCATGAGATACAAATGATAGTATTTAAAATCACTTAATGGTTTTTAATCCATGGGAGGCCATTCCAGTCACTCCCAAGCCACACCCATATCTTCTATTATGTAAGAATTATATTCCCCAGCTCTAATGTCATCAGGAGAAATAACCCTTGAAATTAAACATTAATTTTAAAGAATGTTCACCCAGCCATAAATCATATCCTACAAGTGGAAGGACTAAATCATAGTAGCTCAACAGTTGGGACTTACCTAAACCTGCATTCAGTATTGTTGATTCTTAAAGATGAACCTCCTTATCTGTCTGAGAAAACTGGTAAACCTTCAAGGACAATTGACAACGGAACTTTGAATCTTGGATACAGCTTAATATGCTATGTAATGGGATCACCAGTTACCATGAGGGCCAGCTTTGCCAAAATGTTATAATTTTAAAACCTTCTAGAGTCAACATCTTAACTAAATCAAGGACCTCTTCCAGTTGCTACAACCCCATTACCAAGAATTGGCTTCATAGGGTAATGCCCACAGGACTGAGGGGTCAGAAGGGTTAGAAAGCCCCACTAATTCCAAGAATCATCTGGTTCTTTGGTTCTAACTCTTTATTTAAATGAATTGTGGAAAAAAGACTTCCAAACTGCACTTGCAGCTCTACAAAAGTAGATAAGAAATTTATCTTTAATGCAAAATTCCCCTGGATGGGGTCCCAATTAATCTTAGAGTATTGTTTAATGTCCTTTCATATGAAATGGACAATTTAAGGACCTTTGCTAAGCTCATTGAAAATCATATTCTTCAACTTGAACATGCTTACTGCGGTTTTAGGACCCACTGGAGCTATTGTGAAATCCAGATTTTACTCCAATGTGCCAAAGTACAAAATTTGAAAAAACTTTAAACATCAAGGCTTCCGCTGCCTCACTAAATTATAAATGGGGAGGAGTTCAAGAGAACTTAGAAGGATTGCAATGACAATTGGATCAACTGGTCCCTTGAGACTTTGCAGAAAGTTAGATTAAAAAGCTTGCACATGTCACTGCTGAAAATACTTTCTACCTCTAATCTGACTAACTTTAAACTTAGATTAATGAAAAAGTTCTAATAATGTCAAGAGAGCATCGCCTCTTTTTTGTATACTAATGAGAGTTCAATGGAGGAGGCCACAGACCATCAGAAAGTGAATTATATTCACTTTATGTAGAAGCAGCATAGTAAGTGAGATTATGACTTCTCATCTAAAGGTTTGACAAACCTGGGAACAATTCCATACCGCCCTATTTCAGAATTTTGTTAGTAACCAGGCCCTGGAATATTAGAAGGCGTTCATGCTATCCATCTGAAAAAAGGAGAATGTCCCATGAAGTTCTCAGTCAGTTTTATTTTCAAGAACAGCCTTTGGTTACCTTAAACTATGTTATGCTGGATGACGCTATTATTTCTGTATTCTCTGCTTTGGGATCTTGTCCTGAGGCGAACTACATATGAATAGGTTCAAGAGTAACTTCACCTGTATTAGAGAAATCAAAGAAGTTCTTAATGTGATTTTAGCTTCCGCCTTAAGTCTGAAGGCCTCTGCCTCACCCACCCCTCATCCAGCCTTGTATTAAAATAGTCAAGAATCAGGAGAATCCAAAACCTTGATGCACTCAACGTACCAGATTTTACTGTAAATCCAAGAGCTTTATGATAAGACTCTT
Organism: Massospora cicadina; assembly: GCA_022478985.1. NCBI lineage: Eukaryota > Fungi > Entomophthoromycota > Entomophthoromycetes > Entomophthorales > Entomophthoraceae > Massospora > Massospora cicadina. The sequence goes on from JAKSZP010014465.1 coordinate 274,243, forward strand.
GAGGAGGCGGGAAAAGGGCAGATAGCATGAAGTATAAGGCGCTATATGTTTACATTCCTGTACTTTCTCAAAAACCCTTGATAACATCTTCCAAGTATGATTTTGCTGTACCTAAGGGGAATAATTGGTACTAATTAGTTATTAGAATTCTAGGGACTTTTCTGCTCGTTCACAAATATTAACCCCTAAAATGAATAATGCACATGTTTGGTGTTGTACAATTCTCTGCGTTGTCTGATAACAATATATAGTCGATTAAAGTAGTTTGAAGACTATTATCCATACTTGAATAAAGCACTAGTATTGGGTCTAACGCTTGACCAGTATTCCTCCTTGAAATACTTAAAGTTTCTTCAATAGGAATTTGTTCCCTTATACCGCCTAACTTGATTCATGCTCAGATCCTTGTTTACGGCTTCTCTCTAGTGACACACAATTGGTATCAATCCCCAATTAAGCTCAGCTTGCTTTCTCTAGATCCACGCTCAAATCCTTACGCTTTATCCTAAAGAGTCTCCAATTAAAGCACAAATCATTAAGCTCCTCAAAGCATATAGAACTAATTATAGATTCTAATAAGTGTGATATACTTGAAGTTTTTAATAAAATCTCATAATTGGTGTTTTTTCTTGATTTTTCATCTCTTCTCTCATAAGATATATGAAGGGATATAAATATATATGATAAGGCTTCAGAGCCAATTGGTAAAAAAATTAGCTTGCATTGAGGAGAACCTGGGTTTGAATCTCCTTGGGATGCATGTAAATTTTTGGTTAATATTATTGATATAATTTACAATAACAGAATGGTCTGGTGTAAGGGAAAATGGAAATGCTAATGCTGAACAACAGTTAGCCATTAATCTTCTTTATAATTGATTTCCACCTCAATAAGGTAACTTCTTACACCCTAGTGATTTCTACCTCACTTCATGGGACTAGAGACATAAGCCTATGTTCTTCATGGCTTCCTGTCATACAGTATCTCGGTCACCTGGTCAATTAATTCCTTAGAATTCTTTAGCACCTGTATTAACCCCAGGACTGGTGAAACCAAATGGAGAGTTGAGCCAACCTTTATCTCTTCCAAAGTGTGTTTTTTATTAAGTGAATTCTTTGGGGAATTTATAGTGGGAATTTGGCGCCCAACCCTTGGTTGGAACCTCATTAGTGAAACGGCAGCCATTACCAAAGAATTACCCATCGTCATCTCATCAGCGATATTCTTCCCCATCCTAACTAGGATTCCATCATTGGACATCCTTGAGACCTAAAATGGAAAGAATCAAAAACGTGTCCCTAACGTTTTCCTCTCAATCTCATTGAACCAACCATAATTGTCACGCAACCTGCTTAGGTAATGGGAATTGTTAACCATTAAGGCAGGTCACAAACCAATTGAATGATTCACTAGTTGCAGGTGCCATCACTCGCCTTGAAACTTGATCCTTAAATTCCCAATTGTTCAGTGATGTAAACAAAACTGATCCCAATCAGTACATTTGATAGTTAATCATCAAACAACTATCAGATGGCCACATTTCGTCAGCAACTCTGCCTGACAAGATCTTAAGCATTCACCCAGATTGATCCCTGACAGATTTAAAACAGGCGAATTACCTATAATCCCCCAAGCATTGTTAGCCTAAAATTGGGGTCAACTAATATCCAATTTACTTTACTATATGGAATTATCCCCTAGAGACCCCTGGCAATTTAGTCAGCTCGGAATATGGGCAAATATCCCAACATTAGTATAAAAACAAGATACTGCTTTCTCTTCTTATGATAATTTTTCTATGCTCCTTACCTTGCCGCTCAACTTAAGAGTTTGGTAAAATGAGTTGCTGTGCAAGTTCAAAATGTTCCTTTTCATGCCATTATCAACAGTGTCTCCCCATGTGAATGTCATCTCATCAAAATTGATGAATATATCAAGATAGCTTTCGATTTACCACACTATATGGAATATGGTATGGCGGGACCCTAATGAAATCAGTCCATTGGGGCCTGCTCCCAGTTACTAGCTGTTTACAAGTTGTCAGTAAATACCTCATCAGTGGTCCTAGATAACCACAGCTACAATCAACTCCTCAGGACCCAGTTTTTTCTGCAACTACTCTGCCATCATACACAATGACAGTGGGTTATTAGCCCTAAAGGGCATAGGGTCTCACTGGCATATGAGACTTCTTAAGATGCCAAAAAGGAGGTCAAATTTTGAGCTGCCTCTTGTAGAATGAAAATTGGATTGATAGTGTTGGGACACGTGGAAGTAACTCCAACCCAGCACCTAATATTCAGGGCCCCAAAGCGCCCAGCAAGTTAATAGGCTGTCAAGATCTTGATATGACTGGATGATAAGCCCAAAATAGCCATGGTGGATAGGCTAGAATCCACAAACATTATCTATAGAGTAAAAGTATTTGAGCGCTTTAGGATGAGGTGGTATTGAGTCAGAACGGATGATTATTGACTTGCTTCCAAATAAGGCAATTAATAAATATTAATACATGACAAAAAATTGATAAATCGCCTCAAACTAAGGTGCTCATGAATTTAATGAATGTAGACAAACAAGAACCAATTTGAATATGGAGGAATGAATAGTCTAAGCAAAAGATTGGTATTGAATGAAGTTGCTAACATATAAGTGAGAGGAGAAGATTAAAAGAGGAGTATTGTTAATAGGAAGAATTGAGCGGAGCAGAAGGAATCTTCTGTTTAATACTATATAAAAGTAGTGTGGCTGAAGCGATTGCTTCATATTTTATTATAACCTTTACATTTGTTTTGTGGGCTGACAATCTCCATATCTCTGTCCGTTGCTCAGTGGGCTTGACCCTGTGCAAAAACCTTATGGCGTATCTTATCAATTCCGCTGAAATTATATCTTTGGTGCTCACTACAGGGGGCCCATTTATCAACACAAAAAAATGATTTTTTTTTAAAAATTTCAGGCGTTGGCTATGTCACATCAGGCCTGCACTGGCGGGAAATTTTCAGGCAAAAAAGGCCAACTAAACATGCAGAAATTAAACTTGCCTTGGACGCTGTACTCAAAAGGCATGATGATCTTCTTAAGAAATTTTGTACTGATAAGCTTCCTCCATTTGATTGTGATGAGAAAATCCATGATTTCTTTTAGTGATTTTAGTTTGCAGCAGGAGGAGTTTCAGGTTAGTGTAAAGCAAATTTTTTAATATCAACCTTGGATGTTGGAAGCTCTAATCAAGTTACTTGCTATCTTTTAAACAGTTCTATTACTTATCAAGAAGTGAAGGATACTGTGCTGCGGTTGTTTGTAAGAACTGCAAAAATGTTGCAGTGGAAGGCAGAGTTCTTGACCATTGGGTTTCAGCGTAAAGAGACCCTCAACGCATATGCTGATTGATTATGGCGGAATCCCACATGTTAATTGGGGAAGGGACTTTATAAAAATCTGAGGTATGCATAGTGATGACCTCTTCAGTGAGACAATACCTTAATCTTTACAATGTCATGGCTTTATATTTAGAGGATGATGTATCCTTGCTTAAAATCATTCAAATTTTGCGCCGTTTACTTACTACCTTTCCTCCACCCAATACAGAGCATAAACCTACCGCATCCACTTCTGGACTTTCTTATTTAGGGAATTTATCCCGTCCTGTTCAGAGTCCGCCTAGTAATCCCCAGCCTTATTTTCAATACGTGCCTCGCCCTCAACCAAGTTATCATTAGCATTTCAACTATTAGGCTGGGCCTGTAAACATCAATCAACCCCAGACCAAATTTTGGTGCGGCCATCTTACAACGATTAAGGATGCAGGCCCTATGGGGTTAATTGTTTTGAATGCGGTCACCCTGGGCACCTGGCATAAAGTTGCCCCAAATGTTGGGTCCATTACCTTCCGCAGGGCCAGTTCAATTAGGGAAAAGTCAGAGTGGAGTAGAGATGGGACTTTCTACCTCCACTATTACAACCTCAAATGTCCCACCTGAAGCTAACCACGTATATTCAGCAGAAGTCCCTTATTATGATGATGCATTCATATATCAGAATCCAGTTGGAGGGTGAATGTATTGACATGAGCGCAAAACAAGGATATGGCAGAAGAAGGACCTCAGGAGCAATTGAAGTCTTATACCTGTCAAATGTTTGACCAAATTTCTACAGATAAGCTAAATCTATACTCCAATGAGCCTCTCTTGTATGGGGTAAACGCCACTCTCCCCGTTGACACTATAGTTAAAGAATACCCAAAGTTGTGGAGGGTATTATGAGCTTCCTTGGGAAAATAGATTCATTAAATGTCCACGGCTTAAACGATCAGAATTCATATTACTCTGAGTGTATATACTGTGACATTGTTATAGCAAAAGCATGAGTTCACAATATGATCTATATGGGCGCTCCGATTAACATAGTTTCCACTAATTTGGTGCCAAATTTGACGTTTAAGCCTGATGTAGAACAACAAATGGTGTATGGGACTGCAGGCATGGAAAGCATGGTCTCTGAGGGAGCATACAGCGTGCTACACTTGCAGTTTTGGTTGATTGTCATTGTAGCCCCAGCGATAGTGCTACTGAATAATAACTATGACCTGCTAATTGGAACTTCTTTTATGTGACACTATGGGGATGTTGTTGATATGAAATTGGAGACCTTCGAAATTCTGGGGCAGTAGAACCCAATTTACTTCACCTCCAGTGGACTGCCAAAGAATCTAGTGCATATGGGTTATATCAACCTGGCATACAGTGACGGGGTGATTCTGGTTCACTACCATTGACTAAAGGGTAAGACCTGGACCCTTCCCCATCAGATATACAAATGCCAAGGGCTGCCACTCAGAGAAGCTGGGCTGATGCCATACCTCTGGTCACCAAGTAATAGTAAGCACCAAATTGGTGGTAGAAGTGCTAGACGGACTCTATGGGGAAGTTATTGGTCCTTATCAGAAATTGTGGCTTGATCCCCACGTGGCTCCAGGTATAATATTTCTGGGCCATGGGGAGATCAAGGTTTTGTTAGCAAAACTATAGAACGAACCAATGCAAATCCGCTGTCATCAAATAGTGGCATATTTACACTTGACCCCCAGCTGAGGAGGTCCTTCAGGTTCACAAGTTTGGGTTGCTGGATGAATTTAGTCTAACCATTGAACCGCAGTTTGGCATTATGTCAGTGGTACCGTGAAAAAATTTAATGGGTTATTAGAAGACCAGAAAGATCAAGCAATAGCTTTATTTGAAAGGTATAAGGTGATCATTGATGCCAACAATCATGACTTAGGGTGCGCTTGGGGTATAATCCATCGAGTGGACATTGGGGATCATCCTCCCATAAGGTCTAGGCCAATCTGCCAATCAAGGGCAGCACAAGAAGTCATTAACGAGGAAATTGAAAAGCTGCTGGATCTAGGGATGATCAAACCCTCAAAGAGTCCGTGGGCTTCACCTGTTATAATTGTAAAAAAGAAGGATGGTACCAACCAGGTAGTAATATACTATCAGAAGCTCAACAGCATTTCTAAAAAGGACTCATAACCCTTGCCACAAATTGATGATGCCTTGGATCGATTGGGGGAAGATTGTTACTTCTCAGAAATGGATTTGATATCCAGTTAATGGCAAATCGAGTTGCCTACAGTGGAACAGGAGAAATGCGCATTATCACATCCATAGGGATTTCTCAACTGATCAGATGCCACAAGGGCTGTGTAATGCCCTGGCTACATTTTAACGGGCCATGGACACTATTCTTGGTGACCTGAAGCTGTTGTGCATAATCGTGTATATTGACAATATTAATGTCTTCTCTCGCACGTTCACTGAGCACTTTATCCATCTGGAGGAGGTCTTCCACTGGCTTGCGAAGGTCAACATCGAAGCCAAGCCCTGTAAATACCACTTCTTTAAAGACCAACTGGAGTACTTTGGGCTTGTGGTAGATGCAACTGGGCTGAAGCCCCAGACAGCAAAGGTGGAGGCTATCCATAAGATGGCTATGCCAAATAGTAAGCATGATATACAAGTCTTTTTTAGGGATGGTCAGCTACTACCGCCACTTTGTAACTAGTTTTAGCTGTATTGGAGGTCATCTGTTTGAGCTATCAAAGAAGGATGCTGCGTTTAAATGGACGGAATGTCAAAAACGCTTCTTTGATACACTTCAGATAGTGCTGAGCTATCCCACTTTTGATAAAGAGTTTATCACCCAGATGGATGCCTCCCTTTCCGCCGTTGGGGCGGTCCTATTCCAAAAAGGCGATGAGGGGGAGGAGAAACCCGTTGCATAATGCAGCTGGAGCCTGAGATGCCATGAGCGTAATTATACTGCGACTGAGCAAGAGTGCTTAGCAGTGATCTTCACATACAAAGAATTTAGAGTGTACCTGCATGGAGTGAAGTTCAAAGTTATAAAGGATCACTCTTTGTTATGCTGATTGCAGAATCTCAAGGAGCCCAAAGGGCGGCTAGCCCAATGGGCTCTCAAAATTCAGGTTTACAATTTTGAAATCCTTCACCATCCTGAAGCCAAACACCAGAATGAAGATTGCTTATCAAGATTGCACACAATTGTGGTTACAGCGGATCTGAGCAACATAATGTACAATAAGATGCTCAGCGGAAAGTATGACAATGAACCACCTCAAGTCATCAAAGTATTAGACAGGATAAAGGCCAATACATTCCAGAAGAAAGACAAGTTTACAAGTGGATGGGGACACTACGGTGAATTTTCCAAGGCCTTCTTCCCAACCAAGCAGTATAATGAGTGCATAACGAGCAGATGGACATGGTGGAGTGTGCAAGACCCTGGATTTGTTGCGACCTCAGTACTATAGGGAGCATGCAATTTAATGTGCTCAAGCCATTTCCTGCTGTCACCAGTGTCAAGTGGAAAATCCAAACCTCCTGAAGACTTCCTATCAGCTAGTGAAACCACATTTTGCTTGGCATATGGTTTCCCATGATGTTGTTGGCTCTATGCCAATGGGAGCTAGCTGATCTAAATACATTATGGTGACAATTATCACTTGAATAGGTGGATCGAAGCATGGGCAATATGTGACCTGGGGGCAGTCACAGTTGCTAAGTTTGTGAAGGATGTATCATTCAGAGACACGGCTGTCCATAGTTCATCCTTACTGACAACGGGACAACTTCACCTCTCACATTTTACCCAAGCCCAATGATTTGATGGCCACCTGCGGAGTTCTAAAGACCCCATATCACCCTGATTCTAATGGTATGGTCAAGAAAGCTAATAGAGCTTTGTGAATATACTTTAGAAGTTGGTAACAGATTGATCTACTGATTAGAGCTCTCTACTTTCCACCGCCATTTTCACTTATAACATCATCTACCATTCCTCCATGGGTAAAAGTCCCAATCAACTACTGTATGGATGACATCCTGCTCTTCCAGCGCTGCTCTATGCCTGCGTAAAAGATACCGTTGGACTGGACCCCCAACGTTATTTGATTACACTAGCCAACACATTAATCAAGCTTCAAACTGAAGCATACTCATCCAGCATAGCCAAGAAGATAAAGAAACAGGCTGCTGATCAGGTACGGCTTAGTGGGCTAGTGCAGTTCAAAGATGGGGATATGGTTCTCTTCTATGATATACACAGGTTTGGGCAAAAGCACAAATTGGCCAGCATCTGTATTGGCTTATTCAAAGATAATAAGAAAACGGGTGCTGACGCCTATACCATCAAGGACCCTACAAGCGGTCAGATTATCAACCAAGTGCATGTGAAGTTCCTCTGGGCATATATGCAATAAGAGCCTTATCACCCAGTCAATGGGGGATAACGTCGAGATTCTGATCTTACTGGACAATAAGACCATAATAGCCATGGTGATTGGCTTAGTATCCGCTGACAATATTTATAGTACAAATTATTCAAGCGCCTAGGGATAAGGAAATATTGGGTTAGAATGGCTGGTTATTTATTGCTTCCAAATAAGGCAATTAGTACGTGTTGATGCATGAAAAATTATTTGGTAAATCGCTTTAAACTAAGGAGATAATGAATTTAATGAACGTAGACTCTTCTAGAACCAATGTGAATATGGAGGAATGAATATTTTAAGCAAAAGGATCAGTAACAACTGAAGTCACTAATATATAAGCGAGAGGAGAAGATTGAAAGAGGAGTGTTGTTAATAGGAAGAAGTGAGCAGAGCAGAAGGAAACTACTGTTTTATATTAAATATATAAAAGTAGTGTGGCTGAAGCGATTGCTTCATATTCTATTATAACCTTTACATAGTCTCATGGGCTGATGAGCTCCATTAATCTATCCATTGCTTGATGGGATTGACACTGCGCAAAAACCTTACTGTGTATCTCACTAGTTCTGCTGAAGTTATAACATAGGTCATTAAATCCTTAAATAAGCTAATTTAGGAAAGGAGGTTGCAATAAATGGTGCTTATTAAAATAATCCTTGATGTATTTATAGGACCTTGATGGATCAAGAATAGACGAATTTGAGAGAAATAAAGCTTGGCATCTATTGCCAATGTCTTGTTAAATATAAATGATAATATTAATACATGCGGACTGGGATCATCCTTGGCATAATTTTCCAGTGATTTAAAAGGGTTACTTGATTGGGTGCAAGCATCAAGATGGAATTCTGCCATGACCCAATAGTTTTGACATCCTTGGCATTAGTCACCAGTGGTGTATGATATACTTATAATTAATTATTGAGACCAATCCTCAATACTTCAGATCAGGCTAACCCAAGTTAATGAGGAGCCCAATCCAGCATTCATTTGTAGGTGGGTCATGACCCCTAGTTGGGGCTTCGTCCAATAAAGGGAAAATCCTGATAGATAGGATCAAATGCCATTCAAGGGGCACTTGAGTGCATATAACTCTCCTGTAGTAGACAGACATGAGGGACTTTTTTTAATTGATAAATTAACTGCTTCACCTCCTATTCTCAGGCTATTGTCAACATCAGGATTTATTTCATTATATTACCAGGACACTTAATAGAGATATGAGGCGTGTATAACCAATCATTCTAAAAAGTTCTTCCCAGCTCTGGAATTTTAGATCCTGCTCATTATGGGTCCAATTTGATGTTGCTGCAAACCTAATCAATAAATCTAGAACAGTGAGGCTTATTAATCCACCTATTTATGCTCACTTACTGCCTTTAGTAACAATCTGCAATGAGCATAGCTTTGGTACTCTACAGGATTTTAGGCTGGAATCACTCCTTTGGTAGCCTTGATAGATGCCTCTATTGGGAACAAGTTAACTAGTGAACAACGGAGCTGAGTTGGGAAGTTGGTAGAGGAGTACTCTGACCTTTTCTCAACATTCGCCTATGACTTTGAAAAAAAGAATGGGGTCCTACATCATGTCAATACTGGCTAAGCTAAACCTGTCCAATCCCATCACTAGAGGAAGAGCAAGGCCAAAGAAGCTCAGATGGCTGTTGAGCTCAAGCAGTTACTATAAGCTGGAAATAGTGTCTTCACGCAGCCCTTGGGTTTCTCCTATCTTACTAGTATAGTCGAAAGATAAAAGCCATAGGGTGGTTATAAAGTACCAAATACCCAACTCTATTACTAAAAAGGATAGCTCTCATTTGCCCAAGATCAATGAATGCTTCATATTGCTTGCAAGGCCTAAACATACTTCTTCCATGGATCTTGCGAGCAGATACTGGCATTTAGAGTTGCACTTATGGATAGATTAAAGTTCGCACTGATTGCTATTTGAGGACTATTTTGGCAGACCAAATGACCCCAAAGTCTCTGTAACGCTCCTTACATGTTAGAAAGTGCCATGGACGGGATCCTGGGGGATATAAACTGTCCTGTGTTTCTTTTATCTTGACGAGATTGCTGGATTTTCAAGAACCTTCACCAGTCATAAGGAGCGCCTCTGGAAAGTCTTTAGTCATCTTTAAGAAGCTGCTATCAATCCTAATCCCTCAAATGTTTTTTCTACCAATCTGAGTTAGATAATTGGGTAAAAGATCTTGAAGCGAGGGGTCCAACCCATCCCTGATAAAGCCATAGCAATTGCTAGTGTTTTACGCCAAAAAACCTCAAGGAAATCCAAGCATTTTTTGGCATGGTGGGCCATTATCGCCAAGTTTTCTCTTTGTTTGATGACTTAAGCGAACCTCTTGTTTGTCTTCTACAGAAAGATAACACCTTTAAATGGCGACTTGAGCATAATAGTATTCAATATGTATATAACTGCCCTATGTAAAAAGCCCACAATAGTTCATACTTGGTTCAATAAGCCATTCCTGTTGTTCACTGATGCCAGAAATGTAGCAATTGATGCTATCTTAGCACAACATTACGGAAAGACAAGTTAATCATCCTGTGGCATACCACAACAAAACTTTGAGCAATGTTAAACAAAAACTATAGTATTATCAAACACAAATGGCTAGATGGGTACTGAAATTAAACACCCCCATCTGTACCTATATATGGAACTCACTCTACAGCTATCAACGTCCATGCCTCGCTCAGCTGGTTACAATAAATGAAGGAACATGATGGGTGATTTATATGATGGGTGTTACAATTGCAGAATTATGACTTTCCGTCGTACATTGTATATAAAAATTCACCAAAATGCCAATGGGCTCTCAAGTGTTCCAGTGATAGCCATCTTATTACCTGAAGAAAACCAAAAGTATGTTATAATTGTCTGACTAAAAGGTGGGAGCTAGAGACCCCTGAGGCTCAAGCTGAGTTACAGAAGATGACAAAGTAACCCAAAAAGAAATTTTATACAAGGGAGTTGAAGGAAAGTGGTTCCACTACGTATGCTCTTCTTCCCATAAAATCGTCATCCTTGAAGAAAATCTATTGTAAACATGGAGCGGTGAAGAACACTCACAAATGGTTGAGAAAAAGCTGTTATTGTGATATATGTTTGAGGCCATCCAAGATATTTTTAAAGCCTCTTTAACTTGTTATACTTAAGGTTGGGCCAGCCTTTGATATAAACTTAACGTGGTTTCTACATAAAGTCCTTTTAAAATGTCAGTATTGATATGATGGTCCATTGCCACCAGTTTACATGTGCATAAGTATAAACTTTATGCCATAGACCACTTGACAAAATATGTTGATGCGATTTTCCTTCTAGCTTTCACTAAATAGGCTACAGCCTTATTCCTCAATCAATTCATTTTCTCTCATCCCATATGCCCACAAAAATTTCTTTTGGACAATGAAATTAAGATGGACTCTTAGGTAGTCCAAGATTAACTTGGCTTTTTGGGACTAATTAAAGTTTTATGCCCCATATAGCCCATTTACCAATGGGTCAGTAGAACACACTAATTAGACCATATTTTCTGTCTTGCAGAAGATGGCCGCCTCCAATCCTATGTGCTGGAACCACTATCTACCCATTGCTCTATTAGCTTATTAGATAAATTACCATTAAACAAAAGTGTCTCTTTTTCTAGCGCTATATGGATGTAATACTCATCTACAAAGTAATATGCACACTTGCTGGATTACTCAGATCCTGAGAACTTTGAACTAACTATGAGGGCCCTAGCGGACAAAATTATCTTACTTATGCCCTTGCTATCCAGGGTATTATCTTAAATACTATTAAGAAGATATCCTATTTAACGCTAAATGACCCTCCTTGCTGACCTTCTAAATAGAAGAACTAATCCTATTCTATCACCACCAACTTGGGGGTCAACGGAACATATTCATTGTCCTTTAGTCAGGGACCTACCTTCCTATTCATAGAATCAGAAGTAGCATGAATCAACTCACATGAAATCCACTTAAATCTTCTTTTAACGCCAAATCATTACCTAAATAATGATAAGTGAGGATGGAGGATTTTATGCTCAACCTAGCCAAAATAAGTTTCAAACTTCTCATGGAATTTTTACCCCACCTTATCTTTTGGTTACAGGTGTGCGCAACTACAACCAGACAGTCAGGGCCCTACCATGTAATACATAAGATAAATTCTGAGTAGTCCATTACTGACATTACCCAAGAGGCAGTGGCCAGCTGAGTTCATGTCTAATTACTATACCATATGTTTTATTCTAACTCAATCTTAAAGAGAGGCATTGTCAGGATTTATGATATTAAACATGTAGAGTTTTTCATCTCTCTAAATCAAACATTGACGAGCAAACATTTAAACCATCTTGATCATAACCTGACACCAAAGGCGTGTTTGAGAATATTTGACCAGAAATCATCACGTGCACAGAAATACATGTGCCTTCTGGAATGACTTATCATCTCTCTTCGCCACAAAAAGGAAAACTCTGATCAAAGAGGTCACAAGGCCATTATCTTTGGAGAACAATGAATGCCTCAATGGTCTGTGATCCTGGAATGACTTGAAAGATTCAGACTATAAGGCACCATGGAGGTATTCTCAATGACAAATTCAACTCGACTATAAATATCATATTTATTCTAATATAATAAAGTAGTCAGGTTTAACTCATCTTCTTTGTTTTCTTTAATCGCTCCACCAATTTAACAGCTTTGAGACCCATTAGAACCTCGGATTACAGTCTAGAGAACAGATAATCCAACAACAGTAGTTCATAGTGGAAAGATCCATTGCTAAAACAGGAAATTGTGAAAGGATCTTTTCATTTGCAGGCTAACTTATGACAAGGCAAATTGAGGTGCAAATTCTTGGTCTTAACCATGACCAAGTCCCATATGGCTGTTTGAAGCCACACACCTCTTTATTTCTGAAAGACTCTTTTCACTGTTTATCAATTTTTTGATATGGGTCTGAACCTTCAAGTAGATCTCTCAGATTTAAAATGCAAGTTTCAGCATCCAAGTTACTCTCTGATCCTGTGTTCAATTGTAAAGCCTATATTGTAACCCAAAGTTTGAATACTAGGTTAAAAACGTCAAAAGTGCATTAAATTATTGTGAGAAGTTGGGCCAAGAGAAGGCCAAAGCCTCAAGCAGATTGTAATGCGGTGGCATAGAACTAAATAGTATCTTTATAAAAAATGGTTAGTCATTTTCTTTTGGCAATTAGATTGAGGGTGTAAGCTGAAGGGCTTTAGAAGATATCTTCAGATTACCACAATATAATTCCTTTAATTTCAAGATAAATTGAGGACCTCTATCATTGACAATTTCCTGTAGGATCTTAAACATGGAGAGGACGTGAGTGATGAACAATTGCGCAATATCCTCACCCAAAGTTAATTATGACAAGTAATAATATGTATATTTTGTAAATTAATCAATGACTACCATGACTACATAAAACTCTTTGTACACTGGCAGGGCCACCATAAAATCCACCAAGATGGAGGTCCAGGGACCCTTAGTTGGATGCAGGGGTGATTAAGTCATTTTTGGACTGTTTAGTTTTATATAATATACAAATTATAGGAAAATGATCAATCCATGCGAGGATGTCCTTAGTAAGCTTATCCAATCATATTCTCTTTTCTGACCAATCCAATGAATATTTCATGATTAGTTGACCCATGATTATGGGTATACGATGTTCCATTATGATATGGGAACGCAGAAAGGATGGGACTCATACTTAACTGCAAAAGAAGATGTCTCTGTTTTTATGATGTTTTCAGCCAGAGGGTATTTATATGCAACAATATAAGCCAAGAGCTTTTGGACCTCAGATTTAAAGATTGGCCAGAGAAGGCTACTCCAAGGACTTAATCTTCATAATTGTAGAGTTTGTGGAAGCTTAGGAAGTACTGAAATGATTATTAATGAATAAGATCTCCACAGGAGTTTCATTAGTTTTAGGTGCATAAGTAGCTACTAATGTAGACTACATAGAGTGGGGTAACAGCAGCAATAGTATGAGGTCTCTGTGTTATGAATATAACAGCTGTAATTACCATGGTAAGCCCTGAGTTTTTAACTGGCTCTATAACCATTAAAGATCACAACTAAGGATGTCAGTTATAATGTGCAGAAATCTTTTAACAAACTCGTATCTAAAGTCAAAACTGAGTAAGTCGCCATGTTTACTGTTATGTCTATGAGAAAGTTTTTAGGGCTTACAATAGTACAAGAGGGACTTATGATAGGTCCTCTTGGTCACATTATTTTTTGTATCGTGCAAGGGATAACTCCAATGAATAATTGACCATAAATCTGCGGATAGTTCATTGTAGTATATGATCCTACAATTTCTTTCATGCTGAACTTTTGAGAATATAAGCAATATGGTAATCGCGACCTTCATGTTTTTAATAGAAACGCACCCAAATCCTTCATGAAGCATCACATGCAAAAAAGGATTTTTACGTCTGCATGGTTTAAGAAAGGGCAGAGGAAAAGTCCTGATTGATTTTATTAAAAGCTTGTTGACATTTAAGCATTTAAATAAGGGCATTTTCATATTCTAAGGGGTGAAGAGGATAATCATGCTTGTGATGGCTGCTAATTTTTTCTTTGATAACCTGAACTAAGAAAGATGTAAAGCTGTTTCTGCATAGTTGGGGTGTCTCAGAACAACTAGAAAAAAGTTAATATTGGGTGATGGTCTATCCATCTTTAAGCACAATTTTACCAAGTATATTACACTTCATTATTATTAAGCTTGCACTTGGATAATTTTAAACGTGGACCTGCCTTTAAAGTTTGCTGAATTGCCACCAGGTCCTTAACATGTTGTTTGTTATTTGGGGAATAGGTTAGTTTCTATCAATGTACGCCAGTGCATAGAAAAATCTTAGAACAACCAAAGCATAAATAATTATCCTCAGAAAAACACCAGCAGAAATATTGAGACCAGCAGGCATAATTATTATATAAAAATTCCATATTTGTCAAAAAGTGTCATCACCATTCCTATCCACCCTTTTCATGCACTTAGTGGAAAGCGGTGACCAAGTCAAATTTAAATTATCCTCAGATTTATATATAGCTTGGATGATAGTAACTTTAATGCAAGCAAATATGGTTTAGGGAGTAATAAATTATTAAAAATGCACATAAATTATACAAGGACGCAGGGTATAGCAGGCATTAAAATAAGACTGAGGATAGTATAAGAGAATTTTCCTTAATGATTTACCCTTTGGCCCTCATAGATGAATTGCGAGGAAGGCTGACCATGGGATGGACACTTCCAAATTTGACCCAAAAGAGACAAAACTTAGTAACAGGGAAGACACCCCAGAGAAGCGATGCTATCTCTTGTTACCAGCGGGAACGCCACTTATGGGGAGGGGGAGGGAACGTGTGAAGGGGCCGTAGCCACTATTGAACATGTGTGGAGGAAAGGTTCTGATTTGATGAACCAAACTGGGAACCAGGAGGAGACCAGCTGTTGGCGACGCGGTGGGAGGTATCCAAACATCCACGCCTGAAAGTGGTCCACCAAAGGAGACCGGAATCTGTGGACAGCTTCTGGGAGGGTGGGGGTGGAGCCTGTGATGGCATCCAAGACAATCGTGTGGATAGTCCACATGGCGATTACAACCACCAGAGCACGGAGGAAGGGTGGAAGGGGGGAGGCCATTGATAAAGCAAACATATTTCTTGACAGACTGAAGGGATGTGTTTGATCCTGGCCCAGCAGACATTGAACTTCGCGCCATATCACTTTAGAGGTAGGACACTTCTCCAGGCGGTGGAACAGCGTTCCATACATGCCACACATGACGCAGGATGAGTGTAAAGCGTTAGAGTGCTCAGCCATATGGTACACCCGCCTCAGGCAGCGCCACACATGGGAACAGATTTGAGGTTGCAACAGAGGATGGTGTGCGTATTTCCAGATAGATTTTTGGGTCTCAATGGAGTAAGGGATGTCCATCATGTCCAGGTAGTCCACCCTGGATAGGACATGGGGCCGTGTGGGGATCACGCCATCTTGGATGGGTAGCCCTGTACCTCTTGTGTGAACTGAGGAGAGGGGCGGCCTCTCTGGGCTGTGTGTCCGCTAATACAAATTCTCCACTCAGCGCTCCGCATGGTGAGGAGAATTCGTTTGTAGTGGGTTTTAGTCCTGTGAGGACCTGTGGTCGATGGGTGTGAAGCCAGGTATTTCATCAGGGAGTGAGGGTTTGATGGATTGTTAAGGCCCAAGGCGCGGGAGAAGTTGGAGCAGGCTGCGCAGGACCAGTGTTGAGAGGGGAGTGTAGGGGCGGTGACAGCCGCAATCCAGGTGCCCAGGATCTTGGCAGCATGGGCTTTGAAGTCAAGCAGGCCCATGCCTCCATGATGATGAGGGCCAAACATGACCTCTAGCTGTACTGGTGGTGGGCGGCCTGACCAAAGCCATCCTTGCAGCAGGGCATTTAAGGATTAAAAAAAGCTTGGGGAGAAGGGGATGGTGTGGGCTCCAAACCAGGCTTTGGAGAGGAGCATAGAGTTGACTAAAACAACCCTGCCAGTAAGGGAAGTAGGGTGGGCTCTGAGGGAGGCGATGCGCTTCATCACGTTGTCTAGAATACGACTCTCCATTACTGCTGATGTGTACCCACCCGCCTCCACCCACACGCCCAGATGGCGGACAGGCCCTATGGTAGGGCGTGGCACGAAGGGGAGCACCAGTGGGGTGGTGTGGGGTGAGCTGGGAGGGCGAGCACGTATGTGAGCAGATGGGCCAAGCTGGGCACTGATCGCTGGGGCCCAGCAGGTTTGATACCGACCAAGGAGGATGATTTCGGTTTTGGAAGCATTCAGTGCAGCATTACTTACCCGGGAATACTCTGGATGAGAGCTTTAAGTGCGCGTGCATCTTTACTATTAGACACCCCAACCACACAGTCGTCTGCAAATGCCATCATCTTGACGGGGCTTGGCCTGGCACATGGACCCCAGTGAGTTGGGCATTCACGTTTCAAAGTAGTGGGTCAAGGCTGAAGTTGTATAAGAGTGGGCTAAGGGGGTCCCCTTGTCGTAAGCCCCTTTGAGGGCGGACTACTTCAATTAGGAAGCCAGGGCCACGTACTGTCATTGTTGCAGATTCCGTGAGCAGCATCACCCAATTGATGAAGCGAGAGGGTAAGTGGAATTGATGGAGGCAGGCCCTGAGGTATTCCCAGTTTACTCTATCATGGGCCTTCTGTTGTTCCAATAATACAAGTGCCCCAGAGGCTGTGGACTGGCATGCGTTAGCCACAGAGTGCACGTTGTCCCAAATCAACCTTCTGGGTATGAAACTGAATTGTTCTAGGGAGATGGCGGCAGATGCTACAATACCTAAACGGTTAGCCATGTTTTTTATTACAATTTTTGTATCCGTGTTAGTTAAAGAAATGGGGCGCCAGTTGACTAAGTCTAGCTTGTCCCCTTTCTTAAAGAGTGTGATGGTGAAGGCTTCTTGTCCTCCTAGTAGGAGGCGCGTTTCCAGAAGGCTCTGGTTAAGTGAGGCAAGCAGTAGTGGGGATATAATTTGAATTACTTTTTATGAAATTCATATGGAATGCCATCTGGGTCTGGGCATTTCCAGTTTGGTGCACCGCGGATGGCTGTCCATAATTCGTTTGGAGTAATCAAATTCATTTTTCCAGGTATCTGGAAATGGTGTGGATGTGGGTTCAGTCGAGAAATTCCGCCACTTCAGCTGGCTGAATTGGATCAGATTGGTATAACTCAGAGTAATACTTTTGTGTTTTGATTGCCACTTCAGCTGGCATATCCACGATGGAATCATCCAATCTTCACACCTGTGTGCAGGCCACGCTCTGGTGTGGTGCAAATTTTTTTAAAAAAATATGCGGTGCACTTGTCACCCTCTGTAATGCGTTTGGCCCTGTACTGAACACAAACCCGATATTTGTGTTGCCTTTTGAGCGCGTTGAGGTGGGCAGCTGCCTCCGCCCACTTCTGGCCCCATGCAGGGCTGTATCCTGTGGCTGGGATGTTGGACTCCAGGTGTTCCAACTCTGCCAGAGCACATGAGATGATGGCCGATGTGGCTTGTGAGCGTCAGGAGGAGAGGTGGCGAGAGTGGTGGATGGTATCCTCTTTGAAGGCTGCCCATGTGGAGATGGGGTCCTCACAAAACGGTGTAACAAACTCTTTTGCCAAAGTTGCTGATTCCACCCAAGTGGAAGATCCTGGCAACGCAAGTTTGGGAGGGCAGAGTTTGCACCAATGTGGGGCCTTAGCCACTGTGACAAGTAGGTGGTAGGTTATCAAGACCAGCCGGTGGTCAGAGAATTCAATTTTCTTTGTTTGGAAGTGGGAAATGTGAGGTTATAATTTCGCTGGCGTAAGGATAAGGTCTATGCGGGTCATGGACCTTAATTGGCCATTGTGGATATGGGGTCACATCATGTTTTCAAGCAGCAGGGCTCGTCGCAGCAGTGCATCCATTAACCCAAGGGTGGCCTTTAGAACGCGAAGTTCTACGTGACCCTGGGGGCGTGGGAGGAGGAAGGCCAATGGTCTGTTGGTGTGTTTAGCTAATAGTTCATATCGCCAACTATGAAAGGGTCTGGGGGTAACAGGAGGGATTTGACTGACAAGAAAAATTCCTGACATTCTTGTGCACCGTTTGGGGCATAGATGTTGATGATAGCGTGTACCACGTCAGCCCACAAGAAAGTGACAACGAGGACTCAGACATTGAGGAAGGATTCCAACGATAAAAATTTGAAAAAATTGTTTTTCCAAACTAGCACCCCACAGTGCTCTGACCAAAAGGATAGGGATAGGAGGAGCATAGTTTTCCAAGCATCCTCAGAACCTCACAGACAGTGGGACTCCTGGATGGCCAGGATATCCATGGGTAAATTTTTTTGTAAAAAACTTAGTTTTCTAGCCCGGGACAGTGAGGCCTTGAGTCCAGCGATATTCAACGTCCCTAAAGTGAAGGTTTCCCCCATTGCACCTTAGGTGCAAGGGGGTGGGCACCCGGGCCCACTAGCCTCCACCAGATCCCCACAGGCCTTCACAGCAGCATGGGTGTTTGCAGCAACGCTATTGGTAGTTTTTTTTTTTTTTTTTTTTTTTTAGTACTAGATGGTCCCAACCCAAGGGGGCTATTGGTAGTTTTGTTGATTATAGCAGAAAGGTTCGCGTTGGCTTTTGCCTTTGCTTTTTATTTCCCCAATGTCAAACAAATTTTTTGTGGTGCAGATGAGTTCGGTGCACCAATGATTGGGTTGAAAAAAATTTTCAGGTAGGTTGGACCCCAAGTCAGTTTCAACTGGAGCTTGGTTGCAAAGATCAGGTGAAATTGAGTCACCCATCAGATCCTCAGATTGGGTGGCCCAATCAGCATGGGCTTCCCAATCTGATTGGTTGATGGATTCCTGAGTTGCTTCCGCCATGAAGTTTTTGATGTCCTCCTGGCATTGTAAGTGTGGGATAGCGGTGGTGACTTTGGCCACTTCCTCAGCCGCGGCCCTGCAGGCATGCTTGGCCTTCTTCCGTTCTTATGGGGAAATAGGTTTTACCAGTAGGTAGCAGCCTTGTGCTCCCCACGGGAAAGCCTCTTTGGTGCTTGCAGTTGGTTTGTAGTGCGCCTCTCCGCTGGCCATGGCCACTGAGGGGTGCTCTTGGAATGTGATGCCCTCCTTGGTAGGGCATGCATGTTCCTTATGGCCGAATGTGTCACAGTGGGTGCAGATGGGGGGCGCGCTACCCACAGTTACCCAAAAAGGGTGGGTGGTATGCCCTTCAATATTGATATATGTGGAGTGTGGGATCTGGGTTAGGTCCTTCACAATCTCCTCAGTTGGAGTCAGAACTGCGATGGCTTTGCCAGTGCCCAGGTGTGGTATCAGCGTAAAGCATTGCATCTCAAAAGATTGTATTTCGCCATAAACGGTGAGACCATCTTTCAGGTGCTGCTCCAAAATGGCATGTTTTACCGTAGTAGGCAAAAAGTCAAATGTGAGGAAAATTTGGTTGGATTTTGTCCATCTGGTGCATTTGGTTTTGATGACCCGTTGCCCTTTGGGGAGGTTGATAACTATGCGCACTGCAGCAGCTTCATCTGCTGCCTCCTTGTTTTTGAAACCAAGGTCCAGCCAACCACAAGATATGGAGTGAGGTGCGACATACTCCGCAGTTGGGAAAAAAGTGTGCACATCCCCACAAAATTTTTCCCATAGAGCTGTTTGTTGGATGTCCAGAAACACATGGACTCCATTTTCCACCAACGAGAGTGTTTGGGAGTGCGGCGTGTTCATGTACTGGTTGCATCGCGCTTGCCAAGTGAGGATTTCTGGGGAAATAGTGACCGCCAGTTTTTTATATTTTTTTCTATTCTGCTGGTTTCTCTGGGGCGTTTTCAAACGTTTGAGGCCGTGGGCCTACCACCTGCTCCTCTTACCTTACTTGCCCAACTGCTCCCTGACATGGGCGCAGACTAATCTCCTTTGTAAGATTATCAAACTAGAATCAGACTTGAATTGAATAAGTTGCAAAAGTGATTGCAACGAGAGAGAAAAGTTCCCCTTTGGCCCTCATATCACTCAAAAAATAATTAGGGATTGGTTTTCAGCAGCCGAGTATGGGTATAATGGATAGGAAATTATAAAAGACAAAGTATTAGACGAAAATGTAATTAAAATTTTCCATGCTAAGGTAGCTGAATTGCGTCATTAATTTTTTGTTACATGGCACAAAGACCTGTGGCTAGGTAGGCAGTAAGTTTATGATACCAATTAAAGGATGTTTAACTGTTGCTGCCACTGAACCCTATTACCAAAGTGGGAAAAAAGGAGATATCTAAAGAGTATAGATTAGAAGTAGAAGCCAGATTGCTCTGTTCTAATTCAATGTTAACTGATTGCTAATGTAACCAAACTAAAACAAAGTTATAGTGGTATAGGAGTTATGGGATGGCCAAAAATTGGCCACAAATTAGTGCTTGTGCGCTACAAATCATAGAGGCTTGAAAAGTGGATTATTAATACTTGGACTTGCAAAGCATCCATGTCTGAGGAACCTGTGTAATTACAAGATACAGAGATTGCATTACAGGAAATTCAATGAACAATTTTATTGTTCAAGTAACTACTAGCGCACTAACCTTTACTTTTCTTATATCAAGTGTTGCAATTACATATCAAAAACAATATGAGATTCTTTTTAGTTATACAAACTAAAAAACACAGAGCCTTCTTCCAATTTTTAAAAGTAAAAAAGTCTTTTAGTTTATGGCTAAAAATGAGTTTTCATAGCTGCTGCTCTAACATATCATAATGGAGCTGATTAGAGATCAGAAGGATTAGCTAATGGCGGACATCATATATATACTCATAATAAAATGTTAATGTGGAGCTTTTCAGTTTATTTGATCAATACTTTGAGATATACAATACCACTGGGTTCTGTATATCCACAGTAATTGCAAGGCTACCAAGTGATTTGTGTCAAGATAGCCTATGAGTTTAAAAATATAAGTTTTTGGTACTTGCATTGACCACTATAATTAATTTGAGAAGTTTCTAATGTAGCCCAGTTTTATGGTTAAGGGAGTTCCAGGGAAAAATAATTAATTTTTATTATTTTTCAAAAAACCGCTGGGTTTCTACTGATGCACAATTTACTTATCTTGTGGGTTTGAATTAAGATATAATTACTGGTTTTATGATGACAACTACCCTAGTCAAGTATTATATATTGAGGGGTGGAAGGCGAGTCAGTAAGGGTGTATGGCTACCAACCTGAAGGTTGCAGGTTTGATTCCCACCCTTCGCACATTGATTGGGGTGCCAGTCAAAGGAAGCTGTTGGCGGTTACTAGGTCTAATAACACAAAAACCTTACTCATGACGTAACCAGAAAAATTTGAGTCCCGATCTGGAGGTGGAAAAACTTTCTTCAATGGAGTTGACCCTGTTCAGGTTTCATGTCATTTCTTTCTTTCTTTCAGTAATGCCTGTCCCCTGGTCAGCTTGCCTCAGTTAAATAAAAAGTATTAATTATTGAGTAACTTCAGCCCTACTCTGGCAATTAATAAGGATACAAGTGACTTTGGCCTCTCTTTTTTTTTTTTTTAGTACTTGGTCCCACTGGCCTCTCTTTGGCAATTATAGATAGGACAAGTGACTCCAGACTCACTCTGGCAGTTCGCACTTATAAAGCAGAGTAACTTCTCAACAAATAGACCTGAATTAAACGTAATAAATAATATATAATTAGGTATTTGCTTTTTTAAGGCTATCTCAGTTCTAAGGTGTATTTTATTATGGAACTTATGGAATAAATAGGCAATATTATTGAAGAACATTTTTTATGGTAATTGTGGCAATCATGATTTTCTTGACATGCATAGTTGACAAACAGAGATATGTTCAATTTAAGGAAAACCTAGATGAAATTCATGATGAAATAGCATAACTAAATCGTCATTCAAATCAGCTATCACATTGGCTGCTATCACTGACAATTTTCCATAAGTAATTGAACAGTCTGAGATGACTTACTTATATCCACATTGTTGACAACAACTTTAAAAATTGTAATTGTAACTATAAAAAGACAACGATACTTTGTAGATTATTATTATCCATTTGATTAGTTTATATGCCAAACAGATGACTGTAGTTAAACTATTATCTTAAAGCTTAATCTATAAGATAAATTAGATAAATGAATTAATAATGGAATAAATTAAAGTTTAAATAATCCTAAGCTGGATAATGTGGTCATATAAAATTCTCACAGATCTCCAGTATATTATTACGGATTTGGGTAATAATGGGAATTGCTCTAAAGCAGCTTTGGGTCAATTAAACTGTTTAGTAGCTGCCAAATGATGTGAAACAAGGGTAAGTAACATAATGTGAATAGTTTTAAATAGGGCATACCTTGACCCAAACGTCTTGTAAGTTTTAAGAACAGCAACCAAGATTTGTTAGTTAATTCTTACTTTGAAGCCCTTAAGAACTCTGAGAATACTACATGACACTAAAATAAAATGGCTGGGTAATTTTGTTATTTAATGATTTTCCATTATAAATTTAGCCATAAGTTGATATTCTTTGCACTTGAGGTATAAAACAAAACTACCTGATATCACTGCATAAGGTACAATTGAGTGTAATGTGCTGAGGTAGGATAGTTGTACAATTCGTGTTGGTTAAGATAGTTGGTGGATCTGCTATCAATTTGTGAGCTAGTAATACTGGCAGCCTGCACAACTAATTTGGCTATTAGTGGTACCATAACTTGAAGTAAAGATTAAAAATTCACCGCAGGTCTCATTTTGTTATTGTAAAAGATTGTTTTCAAAATAAAGTAATTTAAAAAGTGGAATCTTGAAAAAAAGGTTTTATTAATATAAATACAAAAAGCAACTCAACACCTTACAATTAGAAAAGTGCTGGTATATTTTGACTTTGAAGGATTGGCTTAGACAATTTTGGTTGCATAATTTTATAAGCAAATTTCCTGAAGTGTAGTTTGGTTTTGTTTATCAAATTTTTCTTGGATGCCATTGAAACTTTTCTATTAAAGTGACTCTTGATTGAACCCTTTTTGACAGATCTTCCTAAAGACATTATTGATATTTGTTATTCATTTAAAATGCCATATTTTGCTTTTGTTAATATGCAAACTTGGTGACTTAATTGACCTTTCAGAGATTTTTAACTAAGTGAAATATTCAATGGCACTTTCATTTAACTAAATTTCTTTATTGAAAAAGACTCATTATCATTTTTTTTACCTCTAGATAGGCCCCTGATTGGAACTCTTGCTTTGGGAGGAAAATTTACTTGTCTAAATTGAAATTAAAATTACTCTCACTTCATCAAAAACCTCTTAAATTTACACACATATATATGTATAGAAGATCCAGGGATAATGAGGGGCTTTAACTAAGAGCTGCTTTTGAGGTGTGTGATTCAGACAGAGAGGTTTAGCAGCTATCTAACGCTCATAAAAGGTGTAGCCCAGGTCCTCAACCTTGGCCAATGGCAAAAATTCTTGTGTTGGGTTTTTATTCTTATAAGGGTTCAATGTTTCTTATCTTAAAGCCAAGGCCAAACTTATAGAGGGCAACAATTTATTTTAACTTCTGAATTTAACTGTCATGATCCATGCTATGACTGGTTGTAACTTTTCTCTCATAATTTGCAAATATCAGGAAAATAGGTCCTCAAACCCAAAGAAAATTTATATCTAGAAAAAATCATTGGCATCCATACCCAACAAAGGGAAGTCCAGTTAAGACCTTTGGCACTGTAGATAATGAATTTAACAATAACACACCTACAATATTGGCCACCTTAACTATGAAATAAAATCTTGTAATTAATGACTATCAAACTGCTAAGCCAATTAAAGGGGATATTGCAACAATTAATTTGATTGATCAAGATTCACCTTCCGATTTCAACCATAAGAGATTTTGACAACATGTATGTTTACTAAGATTAACCTACCAGTGTAGGAACCTCCCTCTAGTGAATCTTCTTATAAGTAGCGTCTTCTCACAAAACTCAACCAACTTCTATAAATCTGATCAAACATAATTTTTATCTAATTTCCTTTGGCATTTTTTACTATTTTACTATGGCTCAAGGCAATGAGGCCATAGATGCCATGACACTGAACTTAGTTTTAGAACCGTAGCAAGAATCACTCCTCTTAGTGTATTTGATTTTCCTTAATTAACACTATCTTATTTTAACATATAAATTATGTGCGGTTCTGACCCTATCTGGAGGCATGTACAACTATTATCTGGGCTTGAAAGTGGGTATGCCTTCCCAATAGTTTGGCGCGCCATCTTATGAAAGCAAACCATTGCGTTAGGTTGAGACTCCATAGTATTGTCTCAGTGTTTCTAAACGTTTTTCAAACCCCAATTACAGCAAACCTTTTCGCCTGGTATACTAACCCTATGAGATGATATTATCTTTCTCCTTCCTATTTATTCTGTTGGAAGTTCATTACTGCTTTTCAACTAATGTTAATTTTCTACAACTCTATAAACCTCATTCCTGTGTGGAATTACTTTTTTTTATAACTGTACCAACTGAGGATGATCTTATCCGCAACACCTTGACACAAATCCGCTCCAGGCGCGTTTCCAACATGCCTCAGGTGTCTCTAACCCTTATATGATCAGATGGATGTGATCATCACCACCTTACCCGTCAATTTGAGAAAAATGGATGGCAAATCTCTTGGACAATCCATATAGCCTACCTAATCATTATATATAAGTACTTCTTTGATTGTGTAGCTAACCCTGAAAATCTTTTAACGTGGCCTGGTCCACGATATTATCCCTAAAACAGGGAATTTTTTCAGTGACAGAAACTTTTTGAAAATTTCTGTTCCTTAGCCCTGTCTTCCTGATATTCCATTAACAAGCTCCCATGTAAGTTTAGACAGAACTTGGGCCAGGAATGTTGAGACCCACCGCAGCCACCCTTCAGGTTAACACAATAAAGGATGAAATTTCCTTAGAAGAACAGTTAGAGAGTAATTGTTAATGGCGCACACAAGTGAGGTATCAACTACCAGCCTTGGCTTTCATAACCACGAGATCCCAACTCTTAGTGAAAACCTAGCTCCCCTTCTGAATGCTTCACCTGTACCTGGAATAATCCACGTCAGTGGAGAGAGTTATTAGCTTAGTAGCACCAAAGGAGCGGTGCCACCTTAACCTTGTGTCATACTCCCGCTTGCCAAATGAATACAAATTAAAGGGGTGAACCCTTTGTCCTATTTTATTATACCATTTAACACCATGTATAAAATTTGTAGCAAAGTTAAAATTTTAATTGTTGAGGTACTGTTGAACTGGTGGCGAATATATATAGGTTGACTTTTACCCGTCTAAACGACTCTTCCTGCACATCTAACTTAGTAAAACTTACCCCAGATGGACAACTAAGTCTTTATGCAGCTGGGAAGTAAAACGGCTAACTATTCACCTAGCCTATCAGAGGTTTAAGGAACGTTTCTGCACCCTGAAAATCTTCCTTTTCCTGACAATAATTCCTAGCATGAGATGATGTCAGAAGCACTCTACTTATTTTGAGATGGGGAGTGGTTTAATAATGTTGCATGAGGAGAGAAAATAACATGAAGTACGGAATTTCTTTCTGCGTTTCTAAGGGATCATTTCTGTGCTAGATCATGAAGGTCCTTTCTTCCCTAGACCTTCCTTTGGAGTTTTTGCACTTTTTTTCACTTTTTAAACCTGCTATTTGTTTAAAAATCAATCAAACCAACCCTTTTGCATTATCATTTATCCCAGGAGGGTGTAGAGCTTCCTAAGGGGTATCCTCTTTATTCTTTGAATTCCAAGGTAAAAAAATTGAACAAGCGTGTGAAAGATACTTTAGTGCACAAATTCATCCAGCCCTCCAAGTCTTTAGTTGTTTCACTAGCACTATTGTTTTCCCAAAACTAATGATGACCTACGTCCTTGTGTGGAATTCCGTAGAATTAATTTTAACCAACCTGGACCCCTACCCCATGCTGGTATTGAGGATATAGCTCCAAAGATCTCCTAAAGTAAAATCATTATAATGCTAAACCTCTTTGAAGCCTTCCACTAAATCATATATATTCCTCACCAACGTTAAAAATCTTATAAGTGCCACCTAGGTATGTTTAAGTATTATAATGTCCTTCAAGATCTGAAATGTGACTGCTGTATTCAACAAAAGATTAACCAGGATTTAGGGGATCTTGGGGGGAAATGATGAGTAGCATACGTGGGCATTAATATCATTTTCACTTAGAATAGCGAGGATCATGCTTAACTGTTGAGGAGATTCTTCAAGCAATTACCAAGACTAATCTGAGGCTAAAGCACTCAAAAGAATAAGTTTTTAAAGACTCTGTTTCTTTCTTGATAGTACCATCTTTGGAGATGGCATAGATATCTAAATTAATAAGCTGGCATTAATCAAGGACTAGGCTTCATCTGTGGATAAATCTGACAAATGAAGTCCATGGGAGTGGTGGTTCCTCCATCAGTTTGCAAGGGATCTCTCTGCCACGGAGGCACATTTAACCCATCTCAAAGGACATGTGCTTTTCATTTGGGTTGATACAGAAGAGGCTGCATTTCAGGCCATCAGAGATGGTTCTCTTGCCACCCTCTGTTCTAGCCAATTAAACCCAGATCGCCATTTTATTGGCGAGACAAGCGCCTCTAACTTTTCTTTGGGGGCTGTTCTCTAACAAGAGAAAAGGATGGTTTGTAAAATCCTGTGTGTTTTTTAGCTTTAAGGCGATCCCAGAGGAAATAAATATTCTGTTTGAGACAAGGAGCATCTTGCCTTTACTGTCACGCTTAATAAATTGAAGAACAATCTGCTGTATGACCGCCTTACTTTTTACATTAGGACAGATCACCGCGCTTATGAGTTCACAAAGGTGCACGTCTAATAAACCAACGCCAAACTCTCTGACACCAGGGAGTTATTCAATATAACTTTACAATTTATTATGATCCCTAGAAACACAATTTAACTAAGATTTCCTCAGCCGTGACCCCATTTAAAAGTTCCTGATCTGTACTAGTTTTCAGTACAACACCGCGACCATGCTTCCTCCCACTCATTTTACTTTGGTTGAGAGAAACTAAAAACCTTTATTAAAAAGTGCAAACGTCCAGGGTCATTATACCTTTGGGAAAGAACTTTAGAGATTTTTGTTGAAGGCTCTGCCAATAAGGAGCACAAGAGCTAATTACTAGCAATTTATTTTTTACCTTAAGAAGTTCTAACTACCCAATGAGGACATGCAAAGAGATCCTCAAGGCTTATAATGCTCATCCTCTAGCTGGACATCCTGGTGTGTGTAAAAACATATGTTCTATCTATGAGTACTACTCCTGACATGTAATAAGGGCTATGTTAAAAATAAATTTCCATATTGTATGGCATTTTTCACATCTAAGCATTTGCGTTCCAAGTCTCAGGGTAAGTTGATGAAGCTAAAAATTCTAGCAAGTCCTTGGTCTATCAGCGTGGATTTGATTTCCTGTATGCATTTTTGATTGTGTTTAATCAGATTATGGTGGTAAAGGATCAATTCAACAAATATACAGAATTCCTCCCTTGCACTTTGCGCATCATCTTAAAGGGAACAGAAGAGAATTTATCAAGGAGATTTCTCTAGGCATGATCTACCCAATAAAGTAGTTTCATACTAAGGACTCCAATTTACATCCCAAACTTTAAAATCACTTCTGCCCAATATAGACAATGAGCCTTGCCGCTACTCTTCTTACCATACTAAGTTGGATGTCCAGATAGAAAGGGTCAACCTGAAGCTGAATCAATATCTCCTGGCTACATATTCACACAGAAAAGCACTCGAATTACTTGGGTTCCTCTTGCCCATTTTGCCTATACCAACCACCCACTCTCTCATGGGTATGTCCCCATTTACTGCTAACTATGGTCAACATACCTGGATTTTTGAGGAACAACCTTATGAAGTGGTACCAACCAAGATGATATAGTGACAAACATTCAGTCAAACAATGTTGCCTTGGAGACTCATCAAAGCAAGGCCATGCAAAGCCAGAAAGTTAAAATAACGATTTTCTCTCTGAACTGCCTGTATATAAGGAAGGGTACATGGTTATAACTGACGCCAAGCACTACAACATTACTGTTAAGTGTTGTAAAATCAGTTCTCTTGCCACGGCACCATACAAAAGCTGCACCAAATCATTAATGTAGCTTGTGAGATGGCATTACCTAAAGTTTCATGAGCTTATCTAGCTATTTATGTCCCTCAACTGAAGAAGTTTGAAGGGTATGTATTGAAAAAACCAGGCTCCATTTGTTCAGAAAACACTGAAAAAGCGGGATGTGAATATAAAGCAATCCCTGAGATCAAAACCATTAGTTTACTCGCTTTTACCTAGTTATATGGCTGGGTACACCTTGAGGAAGCCACTTGCAATCTACCGCTGACTGGCTTACTACCTCAAGATTGTCAAGAGAAATACTTGTAAGAAGAGTATAAACATAAAGAGTATGATGTCATGATCCAGGATTTGCCATTTGAAACATTGCTATCATGTTTTTGAAGCGTATGGTAAATCAGGCCTCAAATTGATAAAAATTAGTACTCAAGTAAGAGCAGTTGCGTCAATCCTCAACAAATCAGAGTGTAGTTAGAAACAATTTAGTAATGCAGCCCCATTATATTTAGCAATAATGCATCTGCAATCTTGATTACCCTAAAATCAGCATCAAGTATCATAATAAATGACCATCAAACTGTTAATCTAATTAGAAATATAGCAACATTATCTTTGGGTTCATGAATTACCTTTAACGTTCACCCATAAAGTTTGACAACATGTTTGTTTCCTAACAATAACCACTCAGTATAGGAAATTTCTTTGTCAATTTTTGAAAACCTTATTTTTCAAAAATTCACAAGTTTTTTTTATAATGCCGAATAACTAAATTTTGGTCTAAATACTTTGGACTTCTTGGCTATATTATTATGACCTAAAGAAATGAAGACACAGATTTTGCGTTGGTGAACTTAATATATTGAAATTGACATTAGATCTCCTCTTAATATTTAATTGCATTCATTAATCAGCACTTTCTCAATCCACCATGTAAATATTGTACAATTCTGACCCTATTAGGTGGCCTATACAACTAAAGCCTGGTTTTAAGCGTGAACTGGTTTTATCTATAGTTTGGCATGTCATCATAAAGAAGCAGACTATAACATGAACTAAAATGGTCTTTGATTCCTGCCTTGATAGGGCCTATTAATAAAACAGAGACCCAAAATTGATTTATGAATGAGGCAACAAATAAATGTAGGGTAATACTTAAAATGCTAAGGGTGTTTTTAGGTTTCAAAGTTTGCATTCTGGTTCCTTTAATCTAAACAATATTAGCTAATTTAGCACTAGCAAGCTACCTAGAGCGTTTATTCAAAGCTAGGGAAAAGAAGCACTTTGGTAATATTTGAACCAAACAAAAAAACTATATTTTTATTTTAATTAAATGAGGGGATAGCTAGAGTATTTGAAGGGAAAAGCCTTCATTTAGATTTTTGTGCCCTTTGATCAATAGATAATTCCAAATTTTCAAGGGATCTTTGTCATTTGTCTAAAAAGAAATTGGACCCTTTGTACTTGGTGGGGGCTCTTGAATTTTTGAAAAGAACTTTAAGAGCTTGGAAGTTAAGGCCTAATTGAATAGATTCATTAGGCAGTGGATTCCATTGGTCAAGGGTCAACTCATCAGATGTTTGATTTAGAACCAAATTACTAAACTCTGTCTATCCTGACAATACCCTCAAGAGCTTGATGATGGGGTATATAACTCTGGTGGAATCTTCCATGGACTCAATTAACAAAAGTCTCCGATTTTAATGGAAGCTATGTAGTTTTCTGGGCTACGGCAATATATAACTCATTATGTACAGTCTTAAAACATCAAGATTATGGGCCCTCCCTTAAGTTCAGCGATTATAGAAGAGAACTAAGCCTCCCAATTTTCATAAATCTTAATGGGTTTTGAGAATTGGCTTGTTCAGTTTCTCTCATGCTAATAGTCCCTATGAGCTTCTCCACTAAAGCCTGTATTCTTAGAAACTTCTCTATTAGTCTCTGAATAGATAGATCAGCTGTCAGTGGAAGTTGTTTCTATGACTGGATGCTAAAGGGCAACATGGGTTCCTGACTGTATAGTCCCTTAAACGAGGACATCCTAATATTTTGATGATGCTTACCAAGGAAGCGATCAGTGCTTCAGGAGTCATTCATCCTATTGTAACAAATTGGCTTGCATCATTTTACAGAGTATAGAAATAAGCGCACCTTTAACTCATTCTAAAGCCTCGTTATTATAAGGGTAATAGGAGGCCACAAAGGCTTGATAATTTCCTATCAATGGTTTGAGTTTGAGGGAACTAACTGGTATCTAAAATTTGTGCCATTATCAAATAAGAGAATTGTTGAGCTAACGTGAGCGATGAAGATTTGCTTAGTAATAATGAGGCAGTGAATTTAGCGGTGACAGAGACTACTGATGTGGCTATATCACATTTTTGAAGTGATTAATGTCCAGGATAATGTAATGGTCTTCATAAATGGTGGTCTAAAAGGCTCAATAATGTCAATGCTGACATTGACAAAGGGTGAAGCTGTCCCAATTACTTGATGTTGATAAATCAGATTAAAAAACCTTGATTTACGCAAAATAAGTCAGGAATAGATAGCATCTTAAATAGTTGGTCATGCCCTCACAGTTGCATCAACCCTTAAGTTAATGGTAGGCTTTCTGTAAAGCACCAAGTCCCACAGTTTTTTTGCGGCTCCAGGATAATAGAGGACCTAAACGAGGGCGTATGTAATTCTTTAGGACGTCCCATCAATTCTATAAACTAACTCTTCTTCAAAAAAGTTTTAATCAGCTCTTCATCTTAGTTATCCTCAATCTTAAGGGTCTCTCAGTCCCACAACTAGGGTCTCCTTATCAGAAATAAACCTTGCCGTCCCCAGAAGCATATATTGTTAGTATAGGTAAGTGGGATAGGATCAGCGTTATTATGGACAGCATTGTATAGTGAACAATAGAGAAAGTTTAATTCTGTAACATGAGGGCCCATTGAGCAAGTCTCACATTAGTATCACTCATCTGCTGCAACACCTTAATGATGCATGATTAGTTACAATTATGAAGTGTTTACCTTAGAGTAAGAAGTGAAGATGTTAGATGGCCAGAAGAACAATTTAGAACTTGCATTTAGTAGATTTTTAATTTATTTTCACTTTGGCCAAAGTTTCGCTGATATATATGATAGGATGATCAACTTGGGTAAGGCCAAGTTTCAACAATATTGCTCCGTGACATCACTCTCACCATAAACATGATAAAAGGTTTTACAAATTAAGATGGACTAACATAGGAGCTGAACTTATGACTATCCCTCAGTGAGTCAAAAGCCTGTTAAACTCTTTCAATGGTATGTAAACTCTTTGTAAATTATAGATACCAATGGATCAGAAAGTTTAAAAATGTGATGAATAGATAGTCAATAGCAACTGACTATTCCTATGAGATCTATACTATTCAAGCCTCTTATACAAGACTCTTTTGTATGGTGATACCATATTAAGTAGTAGAATTTCTTCACATTAACCTTGTGGCCCAAAAGTTCCATTTTATTAATAAAGCTTTACATTTAACGGGCTTCAGCTTCAAAAAAGCTGCTCGCATAAGATTAAAGTCTACTCTTAGGTGTTAAAGATAATTGTTAAAGTTATTTGAGAATACAGTAACATCATCCAAATAGACTAATATGAAGGCACTTTTAGTTTCTGAGCATATAATCTAATTTACATTGGAAGGTTGCAGGTGGGTTGTTTAGCCCCTGAGAAATACAAATTGGCTTTAATGACCCTTCACTAGAGACTGGTGCTTTTCTTTCTGCCTCAGGAGAAAGTTTAAACTAAAAATTCACATGAAAAATCCATATTTAGGAAAATTGTTTGGGATCCAGGAAAAAGTCGTAGAGAGTTGTTAATTCAAGATTTTGGGTAGATGACATAGCAGGTAGTTGCATTCAGTCGCCTGTAATTCATCACAAATCAATGGCCTTTAACTTTCTTGCAGACTATTAGGGGATAATCCAGGGCTTTGAGAATTCTTCAACAGGTTAGATTCCAATAGCTGTATAACTCCTTAGACACTTGGGCTTCTTTAACTTTTTGATTTCTGATATAGCCTAACACAAATGGAATTATACCATTCTTCGCCTTGTGTTGGACCATCTTCATCACTTCAATATCAACAAGACTTAGAATATATGTGGAGTAGTTCTTTATAGGGAATCTACCAAACATTATAACTCAAGAGTAAGAGAAGAATCAAAATTCACCTCTTCTCATGCTATTATGGGGATTCATCCAGTCTATAGTCATAGAGATCCAAAACTCTAGTGAAACAACTTGGTCAATTGATAAGGTTTGGACATAAGTTATTAAAGAATTTTAAGTCATACTTTAAGGTTGGTTGGTAATAACTACCACAAAAAATGGTAATAAGTATAGGCTGCACAGGCTAGAGTATCTTAAGATAAAACAAAGACTTGCATATAGATAAATAGGTACATTCACAAACCTCAAATAAACATGAATAAGTTATAAAAACTTTTACTTTATTTTACGCTATAATCTGAGGCTTAAGAGGAATGACGATCTTATTGGCCAGGAATAAGGGCATTATTTCTTGAACATCAACCATATATGGAGGTAACATAGTTTTTTTCCACACAGTTCAGCATTCAAGAAATTCATGGATTTAAGAAATTCCAAAAAAAACCACTAGAATTTTTTTCTTTAATTTCTAATTGCAGGCTTTAGATGATAAGCATAACATGATATACCAATATGGAGAAATACAAATTTTATGACTTATTGGTGTCAAATTTGACCAGGAATTGCATTCATGGAGTAAGTCATAGCTATTTTTGTAAAATTAATCTCTGGAGCAGACACTAATAGAGAAATGAGTTAGATAGGCAACAACAAGTTATACTAAAGTGATTTAATGAAGGAGGATCTGAAAGTTCATTATTCTAAGGCGTGACTACAATTGGGATAAATCTTTATCAGCGTTATAAGGCGGGTGGATATAACATTGAATGGGGAACTGTTGTCAACAGCAGCCAGTACCTTCAAATTTATATGACACTACTTTTACATAAGAGATAATAGAGCCAAAGTGAGTAATTGCATAGATGCATCGGGTATAATCAGCTCATTGAGGGTATCAGGGGTTTTACTAGAGCATAAAAAGAAAAATTATTTACTTTATTTTCAAATATAGTGTTGGGAATCTCAATTCTATCAGGAGAAGACACAATGTAATGCTTGGGCTTTGATGATTCTAAGTAAATTGTTGAGTTGTAAGTTCATCAGCCTAGGGCTCAAGGTTCCCTAAGTTGACGTCTCTTTTTTCTTATCTAATTTTCTTTTCCAACTCTTTCTGCTCTTAGTGATAAAAGAACACAAAATAGAAGTAGGGGTCACGTCTGGATCTAAGATTCAGGTTTTATACAACGGCAGGAATATGAGATTGTAAACCTTTTTGGATGAGAGTGACATATCTCCAGTCTGGGAAATTCCATGATAGCCTCCTTGATGTCAAAACAGATTTGAAAAGCTCGCCTCCTTGAAAGCAGTGCAATAGTCAGTCAATAGAGAAAGAAGGTATCACAGCGGTTATCACATTGTCCATGGTAATTAGTCACAGGAGGTTAAGCCTAGGGTTTATATAAAAATGGGTAGCAGAGTTTATATTATTCTCTCTTTTCAGATGTATGAGCATGTAGACTTGTTTCTTAATATAAAGGGGCAGGTTGCAGCTAAATTCTTTGAAAAGGGACGCCTTCACTGATCCCAGTATCAACATTTTTTGAAGTAAGGCAACATTGTTTCCTAGGAGCTTCTGTCAAGGCAGGTCTGAATATGTTAACCTTTCTGTATCTCAGTGCAAGCTCTATGGCTTTTTAATACAAAAATAGTAATGTGTGAATTTTGTCCATACCAGGGATGTTTTTAAAATATAGTAAGGCTTAAAGAAATTGACAGGTTTATATAGGACGTCTATAGCTGGGGTTGGGGGTCTGACAGGTTCTGAATGTTTAGTCCTACTAAGATTGGTCATGTAAGTTTAATCAAGTTGTAGTCAAAAAATTGAGATTCTCTTTAGTGTTTTCACTTAAGTTACTTATATAGGTGGTGGCAGCCTTAGAACTGGTAGCCTAACGAATCTATATCTTTATTAGACTGGTCAACAGAGTTTCTGAGATATTCCCTCTTAAAGAATCTCCTGGATCTAGAATCTAGAGGTAATTTGATTAATATTAGAACTAAGATCAATCTGATGTGTCCATTAACTAGTTGGCATGTTGTAAAAGGTTTGTTTATTATTAGCAATATTGTGCGTAACGTGGTGTTAAAGTTAAGTCAGAATTAAGGTAGTTCCTTCCGTGTCCATTCAACTTCCATGAGCACCCCTTCAATTGTCATTCCAAGTTTTTGTATGAGATTCACAGTCATTTTATTAAGCTAATCAATATGTGGAGGGTTCCTCAGAGGTCCTGGGGGTTCTTTGGGCCTCTGGGTCAGGGCCCTTCATTTATGTACACTTTAGAGGCTTGGTTGGGCATTGTCTCATTCACTGAGCTGGCTAATCCAATTCATTAACCTTTCATTCTGGGAATCGCAGATTTACTGTTGTTCAATTACTTAAACTAATAATTTAATCACTGCTTAAACCAATCAACATTGTATGGTTTCTGAGTAATAAGCGATCTGCTTAGTAATTTGTCGAGGAAAATTCCATAATATTATTATCAGGACAGATAAATTAATTATGTAATTCATGGTTTCTTTTCATATATCTGAAATGGCTTCTCAGATGATCTGATAAAATTTGGAAGAAGTCTCATATAATCTAAGGAGTTGCAAAAGTGAGCTTCTGGTCAAGACTAAATTGTATTTGTCTCTATATGATGCAACTTAGAAGATGCAGCTGATAGTGGAGAGAAAAAAGGATGAACATTTTGAGTTTTTTCAGTTCAGGCAACTCCCACTGCAAAGCTTGGGAGGGCGGCAGTGGTTTATAGGTGTCACAATTAAAGTATGTCCATATCATCCAGCTTCATTAGATTATATGATTATCTTCTTATCCGCTGAGAGTGACTTACCTTTAGTGGATGTGGGAGTTATTATTTTACTTGATAGTTATTACTTGGTGTAAATCCTTACCAAATATCATCTAATCCGTTGGGATACAATTCTGTAAGATTACTAATGCTTTTCCTGAGGATCCTCCCTGAAAATTAACAGGTTAATCAAAAATTGATTTACCATTAATAATTTAATAATCTTGTATGAATCACTTGGAGATTGATGTCAATCATTAAAGGGTATATTATAGTTGCTGGTCGTTGACAACGCTTTTGCTGACAGCAACTTGTGAGCTAACCTTTTATGCCATGCGACCCACTACTAATGGGTAAAAGGTCTATTACCTAAGCAGGTTGCTAGCCTGATAAGGATAACCCGCTGGGGGAAGTATGAGGGCTTGGGACATGCTACCTTCAAATAAAACTACTGTGGATTGTTATCTACTCAGCAGTGCATACAAACTAGGTAAATGGATGAGCAGATGCCTCATTTGTCATTGCTGCGATTAGGGGAGTAAAATTATTGGCGACAGCTGAAGTTCCAATTAGAGCGCCAACAGAAGAGTTTGGCGCCAGATTCCCCTATATATTCCCTTAATTTAATTAAATAAAGCAGAATCTTCCAAGTCTCATAGATAACTATATATTTAGACTTTAAACTTTTTTATTTTTTATTTTGGGATAAGAGTTGAAGAATATTGATCCTTTTCCTTATATTGTTTGTCAAGTTCTCTGCGGGTTCCTTCATTGAGAGAAGAAGGGAGAAGTTTCCTTGGAACCATTAGATTACTAATACTAGGTTAAGTTCTTTTGAAAGGAAGAAGTTCACTTGGTACAAAAGTTGCCAACTCTAGAGGAAGAGTGAAAAAATAATATTTCTCTTGTTGTCTGGGAGAATCTAAGTCCCCTGGAACATCTGAAACTACTAATAATAGAGTATTTATGAGTGCAAGAATACTTTAAGTACTTTACAGTTGGTTGAAGGAAGGTTGCCAATAGCTATACTTACAAGAAACCTGAGCAAAAGAGATTTTTTTGGCTGTAAAAATCTCAGCTGGATACCAGTCTTCATACTAGTATCACTCACTAACACATTCCAGATTACATATCAACAAGGTATCAATTACACACTAGAAACTGTAAAGTAGCTTTAAAAGATTTCAATTGTTGCTCACTCTGGGGGTAGTTGAGTAACCCAGACTTAAAAGTTTACAATAGGTGCATCGATTCCTCTGTGACCCAAGTGGAAAAACTTTAATTAGATCGGTCTACAAGTTGAAAAGTTCTTATAAAGTAAAGTTTTCGACATCTTTGACACTTCCACAGATTGATTATAGTAGGTTGCATCATCAGGGCCAGAAGTATAGGTGTCACTGGAGCTTTAAAAACAAATCTCTTATATTTTAAAGCTATTTCTTAACTATTGGGTTGGAACCATCTAATATCACTCAACTTTTTTCCATTTACTAAAATGACGTGGCAATATAATTTTTATATAATTAGGAAGGTGCATCTTCCCTGGTAGCCTAAGAAGGTACCTAACATGTAGCACTAATTTCAGGTTTCTAGAGTTTGTTGGCAATTTCTTTCTATAGGTAAAAGAATCTTTAGTATATTTACCATTAAACATCTTTTTTGGCACTATTGGAACCCAACAAAAAGGAAAGCCGCTACAAAATTTTAATTGCAATTGACTCAAACAAAGGGATTATCATACTTGAAAATTCTCAATATGGAACCTTGGCTAATATCTAGGAAGCCATATCAGAAGGCGAAGAGGCTTCAGGTAAATTTTATCTAGTTACCGCTTCAGTTGGCAGACAATTGTGGACAAAATGGGGGTTGACGCATCAGCAGCATGGGGCATGAGGAGGTATAAGTGGTGTTTTTTTGTTAAGAAGGCTGGCAGTATCCATCGCCTTGACATATTGAGCAAGTTGTTGCTCAGCAAAAGTGATTAAAGCAGGCACACAAGAGAACGCCTTGATGTGATGGCGGGTTTGGGGATAGTTGGTATCAAACACCAAAGTTTTTACCATGGCAATGCATGCACGCTTGCACCAAAAGTGAACTCTTTGATTTTATGTTTTGCATCTTTGTCAAACCCATGAGGGAATTGGGGATAGGAATACACTTAACAAGGGGCTTCATTGCCCCATAAATATGGTGACGGAGGAGAGTGTTGGCAGGGACAGCAGCTGCTTCTGCTGTCATTTTGTTTATGTTTTTATATACATGATAACTTTTTTAGGGCGAAAACAGCGTGGGTGCAAATTTGGAGGTTAGACAAAAAATCCTTCAAGGCAAATTCAGGATTAACATTTATAAGCCTGAATGCGTCACAAACCATTCAAGCGCTTTAGATGTATTTAAATTGGCCAGTACTGTATCAGCCACCAGATTTGGTGGAGTGACAAAAACTGATAGACTGTGCACTGCTGACCATAGCAGCTCAGCTGTGACTGGTTTATTCATCTGGTCACAGGTGTCAGATTCTGGTGGTTGACTCGAAAATAAACCTTTTACAACCATCAGATTAAGCCAATTATCCTTTCAACGCTTGAGCTAACGCCTAATGCAATTATACAATTCGGGCTGATTATCTCAACAACAATTCAATTGAGTAATTTATCAGGCGCTCAGCCCAAATACGCTCACATATTATGGCCGATTTCAATGCATCAAAGCTCAGCAATTGGTCCTGATTATCAAAACACAAACTATTTAATAGTATACAAAATAATTTGGGGATGACCCAAAGTTATGTTTAAAAGCTAATGGACAATTAAATGAATGAACAACGTTATCAAATTTCCACCTGAGGGCGAAATTTGTATGTCAATACACATAATTGGCACAATAGCACTTACATGGACCACCCAAAGGGGTTACTTAAGGCTATTGAGGAAGAGGCCTGCTGACGTCCCAATTAGGGGTGCGTCATTTTCTTCAATTGAGGCCAAAATTTCATAGAAGGTGTGTTTAGTCAGCAGTATGACGAAACTGAAATCCTGAAGATCTTAGGACAACTTTGCATACTTTTATTGCAATTTTTGTACCTGAAATCCTCACAATATTGAGAGTATTTTGCCACCAATGAACCTAAAAAAAGGTTTCAGTCGTAGGCCATACTGAGTGGCAAAATAGCTGTTGAAATTTTGTGCAGGATGTGGCCAGGAGATGCCCTAGAGGTATAAATACTGGTGCCTGGCCTAATAAAAATTATCTAATAAATAGCTTATAATAAAGTTATATTTTTTATCAATTTCCTAATTTTCTCTTTGTATCCTTCCTTTGGAGAAAGTGTCAACAAACTGGATGGATTAAGTTCTCAGTTTGTAAAGAATCCTGCCTCAGAAGAAGTTCCTTAACTTGAAATAAAAATTACGCCTGAAATAGGCCATAAGAGTCAAGGCAAATTAAATAGGCCTA
The DNA here is from genome assembly GCA_022478985.1 of Massospora cicadina. Lineage (NCBI taxonomy): Eukaryota > Fungi > Entomophthoromycota > Entomophthoromycetes > Entomophthorales > Entomophthoraceae > Massospora > Massospora cicadina. The sequence goes on from JAKSZP010014465.1 coordinate 313,300, forward strand.
GTGAGTTGTTAAATGGTCCAAATCCCATAAACTACAGGAGCTATAAAGGATCAACCATCGGAACTTGGCCCAAATAGATGTGCAGGATATTTATTTCCAAGTAAGCAATCCTCAGATTTTGACAACTGGTGCTTACTCAAAACCAGTGACACTCTCCGATATGAATTCTAGTAACAATTTTTGGCAGAATCAGCCAGACGACTTAATGAAATTGATTTGGAAACTAAGGTCAAGGCCATCTCAGATCATTCTCTTTTTCTACACAGCTCCACAGCTGGTACCTCCTACACCCACAATCTTGTCAATGTGGGGGGAGCTCATGCAGCAAAACCAGTCATCCCGAATAGGGATGAGGATGATGCCTTGAACAACAAGGAGTTTCAAAAATTTGGATGGTTGTGTTGAGATTTCAGGCCAGAAACACTGAGATTACTCAGAAATCAAGAAACACAGAATGCAATTATCAACTGCAAATTCCTGAGTGGATAGTATGGGTAAAGACATTAAGAGCATAGCATCTAATCAAGCTTTATTTGAAGAAAAGCCTAACAAACTCAAAATACAAAGCAGCCAATGCTCACCCAGCTTTAACAAAATGAAAATAATAAAACACGGTCCATTCAGCCAAAAAACAGTTTATAAAACTAAGGGCTGAATTCAGGCATCAGAATCCAGTAGTTTAGAGCAATATTATCAAACTGAATCATCAGAAATTGACACCGATGCAGAAACTGATATCTTGAACATCTGTTCTATGCCTAGAGTACTGGCTGCAATACTGACTTTAGACACATCCTAACAGGAAAGAGGGCCAATTATGAGCGATGATACACCAAGACGTTCAATAAGAAGTACAACCCCTGTGGCTGAAACAGGGCAAGATGACTTCAAACCATTGAATTTACCCAAGTTTGATAAGGATGGAAACTTTCACTCTTTCCTAAAGTTATTTGAAAAAGCAATGAGAGGAGCATCAGACCATGCAAAGGATTGGCACTGATTAACTCACTCGATGCCCATAGCTGTGACCTTGTTATGTCCTATTTGGGTGACGATTGGTCCTATATGGATGCTAAAATTGCAATAACCAAACAGTTTGGGAGGCCTGAGAAACTAGAAACTCAAAAAAGAGCTTCTTAATATAGAATGCAAACAGAATGAGACTATTAAGGACTTTGCGGATAAATTCTTCCATAAGGCACAAGTTCTGCGTGGGTGCAATGCAATAGATAAGTTTGACGCCAAGATTGCATTGGAGCATGCGATTATGCCCTTCTGTGAACTGCACAATGTCATGTTGCCTGCATTCAATGGAAGCTTGGAAATCCAAGAGCTTACCAATTACTTGAGAAGCTGTTCCCATAATTTCAACACACCTAATAGGACCAAAGATCAGCAAAAATCCCAATTTTTGGGCCCAAAAGACAACACAATGTCCAACAAGGGGTAAATTTTTTTTTAAAATAAAAACCAAAAAATTTTAGCAAAAACAGCAAACAGGGACGACTACATGCTACAAATGTGGTCAAATAGGGCATATTTGGTAAATAATGCTACAGACGGTCCAACAAAAAGCCTGGGGTCAACTTTTCTCTAGAAATTAACAGTGATAGTGAGGCGGGAAAAAAGCAGGTGGAGTTGAGGCGGAATGATCTAACTCCATCAATTTTCAAACCATTCCACTTGACCCTGACGAGCTCCTTAGGGCCAATGATGTTGCTGAAAATAACCATATTGGGGCTAATAAAGTCATTATGGTCACTGCTCAGGCCACCGCAAAAGCAACTAATCCTTGAAAATAACCAAAGAAGCCCGAGCAGAGGTATAAAAACCTTATGTGAAGCAAATTATTGAACAGGGTTTTGATCTACAACCCAGATGTTTAACTGATTTACCTAAGCTTAACAACATTTAAGTGGCTATTCCCATGAAGACCTTAGCAGATAACTACCCAGATATTTGCTCAAGCCTGAAAGCACACCTGGAATCGGGCAACAGCCACAGCATTCACACAATAAATACTTCTAAAAACTACTTTGAATGTACTTATGTGGACATAGCAGTGAACAAGGTGCAAGTTCGGGCCATTGTTGATAGTGGCGCTCCTATCAATATAGTTTTACAAAATTGGTTAAAAAATGAAAATTGCACCCGATGTTGCCCACTGTCAGGAATATGGAACCACGCTGGGCGCATACAACCAAATCTCCGGAGCGCCTACAGTACCCTTACCACTCAGATTTGGATCCATTGTAGTAACGGCACCTGCCATAGTGTTGCCAAAATACAAACTATGATATCCTAATTGGGACTGATTTCCTAAGAAGATATGGAGTTGTTACCAATCATAAGGACGATACTCTCATCATTCTGGGCCAGGCTATTACACCTATACTACAACCGTGATAAGGCAGTTGAAAAAAAGAAACCCAGCCTATTCATAAATCTGGCCTACAAAGATGGATTCATCCCAATTGAGTATTCTAAATCTCGGTCAAAGATAAAATTGCTTCCTACTCAGATTGATGAGTCAAAGGGAATTCCACTTCAATCAAATCAGACCATCACTATACCATCTGGAGAACATGTAATCATCCTGATGGGACTAATGATTAATATCCTGGAAGGCCTTTACGGTGAAATATATCAACCATGGTCTAAATCCCAATTTGAACCAAACATTGCCCCTGGTATTATCATTCTGGGCCATGGAGAGATACATATCTTATGTGCAAACCTGCAAAATTGGCCCATCTCCATTAGGTGATATCAAACAATCGCTTTTCTGCATCTGTTCCCAAATACAGAAATTAATTAATTATATGAGTTCATAACTTTTATCAAATTAGGGCTCCCCAATAAGGACCAACTCAGCATAAATAATTTTGTCCCTATGGCCGATTTAAGCAACCCAACCGACTCTGAGAAAGGCTAGGCTCAGGAATTATTCTCTAAACATTGGGAAATATTAGCACATTTTGATTTCTTTTTGGGTTATGCTAATGGTGTCACCCACAAAATTGATACTGGAGATCATAAACCTATTTGATTACGCCATATTAGATGCTTAAAATTATCAGAAGAGGCAGTATCCAAGGAAATCAAGGAACTCCTTTATCGTGGCATGCTAATCCCTTCAAAAAGTCCATGGGCTGCACCAATTTTAATGGTAAAGAAGAAGGATGGAAGCAATCGAGTAGTCATTGACTATCAGAAGTTAAACAACATCACCAAAAAGGACTCATACCCACTGCCACAAATTGACAAAGCCTTGGATAGGCTAGGGGTGTGAAGTTCTTCTTGGCAATGGGTCTTATCAGCGGATATTGGCAATTAGATAATCCCAAAGAGGAGTGCAATAAATGTGCAATCATAACCCAAGAGGGCCTATTCCAGCTGACAAGGATGTCTCAAGGGCTCCGCAATGCACCAGCTACTTTCCAACGGACAATGGACACAATACTGGGAGATTTAAAATTGTCATGTGTACTTTTGTACCTTGACAATATCAACGTTTTCAGCCGCACTTTTGATGACCACCCAGAACACCTAGAGGAGGTTCAAAAGGCTAGCTGCTGCAAACTTGAAAATCAAGCCCAGAAAATGTCAGTTTAGTCAAAGACCAACTAGAATAACTAGGATTTGTGATGGATAAAGTGGGTCTTTGACCCCAACCCTCTAAGCTGGATGCCATCTCCAAAATGAAATGGCCCAAATCCAAGCATGATATTCAAATATTCCTAGGCATAATTGGGGACTATTGCCAATTTATTGCTGACTTCATACAACTTAGAGAGCCGCTCTTCTATTTTCTTAAAAATAAGGTCCCATTTGACTGGACTCCAGCTTGCCAGGACGCGTTTGACCAGCTCTAATCAGCCCTATTAAGCACACCTGTTCTTCAACACCTGGATTTTGATCGCGAATTTATCATCCAAACTGATGCATACTGAACAGCAGTGGGTGCCGTGTTATCCCAAGTTGTAGAAGACGGTGAAGAACACCCAGTTGCCTTTGCTAGTCGGACCTTAAACGTTCATTAAAGGAACTACACGTTGACAGAATGGGAATGCTTAGCTGTCATATATGCTTGCAAGCAATTCTGGGTATAACTTCACGGTACTCATTTTAAAGTTGTTACCAATCGTGCTTCTCTAAGATGGTTGAATAACTTAAGAGAACCTGAGGTTTGATTAGACAGCTGGGCATTAAAGCTGCAAGCCTATGACTACAACATTGAGCCTTGAGAAGGTGTAAACACCAAAACGCCAACTGTCTATCCTGACTACCCACCATTGCAACACTTAGTTAGGCTGCCAATGAGTTGTTTATGAAAATGATCACTGGAGAGCATCAGGATGAGCACAAATCTGTCCAAAAAATACTATCAGATCTATGAAAGAATATAACTGTCAAAAATGAGATGCTTTACAAGATTGTTGACTACAAAAAGTTTATTTCTAAGACCATCGGCCTGAACAGACCTAATAATGGCAGCGCATAAGGTCATAGGGAATGGCAGATTAAATAAGGTGAAAGAGCATCTGAAGAAAACACTAATTTGGCAGTCAAAGCATTTCGACATCCAAGAAATGCTAGAAGGCTGTGCAGAGTGCTAGGGCGAAAACCATTCCAAAAAAGAACATCTTACCAGCTTGTTTGGCCCAACTTTGCCTGGCATACTATATCTTTTGACGTTGTGGGCCCACTTCCAACAAGCAATATGAAGGCCAAGTACATAATTGTAGCCATTGACCACTTGACTAAATGGGTCAAGGACAAGGCTATTCGGGAAGCTAGAGCAGTAACCACCACCAAATTAGTACTTGAAAACATCATCCCCAAACATGGATGTCCCCAGGTTATTCTGACTGATAATGGAACCAACTTTACCGCCAATGTCCTTGCCAAGCTCAACCAACTAATGGGAGTATGGAGTGTGCTTTCTACTCCCTATCACCCCAAAACTAGAGGGACTGTTGAGCGCGCAAACAGGACGTTGAACATTATCCAAAAATTAACCTCAGCCAAACCATCCAAATGGAGTACTTATCTAAGTTTGGCAGTCTTCATCTATAACATCTCCTACCATTCGTCAACCAGGATGTCCCTGTTTCAAGTATAATATGGTAGACACCTGACCCTACCAACACTGCTAATTTGGCCCTAGAAGATCCTGGCATAAACAATTACCCTCAGTACACTGAGAAGCTTGCGGATGCCTTAATCAGACTACAAGCACAAGCCTTTGACAACAGTTTCGCCAAGAAAAAGGCCTGACATCAAAAGGACTTAGAGAATTGCTACCCTCTGGCTGAATTTGAAGTTAATGAAAAGGTTCTATTTTGTAATACCCACAGATCAGGCTGAATGAAAAAGTTAGATCGCATCTGGGTTAAGCCATTTGAAGTGATTGAGAAAACGTCTAAGTTTGTATACACCATTAAGGATATTAGAACTGGCCATATATACAACTGAGTCCAAACAAAATTCCTAAGAAGGTTTAATAAGTGGGCCGATTAAGAAAAGAAAAAGTTGAAAATATATATATATAAAATAATAAAAAATATATAAAAAAATAAAAACACAAAAACACAAAAACAAGACCAAAACTCAAAAAATACTTATAGTTCTATACTCTTTAATTTTTAGTTCACACTTGAGGTTGGGGAGGGGATCCAACTTCAGAATCAATGGCATTTAGCCCATCATTCTTCAGACCCATTGGCTGGTCCAGCTGAAGTTACCAAATAGAAAAACCAACTCCATTATCATTGGGTGTTTGGACTGATAAAAGACCAACATAGGCTAATCATGAATCTTAGGGCTTTTGTTTGAGTCAACAGGGGGAAATGTCAGATTCTGGTGGTTGACTCGAAAATAAACCTTCAATAACCATCAGATTGGGCCAATTATCCTTTCATCACTTGAGCTAATGCCTATTGCAATTATAAAATTTAGGCCGATTATTTAAAAACAATTCAATTGAGTAATTTATCAGGCGCTCAGCCCAAATATGCTCACATATTATGGCCGATTCCAATGCATCAAAGCTCAGCAATTGGTCCTGATTATCAAAACACAAACTATTTAATAGTATACAAAATAATTTGGGGGATGAACCAAAGTTATGTTTAAAAGCTCATGGACAATTAAATGAATGAACAACGTTATCATTTTCCACCTGAGGGCGAAATTTGTATGTCAATACACATAATTGGCACAATAGCACTTACATGGACCACCCAAAGGGGGTTACTTAAGGCTATTGAGGAAGAGGCCTGCTGACGTCCCAATTAGGGGTGCGTCATTTTCTTCAATTGAGGCCAAAATTTCACAAAAGTTGTGTCTCATCAGCAGTATGACGAAACTGAAATCCATAAGATCTTAGGACAACTATGCATGCTTTTATCGCAATTTTTGTACCTGAAATCCTCACAATATTGAGAGTATTTTGCCACCAATGAACCTAAAAAAAAGGTTTCAGTCGTAGGCCATACTGAGTGGCAAAATAGCTGTTGAAATTTTGTGCAGGATGTGGCCAGGAGATGCCCTAGAAGTATAAATACTGGTGCCTGGCCTAATAAAAATTATCTAATAAATAGCTTATAATAAAGTTATATTTATTTTATCAATTCCTCAATTTTCTCTTTGTATCCTTCCTTTGGAGAAAGTGTCAACAAACTGGACGGATTAAGTTCTCAGTTTGTAAATAAGCCTGCCTCAGAAGAAGTTCCTTAACTTGAAGTAAAAATTACGCCTGAAATAGGCCATAAGAGTCAAGGCGAATTAAATAGGCCTAGTGAGTTGTTAAATGGTCCAAATCCCATAAATTACAGGAGCTATAAAGGATCAACCGTTGGAACTTCAGCCTGAATAGACATGCAGGATATTCATTTCTAAGCAAGCGATCCCTGGATTTTGACAATCTGTAAGTATTTTTTTTTTTGATAGGCTGCCGCCCCTAAAGTGGCACTAAAATTTGCAAAGCTTGGGGGTGAGAGGAATGATCCCCACTCAAAAAATCTGAATTTGGCGCCAGCTGGGCCAACGCTGGAGGTGGGATTAGAAAAAGTGGCTTGAGCAGAACCAGCCAGGCACTTGCGCTTTAAATAATCACAAAAAAAGCACAATGGGCAGATGCACAACTGTTTTTAATGTACGAACAAAAGGAATGAGCAGGGGCAGACCTGATTGTGGTGCAGGGGGAATTTTCAAGGTGGGTGTCACAATGGAATAGGGGGATTATCACAAAGGCAAGGTCTCTTCTAAGCGATATGAACTATTGGGTACCATAATTTGAAGCACAGGGTCCGCGCCATAAACGGCAAATTTATCCAATATTTTATGGTGGAGGCGTTCCAGGGAAGATGGGAGGGTACCTTTTAAAACTGAACTACAAGAGTGGCATCAGCCAAAGGCTGTGTGAAAAATGTAGAGATTGGTGTATTTTTATAAAAGATTGGCAGTTTTGCTGCTGCCAATGCCTAGGCTTCAAACCTAAAGCCCAGGTCTAAATAGCTCTTAAAAAGGGTGAAATATGATAAAACCAGCGGTTCTAAAAACTTCTGTGGCCATCTTGATGATGGCCACACTCACATATGGGAAAAGATTACCATACTTAACTCTGGAGGCCAAAATGCAGGTTGATCTGAGGGGCGGCAATGGCTCTGGAACACCGCCTGTGAGCTTTCAAGATGGTGAGCTAAGTCCTGAGGTGGGATATAACGCCTGGTGGCCTTAGAGGGCTACCAGAGCCATCCTAGGTGCACTTCAGTGGTGGCTGAAGAACGCCAGAAGGTGGCGCACCACCCCAAACTGGGGCAGCAGGCTTTCATTGTACTAACATTTGTTATAGCTCAATTTGAGAAGCTGTTTTTTTGTAAAATCTAAAAACTCAAAAATTCTTTTTGATTCAATTATAAAAGCAAAAGAAAGGTTTTACCGCCATTATCTAGCTTCCTAGTTGGATTATTTGTCACTAGGGAAAAGGTGTACTTAGGCGATAATTAAAACAGACAAAAATATGATAATAAGAGGGGTGGATACCCCAGTGGTAGAATAGGGACCTCTACCTCTGGCTCCCCAAGTTTGATTCCAGTAGAGGAACTTTGGGTAAGGGATGACTATGACTGTGTTGGCGTTGCGCGCCAATTCCCTGAACTGAGATAGCAAATAGCTAAGGCTGTCCATGGAGTTTCTGGCCTATCATATGCTGCGCATGGAAGTTTTCTGGATTTTATCCTCCTTTCCTATTCATTCAATTTCTCCTCAATTGGTGTGGTATCATCCCCAGGTCGTCCCACCTTGATCAAAATTTAAAATATGATAAAAAGTATTTTGAATTAATTGAGGGGATATTTATAGTCTTCAAAGGAATACGCCTTCATTCAGGATATTGCGCCCTTTTATTAGCAAGATCTTTCCCAATCTTTTGGGGGGCAATATACTTATTTTGCAAAAGGATCAAACCTTTTTTACTCAAGTGGTTTGGAATCAATAATACCCTTTGTATCCTTATAGGATAAGGCCCAATATATATTGATAGCTGGTTTCTGTTGGTTAAGGGTTGACTCATCGAAGATTAGTGTACATATCTTACTGATTTAGTACCTGGCTCTACTGACACATATTATACTCATTTAAGAGCAGTTTACATATGTCATCTGGGGTAATTATGACTTAATGGGCTTTTAATGTTAAATCACATTAAAAGTTCACTCTCAATATATCTCATAAACTCTTGTATTTTAGGCTCTGTGCGCCCCAAACATGGTTCTCTCAGAGGACCAACACCTTGATCTTAAACATACATAGCTTGACTAATTTTTTGATCCAAGATTTATTCAAATTGGGGTTCACATACATTTTGGATACCTCTATACAGTAAACTACTTGTGCAGGCAGTTAATGCTTAAATCAGCATCCCTGACACAAGTAAAAAATTGTATATCTTTTATGCCAGATTACAACTATTGATATAGACTGAGCTACATTGAAGCTAGTTGGTTTTCCAACTCAAACTTCTTTAAAAGATATTTAAAACTTGGATTCTCCTGTGATACTGATGTTGCTGCGGCAGCCTTAGTTCAATTGGTGTATAAGAGACCCCAATCAAACAAATTTTCAAAGCAATTATTGTAATGCTAAAAATCTGTTGGACTTCTAAACACCTCTCTCCTAAAAAGCTCTAAAAGAGATGATTATATAGGATGGCTAAATTTAAAGTTGATCTTGTCCTCAGCTTTGTAATCGTGTAAAGAGAATACCAACCTCTAGGACTCCAAGTCTATATTGTTTTTTTTTCAGTCTAATGCAAATCACACCTCACAAAACTTCCTATGTGAGGCCGTACTTTCTTACTATATTAACTCTTCTTTAAAAGCGTGTTACCCAATAAATCAGCCAGCTCACTAAGACTAACCTTAAAGAGAAAAAGTAGAGCGTTGCTGCCACAGTAAGTTCACAGACTTTTTTACATAACCTTTCCACTATCCAGTAAGAAAGACTATGTTTGAGGAGTATCTACCCTTATCCCTCTAAAATACTTATTAAACTTAATATTAATAATAAGTAGCCAACAGTGTGTATAATTAGAGATTTCCTGATGCCAAAGCCAATCTTTCCTCCATTGGCCTTGAAATAGAGGCTAAATTTTTTTACTTTTATTGTCATAAATCAAAGCATTTACTAGACGATCTTATTTTTATATTTTTAATCTTTAGTCAACCTTGAATAGTTAATAAAAGATTATACACATTTTTGTAGATAAAAAGGGTGACAGCCTTGGTTTTCTCTCATAATTCAGTTTTCCCAATACAATATTGACACAAGAGTGAGAGTGTCAGTTACAGATCTCTCTATCATATCACTACCTAGGCAACTTCAGCTCACGCCAATGCCCAATATGACTCGTCGTCCACAGCATTACTTGAACCTTATGTAAGTATAATTATCCATTTGCTTTTATTGAACTTTGTATGACACATATCCAATATTACCAACATCGCCCAATTGCAAACTAGCCCCTCTTAAGCGCCAATACAGCCTCTCTATATGACCACATGTTAAAATTACTAATATACTGCTGAAATACTCTTTTTTTCACATCTGTAATTCCATGTAGAAGATAGTACCATTAGTTATGTAGAAAACTTATACTAGAGAAATTATCTGAGTCTAATTAATTTATATAACCCAAACCCTGATGGGCTAGCAATTATATTCTTAATACGTCAGACTTTGCACAGTATCTGAAGCACTATTAATAAATGACATGACCCACATAACCTTCCTCTGACCAACATGCCATAGCTTTGCTGCTGAAAAAATTAATAAATATATAAATTATAATTACTATATTTTAGCTCTAGGAAAATATAGATAACACACATGGTCTTCCCCTTAAAGATGAAATTTAATATTACTAGCTTACAATATAAAGTATTAAGTGAAATCAGCAAATACTTCTGTTCCAAAATTAATTTTCCTGAAGATTCCTCCTTTGATGGCCAAAGTGAGCGTAAGTGAATTTGATTTCATCAAGTCTTCTAAAAATGGCTACGTTTATCCCATCATGTAATATCAGAAGATTAGATCTCTTGGAGATTAAAAAAATCAGATTGAAGGCGAACCACTGCAAAGCCTAAAAAGATTAAGTCTTCTTTTATAAAAAATAATTCTATTCATGATTTCTATGGTTATTATTCTCTTAATTTAATCTTTTATTTATGGAGATTCCACCGAAGTAACTTTTAGATATCTGCCACTTTTGAAGTGTACTTCAAAGCTTCAAAATTGGTGCTCACTACAGGGTAACTCTGAGTTACACACTTTTGAAAACGTCAATCACTAAGATGGATTATTCTCCTTCGCCCAAAGAGTCTCAGGACCATAACAGGGTATTATTTTAAGCTGGGTTCATTTTATAGGACCAAAATCTTAAGCGCACCATCTACTTTGGAGTTCTGCGCCAATCTAGATTTAACAGTCCTGGCTTAAATTTAATTAAAAATTTAAAAAATGCAGCCTGAAGTTTTGTGAGACTCCATCAAGAATATACTCATTGTGGTCCTTTTTCCTGTAATTGGTTCTAATTAGTCCTGAGCCATTCTGTGTCCTCCATGATGAAAGACTAATATTATGTCTCACAATTGCCCAGTATTAGTACTGGATCATACTTAAGCCACTTTGTGTACCCCACATTTTAGCACTTATTGCAAGTAGTGGAGATACATCATCAGGGGATATTTAACCATTCTGGAAGAACTTTAATCTTTGTACAATTATTTCTCTGAGCTCTTCAATTCTACCTCCAAGTATAGTCAGGATAATATAGATGCACGTATTAGTAACTGTAATCTTCTTAATGATGTATATCATCAAATCGCACAACTTGATAATGGAATATCTAGCTTTATTGACACTCAGTTGGTGTAACAAGTTTGAGAAATTCATTTTTAGTGGTGAGATAACGTTAAACGCCTCTACAGTCAATTTCAGTTAGTGGAAGAGGAATTGAAATTGCTTTTTTCAATAGGAGAAATTATACTATGAATTTCAGATATAAGTCATTAAGGCGGAGGAAACCCTTCATTTATGGGTCCACCTGGGTTCAAGGCCCTCCCAGTCCAGTGAGTCTCCAGGACCTAATGAGACCAATAGGCTTATGGGACCTAGAGGTCCAACTGGACCTTCTAATTTAGCTAAACCACCTGACCCATGTGGACTTCCTGGTCCAGTAGAACCGCCTGGACCTGCCAGAGCCCCTGGTGCAATGGGCCTCCCAGGCCTCCTGGGCCTCCAGGACCCCCCTCAACACTCTAGGCCTATAGGCTCTGACTTTATTCCTGAGCCTAGTCCTAGTTTGCTCTCTGACATGATTGAATGGTTACATGGGCAACTTTCTTTAAAGTAGCCAGGGAGTGTAATTTGAACAAAGATGGGACACCTATTGACCCCCTCTTGTCGCCTCAGTCCTTATCCTATGAGTTGAATAACCTGAGAAAATGGGCTAAGGACACTGATAAACTGCTACATGCGTGTACCCCAAAGGGATATATTGTAAGTCCTGGGGAATGTCCACTTTGTGTGGATTGGGCACTTTTCCCATATCTGAATAAGAAGGGTCTTAAGAGGGAAGCTTTACCCCTCAGCAACCAGAGAGACCACGCCCACATGGTAGAAGAGTGCTGGATAACAGCACCCCTTTAAAGATTCCTCCCTCAGTAACCACTCTATCTTCTGCCAAATTTGTCCGTCAAATTGAGGAAATCTATATTGAGATTACCAAATTGAAGACAAAAGGTCTGAAACCAATTGGGACAAAGCCCATTTATTTGAAAACTAATAGTCAAGAAGGGACAAGTATCAAATTATCGGCCAGAATTGCTGACAGTTTTGACTCAGCTAGCAGTATGATTGCTGAAACCAAACAACCATTGAAATCATTAAGGATGATCCCCGATGAACAGATGGAACCTTTGGGGTCATTCACAGATAATTTTAAACCCCTATCTAATGAATTGGGAGTTGAAACTGATGTAACTCGTTTGGGTTGAACAAACGCCCCAGTGACCTGGCATGGGAGGGCTTGGCATCCTGAACCCATTTCTAAACAATTGGGACCACCCCTATCTGGAGTGGCCCTGGGGAATTCCCATTGCTTGTTGGGACAAATGCTGTTGTGAATCTGAGAAAAATGCAGTTGAGCCTCACCCAAGCATTTGCAGCCAAACTGATAGTGACTTGGCCTGCCACCAAATCCTTTAATGTCAGTTCTAATTAAAATCATTTTTTACTCTCCCTAAAATTCGCCAGTTTAGGTCAAATTTGAGGGCCCTGATCCTTGTTTGGACCACTACCAAATCAAACGCTTATTTTATTGGGTGCATTGTACTGAGGAAATTGTTGGTCAATTCTCTTTATTTTCCTTTCCAATAAATTCCTGCTAGTACCCAAATTTTTTTATCTTACTAAAATCCTTCTTACCAAAGTCCTGATAGCACTAACTGGTAGCCTGTCATTCCCTACACTGGTTGGGCTTTACCAGTTATGATGATTACAGTCACTCCCGCCATAGTCAACTGGATTTAAAGCGCAAGAAACTTCTGGGAATTTAACCCCATTATTAAAGCTATCCGCTATTAAGATAATAAAATTCAGTGGCTTTATATGACTCAGATCCAAGAAAGGATCCGCCCCCTTGTCTCTACGTTAGTGATGAACCCTCCCACCAGAAACCCTGAAGTGGTAGACCCAGTAGTACAATCCCCTACAGCAAGATCCTCAGTGTCTGGAATTGTCTCTATTTGGTTCATTATTGGTTTCCTTTTCAGCTCTTTTTCATCAACAATTCATTGCTAACCAGTTTTGTGGTTCCATACAACGTCGTATGAGCAGAAATGCCACTGGCATTCTGGATTGCTTTTTGGATGCTCACACATCCTAATGGCAGGCCAGTCTAAACTTGTTCTGCCGTTTTCATGACTTACTCCAAGCAAAGATTGATCTTTTAAACTTACGTACCATGTGCAACTAGAGCAAATTCTTAAATTAATCCAATAATTGGATGCTAAAAGGGTCATTCTGAGCTAGATCATTGGATTAATGAAAGCCATGATAAGAATTTGACTTACATCTGCAATAAACCTCCTAAGCCTACAACTTTAACTCTTACATCTCTATAAATTGGAGCTGCCTGGGGTTCATCTCTCAATAACTAACGCTCCTATGATTTAAACCAATATTAAGGATAAGTATTCTCCTGTAAAAAGGATTATCATTTCTTTTCTTTAATTATATGAAAAAGCTCTTAGTGAGGCAATGGACCTCCAAAAGATAAATTATTTGCATAATTGTCTTATCCATTTAGCACAAAATATCATGGTTACCCCTCTAATGACTTGTACCACTTGGTCTCATGTCAAAGAGGTTTTGATAATGGAATTTGGGAGTTAGATAACCTTATATTCTCAAAAACAGGCTTTTATGATAATACACTCCCCTTTAAAATAAAACTATTAATGGTTTCACGCAATGGTTATTGGAAGGTTCAGATCTTTTTGCCTATGGTCAGTTAGATATCAACGATGCTATTAACACCTTTATGTCCGTTTCCTTTCCTGAACTCAGTTGAAAGTCTACCTTATCAGTGTGAAAGAGAACTTCCAAAGTATCTTGGACATCAAGGAGGCCTTGTTTTAATTGATTTAAGTCTCCAAAAATTCTGAATCTATTACTCTAAAAATGAAGTTATCATAAAGTGTATACAGTATCTAAAAACTCTTAGGCTATTAATGTAACTAATGTCATTAATAATTTCATACATAGATCGTTGTTTAAAAAAAGCTGATGAGAATAAAAAGGAGGACAAGTCCATAATATTATTATCTTAATAATGACCCAGGTATAAACCAGGGTGATCAGATCCCTGAAGAGTACAAAAAAGATGAACATTCTTATTCTTATGCCTTTCCCTCCTTGTTGAGGCTACCTTCTCATTTGGAAATGTGATAACTCGCATTGATCTCCAAGTGATTCAGGTAAATCTGAAGGTCATCATTGATACTGGCTCTCCCATAAATCTAGTCTTATCTAAGTTGACTAAGTGGATCAAACTTACGCCTGACATTTCCCATTTTTGAGGAGTATGGAACTTCAGGACCCATAGTATGCAGTCAAATGGAGCTTTTTTCATCATATTCTTTGAAAATTGGAAAGTTAACTTATATGATAGCCACATTCATTCTGGATGATTTGAGTTATGACTTTCTTTTGGGGACCCAATTTTTACAGGGATATTGATAAATTGGCAACTATCCTAACTCCTCTCTATCTCTTTTGGGGTAATGAGTCCTTTTAATTTTATCCAAGCATGCTCTTATTCAATATGCCAAGCGTCTGAGTTTGTCTTTTAAAAGAAACAAAGATGTATTAAACTATACAGTTAAATGTCAAAGGACATTGGGTAAATCTAACGCCCAAGACAGCTGGCGTCAAATAAGGTATACACATTTTCTCCCCTGATACCATTGTTATTCCTCCAAAATCTCAGGTTAGTGTTGACACATTTCTCAATTCAGTATCTCCAAGGGTCATTTATTACAAATACAGAGTGTTTTAAACCCTTCTGATAATGAGATTTTGCCTTGTCCAGGGGTGTTGGACTATGCATTTTTGGAAGCGCTACTTGTCTTACTGGCAAACTTTACTAATGAGCCAAAAGCTGTAAATCAGAAGGCTATGATAGCCTATGTTAAACTAGTACGTCTTTCTCGGATTTATTATGTTAAGACATTCAGGACCTTACTTTATTTTAGACTGGAATTTATTTAGAAATTTTTTACTGTGGGTCCTGCGATAGGAAAACATTATACTAACGACCAAGAAAAACTAATAACCAACTACAGAAGAAATATTCTGATATTTTGCGAGGCATACATATGTTTTTTGTTAAGATGAATGGAGTGATGCATACTGTTGAAACTGGGGAGAATCCTCCTAATTGTGCTAAGCCTTATTTTAAATCAAAGGTTAAGGAGCCACAGGTCACCTAAAGAATTGAAACAATTATTGGAAGCCGGCATATTAAAACTTCCAATAGCCCTTGGGCTTCACCATTACTATTGGTGAAGAAGAAAGATGGCTTTCAGTGGTTGGTTGAGATTAATTTAGGCTATATGCAGTTACTCATCGAGATAGTTACTTTTACCAGGTATTATGATTCCCTTCGTTTTCTTGCTGGCTCTACATACATTACTGAAATGGATTAGCCATTAGTTACTTAAAGATCAGGGTTGCCCTGAAAAACTGTGAAAAACGCGCTTTAATTTCTAGCGAGGGCCTGTATGAACCAGCCTGTATGCCTCAAGGCTGAGAAATGCCCCATCCACTTTTCAGAGGGCCATAGCTGGAATGTTTTGAGACTTAAAACTTAACCTGCGTCATTGTATATTTAGATAAAATAACTATGTTTTTAAAGATTTTTGCCAAGCATTTGACCATTTACAAGAAGTATTTTAATCAAATTAAAATCTCTTGTTGAAGCTAAAATCTTCTAAATGCTCCTTTTTACAAGAAAGATGGAATTTTTAGGGCACAAGGTTTTGGCTAAAGAAATTTAACCTCTTGCAAACAAAATAAAGGGCATTAGTTGAATGTCTCCTTTGGTCTCTTTTTGCATGATATACAGGCCTTCCTAGGTATGGTTGGCTATTATTGACAGTTTATACCTAAATTGGCCAATCTAAATAAATCTTTATTCAATACATTACAAAAAGGTGTATAATTTGAGTGGAGCTCTGCTCAGGAGTAATTTTTCAAATCTCTCAGAACTTCTCTAATTAAAGCGGTTTTTATCCATCCTCTTTGGTAAGCCTTTTAGTCTGCATATCAATGCAAGTAATGTAGCAATTAAGGCCATTGTATTTCAGTATGATGGGAATCAAATTGACCATCCTGTGGCTACTACAGTGAAACCCTATCTAAAGTTAAAAGAAATTACAGTGTAGCCAAACGAGAGTGCCTAGCTGTAATTCTGGCAATCAAACACTTCTGACCCTCTTATATGTCGATCATTTTTCTATTGTTACTGATAATTCTTCACTAAGATGGTTGTAAGATTATGATCCTGATGGGAGATTGTTTTGTGGGCCATATGGTTGCAAAACTATGATTTCTCTAAACATTCATTGTTCAGGTAACAAATATCAAAATGCCAATAGCCTATCTCAATTACCTGCATAAATCTTGGATCCCAATAAGGAGGAATGATTATATGATTTAATTGGGCAGCCTGAGCTGTGGAATAAAGAACTTGAAGAGAATCAAGGCTTTTTAATACCATTATTAAGGATACCATGATACAAGAGGTATCTTTGTATAAAAAGGTAACTCCAAAAGGTTACCCTTTATACACCCAAATTCACAGTTCAATGTTATTATGGAGGGGCATAGTCAAGTAAGTCATAGTAGCCTGAAGAAAACTCAGGAGTGGTTAAAAACCTGACACTATTGGAATAACATGAGCGCTTCCATCAAGGAAACTTTTGATACACGCCTCAACTGTAAAAGCCATGATTACTCCAACACTATTTACCAACATCAAGTGATCCCACTGACTAAGGCATTTAAGGTGGTAAGAATCGATGTTGAAGGACTTTTGCCTTGGGGGTTTCATGGGCACCATACATGATTATGGCTGTTGACCATTTAGCCAAATTAGTGGAACTTTATATCACTTACTACGCCCATGCTAAAACTACAGCCTTGTTCCTCTACTGCCAAGTCATCACTCAACATGGTTGCCCAAGTTTCTTAAGTTGGACAATGGAACTAATTTCAATTCCTAACTTCTACAAGAGTTGTCAAAGTTGTTCAATACTGCTCAACTGTTCGTCAATCCTATCACCCAACATCTAATGGGGCCATTGAGTGAGTCAACAGAAATTGGTCTCCATTTTGAGAAAGATGGCTTCCTCTGACCAATCCAGTAAAATTTTTTTATTTATTTAGTGCTTTTTTCGCCTATCAAATCAGTTACCATCATATTACTAGGATGTCTCCTTATAGTATTTATGGCGAAATCCTTCAGTTCCCCTCAAGCTTTTATCTGATACTTGATGAGAGTGTTCAAGAAAACTCCAATTTAGTTATAATAAATTTGGATGATGAAATCATTCGCCTCTGAGCTTAAGAAATAAAATCAATTGAAATGACCACCAAAAAGGAGACCATTAGGAGTAACCTACATAAGCCAGCTTTACCTGAGTACCAGATTGGAGACTATGTCATGTATTACCAATCTTGGCTAGGTGGGTGAATGGAAAAATTTGAAATCAATTGGTCTTTCTTATCAAGTCATTTTCTTAAGACGCTTGGATATTCAATCGTTCATGCTGACACAGGTATAGTTGTAAATCCTATCATTCTTAATTTTGAGGACCCATCTAGCTCCACACTCGAATCTTGAGGGGAAGTATCAGGGGCTTTCCAAATTCTTTTATTCCTTAAACTATTACCCCAAAGGTTCCTCCATTGATTGCTGAAGGGGAACTCAATGTATTTGATCTCATCAAGTCTCTAAAAATGATTACACTTGTCCCTATCATGTAATCTCAGAAGATTCAATTTCTCAGAGATTGAAAAGGTCAAATCAAGGACCATCTAGTACTAAAAAAAGAAAAGGTCAAATCAAAGGGCGATCCTCTATAAAACCTATAAATATTAAGTCTTTTGATAATGAATAAGTAATTTCAACATGAGCCTACAATTATTATAATCTTACTCAAATCTTTTATTTCTAGAGATATCACTAAAGTATCTTTGAGAGAATAACTGCCATCTTTAGAGTAATACATGACTTCTTTTTTTATTTTATTTATTCGAGGCAAGCCGACCAGGGGATGGACATTACTGAAATAGAGAAAGAAAGTATCGACATGAAACCTGAGCAGGGTCAACTCTGTAGTAGAAAGTTTTTTCACCTCCGGATCGGGACTCAGATTTTATGGTTACGTCATGGGTAAGGTTTTCGTGTTATTATACCTACTAACCGCCAATATCTTCCTTCGGCTGGCACCCCGATCGATGTGCGAAGGGCGGGAATCGAACCTGAACCTCCAGGTTGGTAGCCGTACGCCCTACCGACTCGCCTTCCACCCCCTAATACATAACTTCTTTTAACTTTAGTAATTATTTTAGGTGGGTATAAAATAAAAAGTATTTGGAGAATTTGTGTATAAAGATAGATATAAAAATTAATTGATATAAAACTTATAAAAGAACTATACAATATAAGATTTTTAAAGATTTTATGGTACCTATTAATTCTATTATCTGATAAAGTCTCATTATGTAGTCTAAGAAAACAACTATAAGGCAAACTTAAAATATTATAGAATATCAAGTGATAAATATGAATAATAATGACCATAACCTAACAAATATGCTGAACCATATTTATAAAGTTTAGAATTATTCTTTATACATTCTAAAAACTTTAATTCTTGAGCATATACATTTTTAATCTTAACAGATTTAGTATAAAATTGATTTATCAGATGAAATAAAATCAAAAACAAATATTATGAAGTATTATGGCATATTAACTGTATCAAGCTGACTTTTAGTACTTAGGTATATTAGGTCACTGAAAATTCGTAGAAACAATAAATATTAAGACGTGCAACTCACACATGCTCTAAAAATTTTATTTTTATAGGTAATCAGCCAATCAATCAGTACGATAATTGTTATAAGGCAATATATAAACAGTAATCCTCCAAGGCATCTGTGGCATCTTTAATTTTGTTTGCCTCATCTACTTATATCTAAACATCCTATGAGTTATCCTTGGTGAAAGAGTTGAAGAAAATAAGTATAAATATTAACTAATGAAGGTAGTTATTTTAGTACTAGTTTCTACCAACTCAAGAGGGAAGATGTTCACATGTTTTACATGTGGGTGGAGGCAAATAAAAGCAAAATAAAAACTCTTGATATGGCGCCTTGGCAGTTATCCTAATCAAGAATATTAATGGAGAAGGGGTTGTGGATCTCTAACCAGCGTGTACCTGTGGGCATGATTAAAATGTGGATATTTGTAGTGAGGACTTTTGGCAGTATGGGAATGAGATAAAAATTAGATTATTAAATGAGAAGGCATGTGGTATGAGTCGCCTCACATACTGAGCAAGCTTAAACTGGCATACATAGTATTTTCTGGCATACAAGTAAAAGATTTAATCTTTTATCATGTTTGGGGGTAGTTAGGGTTAAGCAATGTTATATTGAGGGTGTCAGCACTTGCGCGGCCCACAGTAATTAAAAGTTCTTCCATTTCATCCTAATCTCCCTCAGGGAAGTCAGATGGGAAAATCGAGCAAGATTTTACATTGATGAGTGGCTCAATGGCCGCGCTGAAGATCTTGGTGAACTGTAACATTTGTGGGGGAGGTGGCTGCATCAATAACAAGCTGAAGGTGCATATGTTAGACTGTGAAGCCCTTGCAATGGTGGAAGCGTCAATAATGTTTGGAGGCGAAAGTATTTAAAAACCAGAAGTAAGATTTTAGGAAAAATCTTAAAAGGATGATCTTTATTGTCCACACATTTGATAAAATCAAAGGAGTTTAAGATGAGTAAACATGGCCCAGCTACCAGAGTTAAATTTCTAGGGGCAGGAATGGTTGGCCCAAAATTGTTGATCAAGGCAATTTGACAGGTGCTTAAGAAGCAATCTGCTCCTGGTAAGTAGGGTGAAGTTTGATTCTGTTTGGCTGGTGCATAAGGAGTTGCAAATAATTTAATGAGGGTGAAGGAGGATCAAACACCACACAAAAAGATCAAGCATACAGAAGTGGGCCGATGCTGGAGAAAAGAGGAGCAGAAGCTTCTCCATCAGCAAAGGAAGGGCAATTGTGTTTTAAGTAGTTCAACTAAAGCACTAGGGGCAGACTGAGCGGCTGTTTTTGACATGGGTTAGAATGGGTTCTCAGGGGCTGAGCAGATTTTGGTGAGAAAGGTGTTGGCAAGGTGGGTACACTGATAAAATGGTTGGATTGTTGAAAAGGGGAAGGCTTGTGGGGCGACTGGATCCTTTTGAAGGACCACAAACTTCAGGATATGATCAGAGAAAAAATGATCAATACCTTCAGGAGCTCACAGTGGAAAAGATTGGAGGAACAATGGTTGGACAAACTGGTGACCCACACCACCAGAGTGGCGTCTACAGCAACTGAGATTAGGTTGTAGTGATTGGCATGTTACTTAACTAAAGGCATCTTTTCCATGGCCATAGCTTGGTCTTAATTGAGAAGCCTGATAAAAAGTCCATCTTAAAGGGTGGAAGGAAATTAAACTTGCGGGATGTAACTTCCTGAGCCATATCTATGATGGCTGCACATGCATAGGAAAGAAATTCTATACTTTACTTAAAGGTTAAAGCGCAGGTTACTTCAGGGTAGCTTCTGGGGCTTCACAGCACTACTGGGAGCGCACGAGATTCTGAGCTAGTCTCCATGGAGCCACAAAGAGACAAGCTAAATTTAAGTGTAGAGGAGTCTCCCTGGTTGTACTTTGACAGCAGCCTGTCATGAAAATGGCAGAAGAAGTTTAGATAGGCCTGCCAGTCAAGATGCATAAGCAATTAAAAAGTAAGCCAGAATGCCAGAAGCATTGTTGCACATATGACGTTTTATGGAGCTGATCATTGGGAAATGATAAACCGTTGGTGTAAAACAATATTGAACAGCAATTCAAGAACGAACAAAACTTAAGCAGCCCCAGACACTGGTGGTCTTGCTGCAGGGGTTTTACCACAGTTATAGTTTCTACAAGGTTACCAACGGGTGGGTCAATTCAACTGGGGAGACAAGGGGGCGGATCATTGCTTGGAGATGGTGGATTTAAGGCCACAAGATCTCAGTATATTGTTGGCGGATGTTTGTAATACCAGGGTTGAATTGCCAGAAGTAACTAGCTCGCTGAATCCAGTTGACGATGTTAGGGGCCATAATGATCATCAGTACTGGTAGAGCCCATCCAGTATAGGGACCAACAGGCCACCAGAGAAAAGCCATTGGGAATGCGGCCGGAAGGATATCAACAAGATAAAAATTGATAGTTTTAGAGGAAAATTTTATCGTAAAGGAAAGTGAAGAAAAATTGACCAACAATTTTCTCAGTGTGATGCAACTGATTAAATAGTGGTTGATTGATGCAGGAACAAGCAGAAATTGGGACCCTCAATTTTGACCTAACAGGCGAATTATTCGGGAATGGGGACAGAAAAGCTCAATGGGAACTGACATCAAAGAATTCAGTGTCAGGACAAGTCACTGTTGGTTTGACCTCGAATGCCCAAACTGAGGCTTGACTGCATTTCCAATGGTTGGTGCAATGGCATCTGGCCTGGCGAGCAGTGGGAATCCCCAAGGTTACCCCACGTAGGGGCAGTCCCAATTGGTTGGGAACAGGTTCAGGATGCCCAACCTGCCTGTGCCCGGTTGCTGGGCCATTATTTCAGTCAAAAGCGTTTCATCAGCCGCAGAGCAAATTTTCCAGAAGGGGGCCTCAAATTTATTGTCAATGGTGTCTGATGCTGCTACCTGCACATTGGGGATCATCCCTGACAATTTTGAGAGGGGGTTAATTTTGACAATTGCAGTGTTAGCCAAATCAAAACTGTCAGCGATTCCAGCTGATAAATCAATCTTTGTCCCTTTTTGACTATGTGGATTCTGATCATTGGACTTGTTTCCAATCATTTTTAGACTGATAAACTTCATTTTGGCAATCTTAGCACAAATTTTCCTGGTCAGATGTACTAGTTCTTCTGGGTTGAGTGTGGGCACTGGGGGAGGGATCCAAAGAGGGAGGGCTGTTACCCAGCACTCATCTACCATGTGGGCGAGGTCGCCCTGGGTAACGAGGGGTACAGCCACCCTCTTCAGAACCTTCTTACTTGGAAACGGGAAGAGGGCCTGATTGACACACAGGGGATGTTCCCTGGGACTTACATTACCCTTTCCTTTTTCCAAAGGAAAGGCACTACTTCCGGGAAACTGCACAAGGGCCACATTTTTGTGTGCCTTCGGTAACTTGATTGCTATTACAGACACAATATTTTTTTTGGGGGGGGGGCGAGGAGCATCAGGGTGGGATTCATGAAACGCTTTGACCAGTTCCATGCAGTTGGTGCAATCACAAGCCTTAACCCAACTGTTCTCATAAGACAGATACCATTTCCAAGCCAGAAGTACTAAACAGACTGACAGGATCTGCATGATGCTAGGATAATCTCCACTTTGGCCTCTTCTGCATTTTCAATAATGATCAGCTCAGGATCCGTGAGAACCATACCCTTAAAGGGCGACAACTGGGAAACGTGGAAGATGGGGTGCTGTTTCCAGTGAGCTGGAAGTTTTAACCAGAATGCACCATTGCCCAAGTCTTCCTCTACCAAATGGGGGCCCAAACGCTTAATTGCAAAATTACGAGAGGGCACTTGAATCTTCAAATGATGCTTATTGAGAATAACATAGGATCCCACCATTATGTCATAACCTGGGAGCCGCTTACAATCTGCAAACCGCTTGTAGTCTTCAATGGCTTTGGTGAGGTGTTCCCGCACTAATGATTGAGTAGACCTAATATGGTCAGCATGATCTGCGGCAGCTTGGACCTCAAGCTACAAGCAGGGTCTGACCAAAAAGGAAGGATTATAACCCAAAGCCACTTTGTAGGGAGAAAATCCTATGGAAGCGTAAATCCCATTGTTATAGGCGAATTGAGTGAGGGGAAGGTCGTTAGCCCAGGTGTCCTATGAAGCTGCAGCATAGCAACGCAGGTACTGTTTTAGGACTTGGTTAACACGCTGGGTCTTTCCATCAGACTGGGGATGATATGCCATGGAGTGATAGGGGAGATTTTTAAAATAGATAAGAGTTTACTCCAGAACTGCGCTGGGAACTGTGAGCCACAGTCATTGATGATCTCCTGTAGGAAGCCAAACATTGAGAACACATGGTGCACAAAGAGACAAGCGGTCTCCTATAAAGTAATCGCAGAAGTGCAAGGAATAAAAAGGGAAAATTTAGTAAAATGATCTACCACCACCATCACCGCTGAGAACCCATTAGAGCAGGGGAGTTTGATGATAAAATCCACGGACACTGATGTCCATGGACCCTCCGCCTGTTGTAAGGGGCGTAGAAGCCCATTTCTACCAGATAGATCTGATTTAGCCCAAGCACAAGTAACGCAATTAGCGATCCAGGCCAGAAATTCTTTAATTAAACCTGCCCAATTGTAGGTCCACTTGATCAAGTCGATGCATTTCTTATTTCCCATATGGCTGACCATGGGGGGATCATGATGCGTGTGATATACCTCAGTTCTGAAGGGGCGGAACCTAGATTCATGACCAAAAATAAATGAGGCCCTCCACCAATGAGTAGAGAGAGAGTTTATGATTTTGGAGGGACAGTTGCTCGAATAACTTCACACCCTCAGGACAGGCTATTTGACCAGCTAAGACCTGAGCAACTAGCGGGGCGTCAGGAGCAAGGGCAACAGAAGAGATGACAGGAGGAACAATCAACAAGATTTGAGTGGCAAGAATCATGGTAATGAGGTCCACTTCATCTGGGCCCAAGGTTCAGTGGTCTGGGCTGCAGCTTAGAAAATTGGGAAGTACGTTAAGCGCACCTTTTATGAATATGCATCTGGAATTGAAACTGCACAAGTACCAATAGGTATGTGCTTGCCGATGAGCCAATTCTTTGGGTTTACAGAAATACAAGAGAGCCTGGTGATCCATGCGAATAGTTAACTCATGGTGAGCACCCTGTAACAGGTACCACCAATGAGTCAATGCCTATACTATGGCTGCCAACTCCTTATTGTAGATGGCCCAAGTCTGCTCCATAGAGGTAAACTTTTGGGAAAAATAGGCGACCAGATGTTGCAAGCCATCATGCTCTTGGAGCAACACTGCCTCCACTGCCACTGAGGAGGCATCACATGCAACAATATATGGCTTGGCAGGATCCACGTGTTGCAGGACAGGAGGGGATATAAAAACATCTTTAATTGATTTGAACGCCTGCTGGCATTTGGGCGTCCAGTGAAATGGCACATTCTTGCCTATGAGGGGGTGGAGTGGGGCAGCTAAGTGTTAAAGAGCCAGGGAAAATTTATAAGAAAATAATGGTTCCCAAGAAGCTCCGTAATTGTTTCTGGGTTGTCAGGGTTAGCCATTCTTGGATAGCGTCCAACTTATTGGGAGGAATCGCATAGCCTTCTTTAAGGTTGAGGTTCCCAAGAAAGTAACTTCCTCCTTATAGAACTCACATTTGAAATTCTTGACAAACAAGCCCACCTTATGCAAAGTGGCCACAACTGCTTCCAAGTTGATATTGTGTTGTTCAGGAGTTGTGGGAGTGAAACAGAATGTTGTCAATCTATGCGACCACGCAAGTAACTGGAGGTCACCCAGTACACTGTCAATCATTTGTTGAAATGTAGCGTGGGCATTCTTCAACCCAAAGGGCATTATGCGGAATTGGAAAATGCCTCACTTCATCCAGATCGCTGTTAACCATTCTTGCCCTTCCATTACTCAAATCTGGTTGAAGGCATTGACGAGATCCAGCTTAGAGAACACACAAGATTTGGCGATTGCCAGGCTGATTATCTGCTCCAGAGGCAGGGGGTAGGGATTGTGAACCGTTACTTTGTTTAGATGTCCGTAATCCACACAATGATAGAGGGAACCATCAGCTTTTTTTAGCGAAGATGATGAGAGATGCAACTTGCGATGTCTTTAAACAACCACCCTTTTTTCAGAATATCATCCAACCAAGTATTAAGTGAATCCTCCTCCTACGCTGTATGGGGATACAACAGAAAGCTGATATTTACCAACTGAACCGTCGTACAATATCCCAGGTTGATTTAGTATAAGTTAGCAGATGATCCACCTTTTTGGAATTGAAGATACTTCAATAGCGCATTAAACTTTGGGAAAATCAGATGGGAGGCCAGCAGGCGAGACAAGGGAAGTAATAGAACTGTGACCTTGAGTTGTCTTAGGAGTGTCAACTAAGGGAAATTCGCCCTCTAGTTGAACATTAATGAACAACAACATGTTAGACTCCAGGTGGATCTTGACATGTTGTCAGCGCCACCATCCAACCCCTAAGATCACTGAAACACCAAGTTTGGCACAGCGGAAAACCAATTGCAGAAGCTAGACTGGTGTACCAAAAAAGGTACTGGCCAATGGACAACATACGATGTCTGGGAGGCTTAAGAAGCCACCATCACTGATGAACCCACGTCCATGTCCAGTTCCAATTGTTGGGCTAAATCAATGCTCATGAAATTACCTGCATCTCTGGTATCCACCAGAGCCTCAAAAGAGACATGGTGAGATCTGATATTAATCTTCTTAGGCTTAAGAAATAAGCGAAGTTTTGTTTATTGGTAGATTCAGGCATTTCTGTTGCAACTGAAGAAATGGCAGGAAAATGGGGGGAATGTCACAGGCTTTTTCTGGAGTAAAGTTAGGAAGTATGAGGGCTTTAGAACTGGCTTCCTCCATCTGGGCTTTTACTGATTCATTTATAGGTGAACCAGGATCAGCCAACTATGACGCAGGAGTAGTTACGGGCGCAAGCCAAAACTATTACCTGTTCAATGGTAAAAACTGCACCCGCATCATCATTGGGTAATCCTATCATAAAATCTCCCCCCTGATGGCGGAAGTATGGTAAGGGGAGGCATTGATAGTATTTGCAGCGGTATATATTTGATCTACCGTTCCTTTTGAGGTGGACCAAACCTCGTGGTGAGCAGAAACCAAATGCTAACCTGATCTAAAGATTGCCTGAAGCATATCATTAGAGAGGTCCAGTGTAAGAGCCTGTTTGTGGAAGGAAGAGATCAAAGAAGCCAAGCTAGGGGCTTCGGCCATAGAAGAGCAAACTAAATAATTGGTCTGAGAGTGACACCGGGGGTTTTAAGGCAGCTGATATGACAGCAATCAGCGAAGTGTGATCCCCCACTTGTGAGGAAGAGCGTAGAAGACCTTGAACCCAACAATGGGAATCCCCTTCCACAGCATCCAATAAAGTGACCCCCTGTTGGGCATGAGATAATGCAGCGGTGTTGTTAAGGGCAATTGCCAAATGCATTTGCACCTCAGTGAGGGCGTCAAGAGCCTGATTTACAATCTTTCATAAAGGAACACCTGAACTTTCTTCTGGGCTATTGGGTGGGGGAGAAGTAGGAATCCACGAGGCTCTGCCAGCCTGAAGAAGTTTCTCCAAGGTAGAGCGGATAATACCCACAAAATCAGCAAGTGACCAAACAAACAACAAAAAGCAGACTACTGATTGTACATTCATTTGGTAGAGGGTAACCACTGCAACGCCTACCTTGAAGAGCAGGGCGGAAGTGACAGATCTCTTTCTGCTAAGCATCACTTTTCGAAAATCAATTCAGCCTAAAATTTAGCTCCACTAAAGAAATTTACGAAAACTATTAGCAAATATGGCGGGAAACCCTGCAAAAGAACCCGCAGGCTATGCCAAACGAGCCAGCACCACCCCCAAATGAAGCAACCCTCGGTTACCCACCTCAGGGTCAACCAGAATCACCCGCTCTCAAGCAGCAGCCATGAAAGCAGGCACCACCCCCAACCTGGAGCTACTCCAACTAGCGCCAGTTCACCTGATCGCACTTCTGCAACCTGCATGCCTAACAGCTCTGTGTGCGCTGCCTCCCACCAACCCGCTGGGCCCCCTCCAACCAAGGAGGCCATCACCCACGCTGTTTTAATGGTGTCTGCTCAGTTGAATGCAACTCAGCCCATCCAGACATTCACCTCCCCCATTGTGTCAGCTAATTCAGCCCCATCTATTATTGCTGACGCTGTGTTTCTGGCTCCCTCCATGAGGGGCGATACCCAGCTACCTGGCCCCCAAATCCTCAGATGTAAGGTTGGATTAGCCGCACATTCTGGTTCACTAAGCACCAAATTGGGACAATCTACTCTTCCCAATGAGGATTCAAATGGTTCGGATTTTGGAACTTCACACCAGTTCCAATCTCACCCGTCCCATTTAAACCCCATAATCGGCACTTCTCAAGTCGGCACTTTATCTCAATATGCTGAAAACGACCAATTCACCAATCAGCCAATGAGTTTTGCCCACGAAATCACAGCAAATACTCGGGCTGAATTTACCTAAATAGATTGGGATGGTGATGAAACATCTCCCTCCTCCCAACTGGCTGAGTTAATTCCAATCTGGATGGGACTCCCCAATTTAGCGAGGCCCAACAATCACCTGGCCCCCAAACCCTCGGATGTAAGGTTGGATTAGCCGCACATTCTGGTTCACTAAGCACCAAATTGGGACAATCTACTCTTCCCAATGGGGATTTAAATGGTTCAGATTTTGGAACTTCACACCAGTTCCAATCTCACCCGTCCCATTTAAACCCCATAATCGGCACTTCTCAAGTCGGCACCTTATCTCAATACACTGAAAACGACCAATTCACCAATCAGCCAGTGAGTTTTGCCCACAAAATCACAGCAAATACTTGGGCTGAATTTACCCAAATAGATTGGGATGGTGATGAAACATCTCCCTCCTCCCAACTGGCTGGAGTTAATTCCAATCTGGATGGGCCTCCCCAATTTAGAGAGGCCCAACAAACCGCCCCTCAATTTAATATGACGCCAGCAACTGCTGTAACATTCCAGAAACAAGGGAACTCCGCAAACTTGTCCAAACCACCAGCTCACACTCAACCTGCAATTGCAGCCCAAAGCAAACACAAACGTACCAAAGGAGCCACTGGGGCGTGGCAAAAACCTCTGGCACCAACGCTACCCAAAGCTGATCCCCATGAAGTGGCGTTTATTGCTGATGTTAAGAAGAAATGGGCCGAAACTAGAGCGCAAAAAGCTCTATCTCGCTCAACCCTCTCCCATGCAATTCGCCTTTATTATGGGCATAACTCTGTTGAATTCTATACAGAGGATTACTTCTCATACTTTGCAGCGATTGCGGACACATTCCCTATTAACACCACCATCCATGAATCAGTGGAGGGCCACTACATCGATGTGGGCTTCACTGAAGCTGCCCTTGCTGACCATGCTGCCACCCTCCAGGTCATTATTCCACGCGGATCTCTTCGCATCTCCCGCACACGCTCTCACCTGGAGAAAATTTCATGGGTTACTTTTTCCAACCTACCAACGACTGTTGATCCTGAGTCTCTTAAAATGGCACTCCATCGTGGTTTAATGGAGTTTGGGTCTGTTCTTTCAGTGGACTTTAGCGTCCCCTCTTACTATGCTCCCACTCAAAGAGCTCGCACTGCTAGGGCGTCGTTCATCCCCTCCCCCACTGTATCCCTTAACATTGAGGTTATTCCTCGTGTGGCGGTAGTTGAAGCATGCCCTGAGATCTTTTTCGACCCTGATCAGGCGCGCCCCCGGTGTTCATGGTGTAACGCCCTTGGACACTTGTATAGTGGCTGCACAGCTCAAAAACAAGCCCTCTTAGCCACCACCCAGGGGCCTAAACCAGGCCAAAAACGATCCCACATGGCTGCAGCAGCAATTCCACAACCCACACAATGGGTTCCCGTTCAAGACCTGTCCCCTGAGGCCTTACGCCTAGCAGTTGAAACAGCTAACCCCACTATTGGTGTGGGATACCTTCGCGCTCATGCCCCCTTCCAATGGGCACCCCCTCCAATCTCCCAGAGTCAATTCCTCTCTCACCAAGCGCAAGGCATCTCCCACAGGGTGCCCCTCATCAGCCACCCCACTCAGGGCTCCGCGGCACCCCCACCAACCTCCACCAGCAATTTATCGCATCAGCCCTCAGCTCCCAATGGAACTATGCCCACCAGCATGGACTGGCAACTTGCGGCCTGCGGTAGAAGTGCCACCTCAAAGAGTCCTACCCCAACCCCACAGTCCATTTCGCGCGGATCCTTTGAAGTGTTGGAGGAAGTGAATATGGACTCAGACTCATCAAATGGGGACACCGCGGAGGTCACCATTGAGCACCCTCAGGTCCTTCCCCTGCAACGGAGCGGGGGCAGCATCCTAGGCTGGCTTACTGGGTCCTCCGCCCCCCACCCTCTCCTTCCCCTCAGAACCCTCGACGCTCCTCACGGATTGCAGCTAATAGTCAAGCTAAAGGACTCAAAACTAGCCGCCTCACAGCAGCAGGTTTAAGCGCTGGCAACCCCCCAGGACATGGAGGGGAACAGCTATGAGTCCCCATGGCAGCACCCTGGCCCTGCAATCCATCAACGCAAATGGGTTGCGGGACTTTAAGCGGAGAGCCCGCCTCCTCTGAAACTTCAGGTCAGCACAAATTGACATCGCTGCTGTCCAGGAGCCCCATATCCTCCCCCACGAACAATCTGCATGGAATGAACAGTTTGGAGGCAACTCCTTCTGGACAAACCATGCCGCCCTTATTGTTTTGAATCCCCGGGTTAAAACCCATTCTTTTTCACAATATCTAGGTGGCCACCTCATACTGGCCAAACTCACCACTCCTAACTTCTCCTTCTTCGCTGCAAGCATCTACCTGCCTAATGCAGGTCAGGAGCAAAATCGGCTCTTGGAAGAGCTCCTCCAACTCAATCTCCCACGGAATACAGACCTCTTAGGAGATTTCAACACAACCATAAGTCGCGTCCGTGACTCTTACCCCCTGCAGCAAAGGAACGCCCTGGATCAAGTCGCCTCCAGGATTTCCTTCGCCTGAGTGGCTTTATAGATGCGCTTCCACCCTCCGCGTCTGGCCTAGGTTGCATGACTAGGATCCAGTATGATGGAGGAGCTTTCCAGTCAGCGTCACGCATAGATATGGCACTGATTGGCCCCCTGCTAATTGGCCGCGTCTCCTCTCCCATCTCTCGTGACAACCATCTGATTGATCACAGGTCACTCACCGTTGTCCTCACCACCACACTTAGACCGTCGCGTAGGTTCTGGCCTAGGGTTGCCCCAGCTCTTCTCAACAGCCCCTTCACTAAGGAGAAGCTGTCTATGACCATCCGGGAGACTCTCACCTCCCCCCACCCCACCTGCTTGACCACAAGGCTAGATGGGCGGTGACCAAGGAGGGCATCACCCGCGTTGCTTACAACTGTGCCAAAGCCCAGATGACTGCAGCTCGCGCCAGAGTCAAAAGGGCGGAAGCCAGAATCAGACATCTAGAGCGAAACTGCCAGCCTTCGCCCTCTCCCAGATGGTTGGAAGACTGGGAAGCGGCGCAGGAAGCACTCCGCTTGGAGCTCACACTGCAGGAAGAACGGGCAGCAAACTTTACAACATCTCGTTACTATGCTCAATGGGAACGCCCCACCCGCTTCTTCTTTCAGAAACAGAAAGCCCGGTCAACAGCGCAGGATATTACTGCACTGAAGATTGGCACTACAACCACTTTAGGTAAGGAGGAAATCACGCAGGAACTACACCGCTTCTACTCCAGCCTCTTCCATGCCACCCAGGTGGACCCATCGGACATCCAAGACTTCCTGTGGCGGGCTCCAGAGCCGCCCATTGACCCACGGGCTGATGAGGCTCTACTGGCGCCTATTTCCATCCAGGAGGTGATGGAAACCCTTCTGAAATCCCCACGGCTTAAAGCCCCAGGCCCAGACGGAATACCCTTTGAGGTGTACCTTCTGGAACCTGCAGTGATAGCCAGAACCCTTTGCGACCTCTTCGCTGCACTCTTGGTGAATGGCGAGGTCCTCCCCGACTCCAGAGGCTCAATCACGACCCTCATTCACAAGAAGTCAGACCGTGAGAACCTGGCGAACTGGCGCCCCATAGCGTTGATCAACACAGACCACAAGCTCTTCACGAAGCTTCTGGCCAACCGCATCACCAAATGGGTGTCACCTCGCCTCTCCCCATCCCAGTACGGTTTTATTCCGGGGAGGTCGTTATGGGACAACTATAATGACCTTCACGTGACTTTGACTGCTAACTCTCGTAAGGTGAATGGCTTTGTGGCTCTTCTGGATATGGAGAAAGCATATGATCGGGTAGCCTGGAAGTATATTGATGCTTCCCTGGCCCACTTCCATCTCCCACCCGCAGCTAGGCGCTGGATATCAGCGCTCTATGACCAGCTCCACACCAGAGTCCTGGCGCCAATGGGTTTTACAGTGGCAGTACCAGTTGGACAAGGTCTCCGGCAAGGGGACCCCCTGAGCCCTATCCTTTTTAACATCACCCTTGACCCCCTCTTGACTTCCTTACAGGACAAGCTAACAGGGATTCTGGTCCCAGGTAAAGCCCCCATACGCACCATGGCATTTGCAGATGACACTGCCATTGCATTTGGCTGCCCTGGGGATGTTGCCCTCGCTGCTGTGACCATTGAGAGGTACACCAAGGCGTCCAACGCCATGGTCAACACCTCCAAGACAACAGTTGTACAGGTCGGCTCCCCCACCTTCCCCCCACCATTTGGTATTGAACCTGAGCGCGGTACCTTCCGTCACCTGGGCGTTCTCACCAACCAACAAGGAGTTGCGCTAAAAGACAATGAGGACTTGCTCCTTGCAGCAGTTAACTCCAGGATTGCCAGCTGGAACCGGCGGCACATCACCCCCCAGGGTCGAGCTCTGATGGCCAATGTGTTCCTCCTCTCCAAAGTCTGGTTCCTAGCGCACGTCTGCCCATTCACAGATGCCTTTTATACGCGGCTCAATGTACTCCTCCGCTGTTGGATCTGGGGCTCAAACCATCCACCAATGGCCCTCTCAACCATTGCCCGACCCTGCAATGAAGGGGGCCTAGGGCTTCTGGACACGCGATCCCACGCCACCACAATCTTCCTGAATTTCCTATGGCCGATTGTCTGCTGGGACGCGACCCCCATGCCCCAATGGGCGCCCGCCCTCCGCCGGCCAGTGTCAGCAGCTCTGGGTCTTCCTAGAGCATCTCTGACCTCATTAGGGAGTGGCTCACAAACCACCCAGGCCATCGCCTAAAACCATCCTCATCCCCCTACTGGAACCAGGCTCTCCTTGCCCTGAAACGAGTAGGCGCGCGGATTCACCATGCCTTCCCATACAGAAGGGAAGGCCCTGGCCTCAGCCCACGTCGCCATGCAATTGTGCACAATGGACAAGTTGTCACAACTCGCCTCAACCCCCAAGATCGTCCTCCCATCCGCCCAAGACTCCTTGAGCTCCTCCCTCCCTCCGTGAGATTTGACCTTAGGGAATTGTGGAAGGACGACTATCACCCCATCCTGTCAGCAAAGGTGTCCAACACCTTATGGATGGTGCTCCACTGTTCATACAGGACAGGGGACCGGACTGGCCCTACCTTCCAGCACCGAAGCTGCCCCCGCTGTGTAGAGCCTATTGACTCCCACCTCCATCGTTTTTTCACCTGTCCAGGTGTCACCGCATTTTGGCCAAAGGCCGCGCGCTCCTCCATGCTCAGCCCTGGTCTGGACACCCTGTGCAAGACCTCATGTTTGAGCAGACATTGCCTGGTTGCCACCAACCCCTCCGTGTCCTCGCCTATGCCACAGCCATCTGGACCATCCATAACTACTTCCTTCATGCTGCCTTTGACCAGCAGGTGTGGACCCTTCCACACACGATCACCCACTTTCAGGTACACTTTGAGATGGCCCTGAAGGTCTGCACTATGTCGCCAACCCTCCCCCGCTCAGTTGTCACTGCAGCACGGCTCTGGCGCGCAAACCCCCTCCCTTTCTCGATACCTCCTCCCTCCCCTTCCCTCGCCTCAGGCTCTTAGGAGCCCAGGCGTAATTCAAAAACATCGATGAATCCCCCCTTAGGTTGGGACCATCTAGTACTAAAAAAAAGAGCAGGGCGGAATTGGATGGAAACAATGGTTGGTCAATTATGTCATGAAAATGGCAGAAGAAGTTTAGACCGGCCTTCCAGTCAGGATGCGTAAGCACCCAAAAAGCAAGCCAGAATGCCAGAGGCATTGTTGTACATATGATTTTGTTGGGAGCTGGGAATTGGAAATGATAAACCGTTAGTGTAGGACAATAGTGAACAGCAACCCAAGAACGAACAAAACTTAAGCAGCCCCAGACACTGGTGGTTTTGCTGCAGGGGTTTTACCACAGGTATAGTTTCTACAAGGTTACCAACGGGTGGGTCAATTCAACTGGGGAGACAAGGGGGCGGACCTTTGCTTGGAGATGGTGGATGATAAGGCCACAAGATCCCAGTATATTGTTGGCGGATGTTTGTAATACCAGGGTTGAATTGCCAGAAGTAACTAGCTCGCTGAATCCAGTTGACGATGTTAGGGGCCATAATGATCATCAGTACTGGTAGAGCCCATCCAGTATAGGGACCAACAGGTCACCAGAGAAAAGCTGTTGGGAATGTGGCCGGAAGGATATCAATAAGATAAAATTTGATAGTTTTAGAGGAAAATTTTATTGTAAAGGAAAGTGAAGAAAATTGACCAACAATTTTCTCAGTGTGATGCAACTGATTAAATAGTGGTTGATTGATGCAGGAACAAGCAGAAATTGGGACCCTCAATTTTGACCTAACAGGCGAATTATTCGGGAATGGGGACAGAAAAGCTCAATGGGAACTGACATCAAAGAATTCAGTGTCAGGACAAGTCACTGTTGGTTTGACCTCGAATGCCCAAACTGAGGCTTGACTGCATTTCCAATGGTTGGTGCAATGGCATCTGGCCTGGCGAGCAGTGGGAATCCCCCAAGGTTACCCCACGTAGGGGCAGTCCCAATTGGTTGGGAACAGGTTCAGGATGCCCAACCTGCCCGTGCCCAGTTGCTGGGCCATTATTTCAGTCAAAAGTGTTGCATCAGCCACAACGCCTGATTTTCCAGGAGGGAGCTTTGAACTCTCGTCAATGGTATCCAATGGTGCTATCTGCACGTTGGGGATCATCCCCAAAAATTTTGAGAGGGGGTTAATTTTGACAATTGCAGTGTAGGCCTAATTGAAACCACCAGTGATTCTGGCCAATGAATCAATCTTTGTCCCTTTGTGACTATGTGGATTCTGATCATCGGACTTGTTTTCATTTGTTTTCAGAAAGATTGACTTCATTTTGGCGATCTCAGTGCAAATTTCCCTGATCAGACGTACTAGTTCTGCCAAGGTGAGTGTGGGCACCGGGGGAGGGATCCTAATAGGGAGGGCTGTTACCCAGCGCTCATCTACCATGTGGGCGAGGTCGCCCTGGGTAACAAGGAGTACAGCCACCCTCTTTGATACCTTTTTACTTGGAAATGGGAAGAGGGCCTGATTGACACACAGGGGATGTTCCCCGGGACTTACACATCCAAAAGATGCTTAGAGGCGGATCACCACCATGCAATGTGGGGCAGCATGTGTCAATTTGATGACGTTTAATTCTTTAGCTGACAGGATGGCACTGGGTATTGTACTTACATAACTTACAAATTTAAATTATACTAATGAAGTGATTAAGGCTTAGGAGATTCAATTATAGTTGATTAAAGTGGAAAAATTCAAAAATTTTACTTGCAATGTGCCTATTGTATGATATTAGGATATGTTTTTTTTATGATACCTTATCTCATAATACTTTTGTCTAAAGCAGAAAAAAAGTAATGATCTAATAGTATAAAATAAGTTTTTATGGTTAAATAGAAGCCTAGGCTAGATATAAATGGTTAAAAAAGAAGTAAAACCAGTATAAAAATCAAAAATAAAAATGCATGACAGACCTTAAAAATATGAAATTGGTAAATGATTAAAAAGCCTAAGAGAAGCTCATATCACCCAGGAACAAGTAAAAATCTATTTAGTTTAAGGAAGTGATGTAATATGTTTATTTGAGGCAAATCAACCAGGGGATGCCTATGCCAACAGGTTTAAAGAGAAAAAAACCTAAAATATATAATAAAATTAAAAAACAACAAAAAACCCAAAATATTTAAAAAGGTAACAGATAACATTAAAAGAACAAAACTAAAAGGCATTGACTAGTTTAAGTAAGTATCAGTGAAGCACTATACCACCATGGCGGATGGTGAAAGTTATCAAAAGGCTTTACCTCCTCTGCTCCAACATTAATAAAGTAGTCATAGAAATCCCAAGATTAAGGGTGCAGGAATATCCATGGGGTAAGGCTTCATTGGGGTGTTATAGTTTAGTCTAACCAAACATTCAGCCTAACTTTTTATATGATTTACGTAATATATTGCAAATGATAGTAGACTAAGGCCTTGATTACCCTGACTTTAAGCCACTACGCTGTAATGCAGGACTAAATAACTATAACATTTATTTGGCTTCATCACCAACAAAAACTATCACTATAATATTTATTGCGCTGCATTGCCAGTTAAAACGATATCAAGTTACAATCAATCCCTTTCCAGCTATTAGAAACTATAACACAAATCACTTATCTTTATAGTTTATGTTGGCCCTGTGGCCAGTTTAAATAAAATCCACTTCTTATTGTTTCTACCTTGACACTAAGTCAGCAAAAGCCTTGATTATTCGTTTATTAATATACTTATCCAATTGTGATGTTTTATTCTAAGTAATCTAAAAAAAGATAGTAAGTAACTATGTCAAACATAGGCCTATGGTTCAAAGAAGCCTAGAACCCTTTTTGAAACTGGACACGGTTACTGAATATCATATATGTTAAATATAGAGAAATCAGCATTTTGATGAGGATCTGCTTCTTTACTTTATCTTGTCAATTATTATATAAAAATCTTTATATAATTTAAAATCAAAGCTTTTTATTTTAAGGGATTTTATTCATACAGTTCTTATTTTATTCTTGTTTAATCAGATCTTAGATGTTTAATTTGATGCCAAAGGTCCAATTACAACATTTGGTGCTCATTAAGTGGCACATTATGAACCAGTTTCTTCCAGAAGTAAAAAGTGCAATAATCCAAATACTTTATTCATCCAAAAATCCAAGTGCCTTTTTATGAAGACATGGATGATATGAAGGCAAGCTAACTCATCACCTCTCTCGTAACTTTAAAATGTTTTTTCACTCACATTCAGCATGATACAATACTCACTGAGAATAATCCTAAGACCTCACATCACATATTGATATTGACTTACCAAGGTAAGGGGCAGTTCAAACCATTATGACCTATATCAGGCGCTTAACACTATATAGTCTTAGTTCAAATTAAGGACATAGAAAAAGATAAACAAAATCGCATAATTTAAATTTAACCAAAAACATGAACATGTTGATCAATGATTCAATTTAAAAATAGCAACATACTATGAGTTTTTGACTTAACTCCACCAAGAAGATACAATGCCACTTGTAAGTATAGATAAGATCATGCTTAGCATCATTACTAAGATTCTGACCCTGAAGGTAGTTTGGAACCAGTTGTGGCCAACTTGCAAAAGATTTGAAAACTATACCTACACTAGCAGGTGTTCCAAGCGTTATTCTGCATCAACTTCAAGGCCTAATGAGTCTGCTTCAGCTCCATTATATTCCATATCTTGCACTGCCAATATTTTTTGCTTCAGGGATATTTATAAGCTTACTAGGAAAAAAAGAATAAAAATTTAAACAAGTTAGCCTTGTTATTCTGCTTAAAATAAAATAAAATGGTAATAAATATAACTCATGAGTCTATTTGATATAATTATGTGAAACAAAAATGACCAGCCCAAAAAGGACACATTTATAAATCTGTTGGATAGCTACATCCAGGAGTTCGTAAAAAAAGTGAAGCCTGAATATCTTACATTAATGAAAACATTATCTACAGTGAGTTTTGCTGAGAAAGACCTTCTTATGGGACATAAACGTCTTTCTTACCATGACCTTTAGACCAGACGAATAAGTTCTAGGTTTGTTGGTGACTGCTTTTACTTTGAGATTCAGGGTTTTATGGGTCCAAGGTGCTGAGTCACTATAATGCTAAGATTACTTTCCACAACGCCTATGAACCTTAGGATGTATACCAGGACATGATACACGTGTTAAGTGATTGACCACCAAACTGAATTGGTAAATTACTTCCGCCACTGCACTCTTACTTTTAGCGCGCCTAATACTAAATAATTGATTATCAAAATGGCCAACGTCATCCTGACTACTCTAAGAAGGAGTCTAATATTCATCAAATAACTTCTGCCACTGATAATGTGATGGGAAAAGGCTTAATGGAATAGAAAAGGTATATTCTGATACTTATAACATATCCAAAATACCCACAAATAATTACAACAATAATTGAGTATCACCAATTTTGGTTAAAACAAATGCAGTTGCTTTGAAACACAATTAACATACATTTTCTTAGATAAATTGTTTGTTATGCTCCTACATCCAAAAGACCATAAAGATTATGCTCCTACCTATATCTAGCGGACACCTCTACCCTTCAAATGCTTATCGTCCTTGATAACAAGTACTATAAATGCAATTATAATGGTATTATAAAAGTTTCCAGTTTGGCAACTATTGTCAATGGTGCGTTCATCTTCACTTTTTCTAAAAAACTAATTAAAAAAATTGGGAATAATCCCTGATATAAATTTTACTAAAATACTGAAATGCAGGGACCAATACAAATTTCTCACTAGGAGCTCATAGTTCCATACTGCTGACTTTGGGTACCTTACTAGTTTTTGCACCTGCTTTTGTTCTACCCTATGAAATAATTTTTGAAAATCTTATTTTGACCCTTTTTAACAGCATTTGAGCTCAACGCCAAATCTCAAAGATACCATGGACTATCTGGGTCAACATCTTTCTTTTTATCACACTAAAGAGAAACTTAAGCTAAGCCTTAGCCTCCCTAATTGTTAAAATTGTGTCTAGTGAGAGAATTATATAATGATATTTCAAAAAGAACGCTTGCGAACTATAATTTAGCACAGCAAACTTTAAAAACAATAGGTTTTCACTAAAATCTGCAAAAAGCTACACTATTGCCCCTGGACGCCAAGGCCTTATCAGAATCTATATTAAACTATAGATCTTTTGAGGGTCTATATGGTAAACACCTTCCTCTAATTTACCAATACAAGTAGGATCTCATTTCTATAACTAGTGCTACCTATACTAAGAAGGGTAAAATCCAGTTGTCTATGACAAACGCTTACATTTACACCATTCCTGTAAAAACATCAAATCATTGTATTTGTTTATGTGCTCCCTATAAAATCAAAGTGGCTAGCAATGTCAGTGCGCCTATTAGTTTAAAGAATACCCATCGGTTTATTTCTTACTTGAGAAGACCCAAAATGATTAGGTAAAGAATAGAAAAGGGCTGACAGCTCTGTAATGGCCTAAAAGCCACGTCAACCAAATAACTTATCTGACCCCCCGCTTTTTTTATTTTATTTTTATTTAACTGAGGCAAGCTGACCAGGGGATGGGCATTACCGATATGCATGTAGAAAAGGTGGGGGAGGGAAGAATTGCAATGACTAGATATGATTGGGCACCCCAGGGTACACAGGTTACCCCTGTTGCCATCTGGGACCGCCGGGTGTGGGGGGATTGGTGCTCTATTCCAGGGGGGTTGCCACCACTATAGAGCAGGTGTGAAGGAAGGTGTCCGCGTGAAGGAACCAGAGTG